>JARHVA010001703.1:755000-1075000 GCA_037957365.1 Torreya grandis
TACCAAAATCACCTTTGCTTAGAAAATTCTTTGAATTTTGCAATAAGTTCATATTTTTATATTTTTTAGATCTTTTTTGGCTTTCTAAAAAAGGTTGGAAACTAGGTTAGCTGGGTTTAGATATTTGGTCATGTTTTTTATCTTCAAAAAATCATCTTCAGTTCTAAACTTTATCCTAGAAAATAATGTTTATTAAGTGCAAGCGTGATTGTGTTCCAATAATTCAAGCCTTTACCCTACATGTACAACCCTTATCAAAATCAAGTTTAGTTCATAAAAAAGATTAAAATTTTAGGGAATAATTAGCCTATTCATTATTATTTACCAATCTTCCCAAAATTAAAACATCAAGCTCAAATTTTAGACCCATGGTCAACCATTATCTAAAGTTCATACCCGCATTCTTGAATTGTGGAGTTTCTTGAGCAACTAGATAAAACTTGAGCTAAGGACTATCTTGAAAAGACCTATTAAAATCAAATAACAAAGAAAAGAAAGTAAATTCACCAAGAGGAAAGAAAATAAATAATCAAACAAATATGTACAAATAAGGGATAAGAAGGAAAGAACAAGAATAAACTAATATAGCCTACTTACACTAACTCTAACTAGTCTTACAGTCATTCCATGAAGACTCCAGGTGAGACATCGGAGAAGTAATGCTTGAGGTATTTATGATTGGTGGGTAGTGTGAAATCTGATCCATGTAATTACTTTATCTTTAAGATGTTATCTCCAAGTATCTTAGCTATCTGGTATGGACCTATCCACAAAGGTGTGAACTTTTCATGTTTACCTTTAGGCTCAAATGCCTTGTCCTAAATAAGAACTAAGTCTCCTTGATTAAACACATTTATTTTTTAATGTTTATCAAACTACCACTTCATAGTGGTTTGGTGTCTACTAAAATTGGAAAAATCTTCTTCTCTCACATCTTCCATCTATATGATATCCAACAACCTTGAACTTTTAAATTCTTGGTCCTTCTCCATGTACTCTTGCATGAATCTATATGTTGGAAATTTGAGATTGATGGGGAAGATGGGTTATTATCCATACAATATCAAGAATGGTGATGCTTTGAGAGCTTGTTTGATTTTGGTTCTACATTCCCAAAGGGCATATTTAAGCAACTTGTGCAATGTTCTAGGTTTATCAGCTACAAACTTCTTTATATCCTTCATTAAATTCTTATTTATTGATTTAGATACTTCATTACCTTAATGATAATGGTTTGATGAGAAATTGATTATTGTAATATTATTATATGCCCATTCTATCATCTCTATGGATATAAAATAAAATCCATTATCACAGACTAGAGATACATGTGTCCCAAACTTGGTGAATATGTTTTCTTCTAAAAATTTGATTACCTCTTTGGTCTTACACTATTTAGTTTCCACTTATTCATTGCATCTAGTGTAGTAGTTAGTAGTATTCATAATTTACTTATGACCATAAGAGGAATTGGTGTTAATGACCCCCACAAAATCTAGCCCCATTTGGGGAAAGGGTTTATCAATCATTATTGGTCTTAGTGTCATGGCTGCCTTAGGCTCTTTGATGCTGAATAATTGACATAAGTGGCACTCTCTCACATGTTTGTGATCATCCTTGAATATTATAGTATAGTCATAACTATTTGTTAATATATTTTGTGCCATAGTCCTTCTAGATGGATGCCCCCTTCCTAGTTTTTCATGGATGGTGTTCATGATCTCAGATGCTTCATTTTTGGAGATACATCTCAGGTAAATGCCTTCAAATTTATTCCTATACAACACTCCATCTTTGATCAAAAAGTGAGATGCCTTGAGTGTTAGATATCTTCTTTATTATTTACTTAACCTTACAAGACAATAACCATTGATTAGTAAGTGAATAATGGGATCATACCAATAATTAGGTCTAAAAATTTGTTACTCTACCTAAATAACATTTAATTTAGGGTTAGTATGGGAAATAAATTGAATTAAACCATGACACCTTACCAATTTGGTAGTCTTCATCTCAATGTCATATTATTTGAACACATACATCCACTTACCTCTCCTTCTTCCTAGTTTATTTTGACTTAGCATGAGCTTGGTGGTAGGGTATGGAAGAATAACATGTACCTTATTTATAAAGATATAATGCCTAAATTTTTTTACCACTTTGAATAAAAAAAATACTTGATTTTCAATCAAAGAGTAGTTCAACTCAACATTTTTAAGTTTAGTGCTCATAAAAGCCACTGGATAATCACACTCATCTATCTTCTAAGTTAGAATTGTAACTATTATATGATCTAAATAAAAAGCGTAAAGATTAAAATATTTAGTGAATTCTAGACTTATCAGTATAGGGGCTTGTCTAATTTCCTCTTTGTTTTCTTTGAAAGCATCTTTGTCTCCACATTCCAAGTGATCTTAGCCTCTTTCTTCAACATGTCATTCAAATGTTTCACTATTTCTACAAAACTATAATTAAACTTATTTACAAAATTTATTTTACCAAAGAATGACTTCAATTCCTTCCTACTATTAGGGGAATCTATATTAGATATTGAATTTACTCTATTAGGGTCTATAGAGATTACCTCTTTAGTGATAACATGTCCTAATATTTTTCCCTTAGTAACACAAACAATAATTTTCTTTGGGTTGAGAGAAATCCCATACCTTCTGCATCTTTCAAATACCTATTGTAGGTGCATAATATTATCCTCCCTATTTTAAAGAAAGATATTAGTATCATCTATGTATATGATAATGCACTTACCTAAAAGACCTTGGAAAGCCTCATCCATAGCCCTTTCAAAGGTGGTTCCTACATTTATAAATACAAATGGCATTCTTTTGTAGGCAAAGGTGACCCACTTAGTAGTAAATGTATTTTTCATTCTATATTTTTGGTTCACCAACACTTTATTATACCCTAAAAATCCATCAAGAAAAGACATCATGGCAGACCTAGAAATAATCTGTATTACTTGGTCAAGAGAAGGTGGGGGGTAATTATCTTTTTCAAATGCTCTATTTAGATTTCTAAAATCAATGCATAGTCTAATTTCACAATTTTTCTTCCTAACTAGTACTAAGTTAGCTACCCAAGTAGAGTGCCTAATGGAAAACACAATCTTGACATCTAAGAGATTCTCAACCTCTTTTTATATTAGTGGTTCTAAGACTGGGTTGATAGGCCTTTAGTTTTTTTTGAAAGTTTTGCAATTTTATTTTAAAGGTATGGTATGAGTTATGAACTTTGGATCAAAGATATTTAGGTCATCATAAGACCATGATATGATATATTTATACTTGGTGATAATTTATTTAGATCTTTTGGACTCAATTCTTGTGTAGGTTATACCAATATTAACCAGCTGAAGTTCACCTTGAAGTCCAAGATCAATTACATTATAATTTGTCCCACTTAATTTGGAAATCTTGGTAGCCTCAGATAATCTATCAGAATCAAAGAGTCTCTATAAGGTTATCATGCATTTGGGATCTTATTTTCATTCAACTAAATGACCTTATCATCAAGTTTGCATCCAATGTTCTCATCATCAAGGAGACTAGCTTCATCAATAATGTGACCCTCAAATACTAATAAACTAGTCATGAAGTCTATGATCTACTAATCATCATTGAATACTTGTAAATGGTTGATATTATCTAGAATTGAGGGATATGGTATTAAATCAATTTTAAGGATTTGAAACTTGGAACTTTAACCAAGAATAAGGTTGGATGCAACTGAAGTAACTTCATCATTAGCCTTATTTTCTTTCCTAGGGTTTGACATAATGTTAAAAGCATCAAAACATTAAATTAAGTCCCACACTTTAAATTTATAATTCTTGAGATAGGAAAACTTGAATTGATATTTAATATTGACTTGATTAACCACTAGTTCAGAATCACCAAAAACTAATAGTTCCCTAGCCTCATATTTGATTGTAAATTGTAATCCAAGGATAAGTTATTCATACTCAACCAAATTACTAGTGCATGGGAACTGAAGTTTGTAATATAAATTGTATTCTTTCCCAATGGGATTGATTAATGCCACTCTTACTCCAAAACCTAATTTTCATCTAGCACCATAAAAATAAAGTTTACATAATCCAAGAAAAACATGAGAAGTTTTAGAGATACATACCTTTGTGGTGTCAAGATTTTGAACACCAAGATCTAAGTTAACCATGTTGACCCTCTCATTTATTGAATTATACTCAATGACCATATGCTTAATTTTAGGCTCTCTTTTTGTCTTGATTTGGTTGGGAACTCCCTTCGAAGGAAACCACATATGTGAATAATTTGTTGACATGTAACCGTTTAAGCTCCTAATCTAGTCTCTACTTAATAACATCCCATAAGCATTAGGGATATCCACCACGTGGATATCGATAAACTATTGGATACATGGATCTTTGAAAATTTTCATGTGAACATTTAATAATTCACCAATAACTTTGACTCTTGATTCATTTAATTGAGTTACAATTCTATCAAATTTAATGGAATTATAACCTAATTATTCACAAATACCCTTAGGCATAATATTTATAGATACACTAAAATCTAACAAATAATTATACAAATTCTTACCAAAGTTCTTTATTTTAAGTAGAAAAGGAGGAACATATACCTTAATTTTGTGTATTACAACATTAGCATGTGTAGATTTTTGAGATTTACCAAGATTCTTAGACAAAGATTCCAACAATAGATCCCTTTGTTCTATAATTTGTGTCAACTCATGCAAGGTAGTGTTAGATTTGATAATTTTAATGTCCTCTACTATGTTATTCCTAGTCCTATTCGAATAATTACATGCATCAACATTAGGTTTAGAAGTAATTTCCTTAAGAGGATCTAGATTATTATTTGATGTAGTATCAGAAGGATTTTGAAAGTTATTTGGAGTAGTTGAAGTGGTTAATGGTGCTTTTGCTCCCTATTTATTAGAGGATAAGTATTTTTATAAAAATGATGAAAATCATGAGTCTCTTTGGGAATATCCTCAGGTTCATTTTCCTCTTGGAAAGGGGACTCAAATGTCTCCACCATGAGAGTTGAATCAGATGGTCTAGATGACCTTGAAGAATCAGATGTACTTGAATCAAAATCCTTATTAGGGAAAAATTGAAAAGTATCTAATTATTATTGAAAGGCTTCAAAATTGTTACAAAATTCAACATAATATATTTCCCCATTATTATAAGTGCAATGAAATCTATAATAGTTAGGCAAAGTAACATCAGTAAGATTTATATTGAGTATATTCTTACTAGCAGATGGCTAATTATTCTTGTTGTTTTTGTAACTATCATTATAAAATCTATTAGTGGGCCTATTAAACCTTTGGAAGAATAAATTTATACTAGATCTCTCTTCAGTATTGCTCACTTAATTTTGTAATTAAAAGAAATCAGTGCTAAGATTTTGAACCATCTTGATGATAGAATCACTTTCATTCTTTGGGACCTTAGAATTATTAAATTGAGTATTAACATTCAATGTAGGCATTAAAGATTTATGATCCTATGGATCAGATCTGATAGCAATATTATTCAATAATCCAAAGTTTCTAGTAGGATGTACATGCCTCAAAGGTAGTTAGTTTAAAATTTGAAGTTGGTTTAGGGTAGACATATTTTAAATAGTATTGGGGATAACATTTAGAATGGGTAAATGTGGATTGAAATTAGGAACATAGTATGCCAATTATCCTTGGGGTTTTATGTGGTCATTAATGATTATATCATCATCATAAGCTAAATCTAATGTATTCATGGGTCCAATAACTCTCTTTATAAACACAAAAGTCATAAGATCCAAGGAATCCTTATATATTTCTAAGTCTAACGCCTCATTAAGTATATAAAGAGCTATGATCATGTTAAATATTTTATTGAACTTAGCATTAAAGGCTCTTGTGGGCTCATTTGCATCCCTTTTCACTATGGTGAATTGATGGGTACAAGACACAAGGACTAGTGATCTTACCAAATTGATCAATGAAAACATTGTTAAAATCAACCCAACTGGTAATGTAGTTTTTAGGAAGGTTTATAAACCATTAATATGTAACATATTTAAAAGTAAAAGGAAATAGTCTACATGCTACATCTTCATAAATCACATTCAACAATATTAAAGGAATTTTGAAACTCTTAATGTGTTCTTCAACACTTATAATACTACTAGGATTGAAAGTTGGCAAATAGTTTTTATGATTATGAGGAAGGTCATGTACCACACCTAGCACATTGATTAAAGAACCACTTAGCGAAGCCATACCTCAATAGGGATTGAACACAAGAGTACTCTAAATTGGTGAAGATGGAAAAAAAATTGAAATCCTACACTTACCTTTGTCTCACTTAGTTCTCTTATGAACTTCTAATGAAATCATATGTTCTCTAGTCTTTAAACATGATCTTGTCCTGATTCTAGGTAATTTTAGCTTGTGATCTTTGAATTCTATTTGAAATACAATGTTTCAATCTTATCTTTACATGGAACAATGATCATAATTATACATTAAGCAAATTTTGCAAATATTTATATAAAGGATGACAGAGGACAATAATATTCAACTAAGTTAGCTTAAAGATGTATTCAAGTACATGAGTATGATTGATCTTTACATGTTTAAGCCAAAAAAATTGAAATCAGTAAAGGATCTATAAACCTTTGATCAAAACAGCTATAACTAACCTCAAATCTATTGAATTGACAAAGCTTAATTCATTTTTACCAAATTAAACATATATCTTCAAAGAACATTGATATTTGTATAAAGGAAACACAAATATGGGTCTAAGACCATAAATATCAATGATATTTACGCAATTGGGAAATGATTGACACAATTGTGTAAAGGTTAGACCAATCTTTAAACACAATTCATAATAATGACCAAAGATACTTTAAATCCAAAAATATCTAATTAGGCCTTCTTTCAAGTGCTACCAAAACTCCTTATGTTGATACCTGAATTTGCATCACAAGTACCTAGAGTGTTCAAGAACACTTCTCATTTTATAATTCTCATAAATCAATGCATGAGTGATAAGTTATGATAATACTATTATCTATTGATGAAATAGAGGTAAAGCAAGTGGTCTATTCATAATATTTATAATGTCTGGTAGTTGGGAGCTACCATGGCCAAAAGTTAGTCTATGAAAAATAAGAAGTATGCTATAATAAGAATGGTGAATTATGATCAAGAACTAATCTAAGAATTAATCTAAAATGAATATTTACAATGGAAATTAAACTAGAATGATATGGTTAAAAAAGGAGCAAAAGGAAAGGTAAGATAGAGAAGAGATGCTATTGATTTTCATTCCAAATATCATGACAAAGTTCAAATATCATCTATGTATGCACTTAACCAATGTATTATATGAAGTAGCATAAGCTAAAATCCTATCATACATCAATAAAACATCTAAGGATGGTGTTAAATAATTCAAATAAAAACCAAGTTCACTTTAAAGATTTACCCTTGTAAGCAAACAACATCAGCCCAAATACAAGAAGAGTAAGTAAACAAAATGAACCTAGGAACTTTCAATTAACCTAGCATTAGAAAAATTTAATAGATCTAGATTCAAATGTACACACCAAGAATTAAAAAGAACTATTCAAATCTAGAAATCAGAATAAATAAGTGAGAGAGAAGCCATGACAACAAAAGACACAAGCAAATTTTTGACAAACTTTGCATAATTCCTTGTTTATATTAATTTCTCAAAAGATACAATTCTATTTTGGCTCTAATAACTCCTCCCTCTCTTACAATTGACAATACTCATTTTATAAAATATAAGGAAGTATGCTAGTTAGTCATATCTAATTAATAAAGTACAAGTGTTAGGACAACTATCCTTTTTATAAATGTTCTAGAACACACTAGACTTTCCTTAATGGATTTATCTATAGGCAATGTGTTCTACAAGCTGCACATGCATCTACAAATAGAATATTCCATTTTCAAAATACATAATTATTAGCTATAGGAATAATATTCTTAAGTCAATCTAACTTTGAGAACCCTCTATTGTGATTTTGTCTCTCTAGTAGGATCTTCATTCTAGAATGTTATTTTTCAATTAGCTCAAGTTCAACAACTGGTTTCATGAAGAGCTCTTTCATTTGATTTGTTAATATCTTGTGAAATTTATCCACTATGTCTAATGCTTCCCTAATGCTTCTAAATTTATTGACTTTTCCTTTTGTAATTAGAATCATATCCATGATCTTATCATTGTTAAAAACAATCTTGTCTATGCTTTGGTGCCTTACCCATTTCATAAATTGGGAAGCTCTTTCATTTTATCTCATCATCTATAATTAGACCAACTGGATTAAGTGTATTAGGGTCCCTGACTAAGCTATCCAATACATGAATTATCCTATCTTCAAGTTTCTTGAGGTCACTAGAGAGGTTATCCAATTGTTGTAAATCATTTTAAATTCCTCACTAGTTGACTCTAGATCAAAATATCTTTTTCATAGGTGACCATTCAATTCCCCTAAGCTCAATTATGGTAAATACAAGGCCTTTTTAAGGTTTTAACAATTCTCTAATGGAATTTGTGAGTTTAAATCAAAATCTTCATGCTTTAACTTTGCATTAAAACTTGACCATTTATACTTCTATCTCCTATGGGTCCATGAAATCCTCATATTTAACATGTTTTTTTATGTGAAATTACCATGGTATTATCATAACACCTTCATGGCATCCTGCTCATCTCTATTCAAAAATATGACCATTGCCTTTGAAAATTTAGCTTTGATCTCACACCATTCAATCCATTTTTACAAATCCATATGGTCCATATATCTTTAGATTATTTCAATCCAAATGGATATCTTAAAATTGACATCTATGCACCTATCATTTGACATCCATATGAATGTCTTTGACATCTATATGATAGTTATACTATATTTGAATAGATCTTTGGGACTTTTTATTGAGCTTAGTTTTGATTTTTATATGCCTATTATTTGACATCCATATGAACATCTCTAACATCTATGTGACTGTCAATATTTGAACACCTCTTCATGACTCTTTACTAAGGTTATGACTTGTTAATTTTGGGTTCACACTACTTTATGCATGTGCCACGTGGTGATCTTTCATTTACTCATGTCTTTTTTGAAAAGTTAATGCCCATTTGGCACCATTTGATCAATTTTTCCTGAGTGAACGCATGCCATTTATCTTGGGGACCTACTTGAACTTTAACATTTTGATCATGGTTTGAATTTTCAACTCAAATTAATTGACTTTTCCTTTTGCAATTAGAATCATATCCATGATCTTATCATTGTTAAAAACAATCTTGTCTATGCTTTGGTGCCTTACCCATTTCATAAATTGGGAAGCTCTTTCATTTTATCTCATCATCTATAATTAGACCAACTAGATTAAGTGTATTAGGGTCCTTGACTAAGCTATCCAATACATGCATTATCCTATCTTCAAGTTTCTTGAGGTCACTAGAGAGGTTATCCAATTTTTGTAAATCATTTTAAATTCCTCACTAGTGGACTCTAGATCAAAATATCTTTTTCATAGGTGACCATTCAATTCCCCTAAGCTCAATTATGGTAAATACAAGGCCTTTTAAAGGTTTTAACAATGCTCTAATGGCATTTGTGAGTTCAAATCAAAAGATTCATGCTTTAACTTTGCATTCAAACTTGACCATTTATACTTCTATCTCCTATGGGTCCATGAAATCCTCATATTTAACATGTTTTTTTATGTGAAATTACCATGGTATTATCGTAACACCTTCATGGCATCCTACTCATCACTATTCAAAAATATGACCATTGCCTTTGAAAATTTAGCTTTGATCTCACACCATCCAATCCATTTTTACAAATCCATGTGGTCCATATATCTTTAGATTATTTCAATCCAAATGGATATCTTAAAATTGACATCTGTGCACCTATCATTTGACATCCATATGAATGTCTTTGACATCTATATGATAGCTATACTATATTTGAATAGATCTTTGGGACTTTTTATTGAGCTTAGTTTTGATGTTTGTATGCCTATTATTTGACATCCATATGAACATCTCTAACACCTATGTGACCGTCAATATTTGAACACCTCTTCATGACTCTTTACTAAGCTTATGACTTGTTAATTTTAGGTTCACTCTACTTTGTGCATGTGCCATGTGGTGCTCTTTCATTTACTCATGTCTTTTTTGAAAAGTTAATGCCCATCTAGCACCATTTGATCAATTTTGCCTGAGTGAACGCATGCCATTTATCTTGGGGACCTACTTGAACTTTAACATTCTGATCATGGTTTGAATTTTCAACTCATATTACGTGCTGTTGGATCTTCCCCATCTGATCAAATGTGCATTGTCTGATTATGATTTATGGGGTTGAGAAATGTTGGTTCCTATGCTTTTTTTCCTAATTTGATCTCATGCGATTAGATTAACTTTGCTCAAGTAAATGAGGGTTGTTGATCTTATAGACAAACACAATGTTTAAGTTAAGCTCAAGAATATATATAAAGAACTTAGGATAAAAAGCTTAAGCTATGTTATAAACATAATGTTTTTATCCATATTATTAAATATGAATAAATCTTTAAGCTAAGTTAGGGACATAATAAAAGGGACCCTGCATAATAAAAATCATAACATAAAGTCTTAGACTAAGGTTTTTATTGTATTAATAAATATGATAAACCTTAGGGTAAGGCTTTAGGCTAAGATTTATAACAAAGGGACCATGTGTTTATTTAGACCAAGCTAGGATAAAGGGGAGAAAGGGGTCATGAGACATAAAAGAGACCAATCATAATATTTATAGCTTAAGGTTTAGTTGTGTTGAAAAACATGACTAAGCCTTAGGATAAAAAATTAAACTAAGTTCATGGCATGATAATTGTTTTTGCACAATTTTAAATAAAAGTTTCAACCAACTTTGAACTAAAATCAAAGGGCCTAAACTAGGGAAATTGGAACAAGGGTTTCAAGAAGCTTAAAAATCAATTTAATTTTATTTTCAATAGACAAAGGCTAGAAAAAGACCAAATTAACATAAAATCATGTAACCTATACATAGTCTATTCAAGGGGGGTTCCATTAAATCTACAACCTATGAAACATAAAGATCCAAGGTATTAGCAAATTTAGACAGGATTAAATCAGAATCTTGAACAAATGTGCCAACCAAACTATCTGTGGATGATTTTCAAATAAATAATATGTTCAAACATGCTAGTGACACTCTGATCAAGCAAATTTTTAATTTAAAGGTATAAATTTGCATATTTTGACATAAGGGTCCCCATTTCTAAGAAATGGGGGTATGTTGACCTCAACATGGTGGTGGATGGTGAGGAAAAGGTATCATATATTTTAGAGGGTACTCATATCTAAACCTAAAATTATAATAAATTGATTACAATGAATGTAATTTAATAATATATGTACTATATAAGGTACAAGATGGAGATTTTGTAAATAAGAGTGACCTAATATCATATTTAGGATCCCATTTGAAGAGGCAATATAATGTGGTCCAAAGTGGTTTATTTTTTACCATTATTTTTTGATACTTTTTGAATTTTATTATATCATTTTATGCATAACCCAATGAATGGAGTAATGTCAATGTGCATGCATTATCACTTAATCCATTATCAACTAGAACACTATGAATGGGTTGGTGATCAATTTAAAATCATATACATAATGCATGAAAATCAAAATCATTATCTAATCTTTTACTATAATTAAATCTAATCATAATCTATGGTTGAGTGGTTTTTATAATTATACTAATAATTCCATTTAATGCACAAATTATATGAATCAAGTGGTGTATATGTATTGTAAGTATAATTCACTAATGAATTATCCCTGTTTATATCATGATTTGGAAATGGATCATTGAAAATATTTAACTTAACATTTGCATTTTGTTGAGGCTTAGTTTTGTCTATAGGATTTCCTAGCTCAATAAATTTATTATGAGTAATATATAGAATAAAGTGCTTGGGTTTGAAGCACCTGTTAGTAGAATGAACTTTATGATAATCACATTATGCATTTTTATTGAAATATTTATCTTGAGCATTAACCATATCAACATCAAATGGTGTAGGTAGAGTAATAAGATTGCACTCAAGTAAAAGTTTTAGCAATTTATGAGGTGGTTTTGGTAATTTAGCCAATTTTATCCTTTGTTTATCTAATAAAATAATCTTGTTAGTAGGTTAAGAAATAAAATTAACTTTAAAATTTGCATTTTATTGAGCATCTATTGACTTATCTTTATAAGATGGTTTGATTTGAAACTTTTTTGTAGAAGTTGAAGTAGATGTGAGTACATCTTCAACATTTTCAAAGAAAGAATCTTGACTTCTCTTATTATACAACAAATTTCCTTAAATGATATGAATTTATTGAAAATGATGGACTCACACAAAGGTACAAATTCATTTTTTGAAAATTTCTTGTAATTCATTATCTACCAATGTATTAGTCATTTTGGCAAGTAAAGTCTACTAGGATGAGCTTATACCAAGATTTAAATCATGTAAATACTTAATAGATCCAAAAACATAGAGAGTTATATTTTAATCACTTAATATGAATATTATATCTACTATTACATATCTCATCCAAGACATATAATTATATATAAAATGCCTTCCTGTATTTATGGATATCTTATCTCCTCAAATAACTTATATCCCAAAGATTACTCAACCCCGTAACTACCTATAAAATCTTATACAATACGTGAGTTATATAGCCAACTCACCAAATAATAAACTATTTGTAATATATATATATATATATATATATATATATATATATATATATATATATATATATATATATATATATATATATATATATATGACAAACCAATTAACTATTTTACCATATTAACCATACGGTAATTTAAAAATAATAAACTAATAGTATTTATCACATGATAAATCACTAATAATAATATGAACATTATTTTTCCTAATATTCCCCCCTTAGTGTTTACATAGTAACAAGGAACTTTCACATTTATTATATGGTTTTCTTGCCTCTAGTTTCTCATGATCTTGGCATAAAAATCTAAATAAATATAGAACAAGGAACACATCAACTTCTTATCAACATTGCACTGATAGGTATACATATGACTAAACTAGTGTGGGAACATGTATAAAAACTATCTACTTATAAAAAATTCACTATAGGGAACACATATAACCTACTCAGTGTGGGAAATCAAGTATTAACCATCTACATAACCTTTAATAATTTTATAAATGTTTACTATAAACCTAGGTATGAATAGGAATGCATCTGACTATTCAACCTCTATGAGTATCATGATGCTGATTTTATTTTGTGCTTTAATTTTTATACTATATATTTACATCATGGGACTGTATTAGGAATAGTCACATGTATAATTGAAAAATAATGAACGTCTATTATTATTACAAAATACATTGAAAAAATAAATGCAACTACCATACCACACAACTAAAAAAATACATCCCACTAAAGCAGAAGTGGCCCCATTGTTAGTGGCTAACAATAGGCTTGAAGGGCCTCCATCCTCCATTTCCTCTAACCTCCTTCATCTCACTACTTACTCAATCAATTTATATTTGAGGCTAAAATGTTTCTACATTGAGTTTATTGATATAACATCCTTCATCAATGTGAAACAACTTGGATGTCAGTTTCCACAAAAAATGCATCCATTACAATAAATATTTTTTATTTTGATAAATTTGACACACCGAATTAACACAAAAGAGAATCTAACTCTTGAATTTGATGAGAATGAACTAAATAAACCTTGATTATTAATCCTAATATTAACATCAAAAAAATGACTATTGATGCAAATATTTTTGACTCTTTTGACATATTAAGATGACATCTTGGAATCATATTAATAATAAAACTAACATTTGAAATAAACATTTAAATAATAAAATATTATATATATGCTAATATTTAAAAAACTAAAACTCTAAATATGAAACTATAAACTACTTGACTTGAAATTTATTTGATCATATCTTTTATGACATACACAATTTATTGACATATATAAAATAAAGACACCCCTACAACTAAATTAATGCAAAACTATGAAATGATATTATTAAAAATTTTATACACTAATATATTACTATTTTTAATACAAAAATAACAAAAACAAAATATGCAAACCTATTTACCAAAAACCTTGGCATAGGAATCGATTTAACTAGATACACAAAGTGATATAGTAGGTAAATCCATAATAGACTATTGTTGGTGTCCAAAATATGGAGAGGGAGAACCAAATAAAGATATTACTAGAATGGCATGTGAATGTAATCATAGATGTTGTAAATGAGAATCTGAATCTAAGTGTTATATTGAATTGACTAGGAAAAAATTAAGTAGAAAAATGTTTCCCATGACTCCATAAAGAAGGGAAGAATTGAATACCAAAAAATTATAGATATAGTGAGATATTTAAAATTATGCAAGTTTATTTTGATCATATAAATAATTGACCTTTTAAAATATGCTTTCCATTCTAACTTATCAACTTTAATGATGTGTCTGAGTAGAATAAACATAAGCCAAATGCTATGGGAGAGGGTGGACCCAAGTGTTTAGCTTAATGTTGAATAAATTTACAACAAAATTTGATGTAAAACCAAATTTAGGAAAAGATAAGTCTATTAAACACCAAGACATAATGACCATTGAAAAAAATGCAATGCACTAGTACACATAAAACTAAAACTATACATAAATTAAATATGAGAACTACACCAGATGGGACAATGAAAAACACCACTACTACCACTACAAAACAATCAATATTACATTATATTGGTAAATAATCTAATCTGATCCAGTGTTAGCTTTTGAATTAGTTTATACGAATATTTAACTCATGCAAATATCTAATAGAGTTGAACATAAAGAGAGTTATATTTTAATCACACAATATGAATATTATATTTACTATTGCATAGTTCACATGAGACATACAATTATATAGGAAATGTATTCATATATTTATTGATATATTATCTCTTCAAATAATTCATATCCCAAATATTAATCAACCCCTTAACTACCTAGAAACTCTCATAGGCTACATGAGTTATATAACCAACTCACCAAATAATAAACTATTCATAATATATTATTTATTATATATATATATATATATATATATATATATATATATATATATATATATAACTAACCAATAATAAGTATATAAACATAATAACCATATGGTAATTTAAAAATTATAACCTAATAGTATTTACCACATGATAAATCACTAATAATAATTTGAACACTAATTTTGCTAACACGATCTTGTAATAAAGTACATGATCATGGTAGGATCATTAGTTCCTTTTTAAAGCTTAAAAATTTTATAATAAGAAAATCATTAGTCAATGTTGATAATAAAATGATTTAAAAATTTATCTTATAGTGGATTACACTATTTGGTTGATCAAATAAGTAAATCATAAAAACTAACACAAGGAATAGTATTTTAAATTTCTTGGAAACAACTTGGTAAGTAATTTTTCATTTAAAGCATAGTCCAAACATTCTAGATGAAAAGATGTGAGATTTTTTTCTATGAATCTTTTAACATCATATTTTGGAATTTTAGGATCTAAAAATATTTTAGATAAAGGATATGATGTATTAATAAGTGGTATCATAGCTTTGGTTTAGAAGCTGATATGTTGGTACCAAGAGCCATGCTCATAGATCCTAAAAATGATGAAATATTAGGTGATAATGGATTATGAAGGAAATATTTGGAATCCAATGACTAAATGACTTTTTTTATACCTTAGTATAACTATATCAGCTTATCATGCAAAATAGAAATAGTTTGCACAAGGGATTGTGTAGTAGGAAAGGTAGGTGATATAGGATGTCTAACTATAAAAGGTCTTGTATGGGTCACTTAGTTAGGCATATGCATAGATATATATTTTATAACTTGTGTTTCCCATATGTATAAATGTGTAGACATAATAATAGTATACAAAATATGAGTAAAAACACATGTGGTAGGGTTTAGAATGTGAAAGAGTTATTCTTATTATATAGTAAGATTAAATATTTTTTATTTTTTTGCACTTATAGAAGCTAAAAGGACTTCCATTATTTTGTATATATATTGTAGTATTTTAAAAAGTCCTTAAATATTGGATAAATGTTAGACTTGTGCATAATATAATCCATTTAGCTCATTAGGATGGATCCTATTTTAGCTATCATAGGTATCTTGTGTATTATGTTCATCTTGATTAACTTGGTCATTATTATTATCTTTTTGGAAATACTCATGAATAATTATCTTCATCAAAATAAATGGAACTAATTTTTACATTAGTCAAAAGGATTTAATTATACTCAATAGGGACCCTACTTAACCTATCACTTATCCTTAAAGGAATATGAAAACCATGTTTTTTTTTTAATGACATAAAAAACTAACATGGAAAAAATGTAAAAACAATAATAAAAAATGAAATTTTATAAATAAAAGAGTTTATATATATATATGAAGATTAGTAAATTCTTATGAAAATCAAGGTTAAAATAAGATGCTTTCAGTGTCAGATATTAGATCCGAGATTAAAATAAACTGATTTCAATGTCATCTATTAAATATAGAGTTGAAATAAACTTATTTTAGTGTCAAATTTATATCCAAGGTCGAAATAAGATTATTTTAATGTTGTATGCTCAAGAATCTATCCAAAACCTAGAGTAAATTTTTGAATTAACATTGAAATGAAGAGTGGGTTCACCAATATGTTTTACATAGTTTTAATAAATATGTGAATTAACCTTAATTTTGATAAATTAAATAGAATATTAAAAAATGTTTTAAATCAACTTTATATAAGCAAAATAAAATAAAAATATTGAATTCCACAAAATACAACCGAAAAAAGAAGGCCAACTCTAAATAAAATGGAAAATTTAGCTATTTTATCTAATATCTAACTATCTGAAGTTGATAAAATCCTAAAACTAACAAACATGAACTAAATATGCAAGTACATAGAAGTTGGAATTGATATTAGTGAATGATAGTATTATCCAACTTAAGACATGATTGATTACCACTATTATCCTAAAATGGTCGATCTTGTTTTTTATAAAAAAATATGAACATAGGTCATGATCATTTGGGACAGCTTAAATTAGGTTTGTATGTGGAGACTTGATGTTTCAATGTATGCAAAAACATTAGAAATGACTTCTACAAATTTTAAACCCCAATAGGGATTTTAGTGATTGAATTCCTATAAATAGAAAATGGGAGAAGTGTAATGGGATATGCTAACCCCATTCACCCCATGAAGACTTAACATTACCTTCATATCTAATCCTTTGAATAGATAATTCAATCCCATATATTTCTCCTACTTAGAGTGCTTTATGAAATTATGATCCTTTGACTATATGAATTCATCTAAAAATTACTTTAATACTTTATCATGTTTTGTTTTGGCTTAAGTAAAACATGCTTTAGACATATTTGAGAACTATTCAAGTGATTGAAATCATAATTAAGAAGAATAGGGAAGCTTTTTATGAATGTACAATAGTGTAATTATGCATTTGTATTAAAATTTCCAAGTGGTAGAATATGTGACTTAAGTGTGCCTTTATAACAATCAAAAAGGGTAAATCCTCATGATTTATACCCTAAAAGTATGGACAAAACTATAAGACAGGAAAAATTTGAAAAAAATGACCATTAACAAGGTTAAGGATATAAATTTCCCATATGGGAAAATAAAATATGCCACTATATACCCATACTAGATATTTTTATACTTAGGGGAACATGTGACTTTTGGTACTTGATCTATCCATATAGATGCTAAGGTGTGTTTTAACAATTAATTTTTTTATAAGAAAGTGATAATAATTTAGAAAATAAATATGTCTAAAAAAATTATTTGGATAGGTGAGGTGGTGAAATAGGCCATAATTAAGTGATGAAGTCAATTAAAGTGGAATAGATAAAATATTGACATAATCAAATATTCATGACCAAATTAGAGTGTCTATGACAAAAAATTACAAGACCCATAAAAATGTAAATAGCCACAAGGGATCTTTGATAAAAGGGATCTTAGCATTGAATTGGTTTGCCTTAAATAAAAATCAAAACCTCATTTTAAAGGAATGATTTCATGCATCCATTGACATATACAATGCCACCATCAATAGGAATAAATATGTAGGAAAATAAGACATTGTTTCTCTCCTTTGTCTCCAATGTAGCCTACTTTTAAAATCAGCATCTGGACTTATTTTATTTAGTTTCCTCAGATCATGTTTGATCCTTCTCAATAGAGGCCAAGATGACTTAAATGTATACATATATTCTATTTAGAATTCACTCTTTTTTTCCAGCTTCCTATTATTTCTGAGAATATTATCCTAGACTATATAATATGAGCTTGATTTTATTATTTAACAAATATATTTGTTGTTTGTTTTATAAATAATCACAAGATCATTATGCCCTAAGGGGATCCTTTCTAAAGCCACTAAATTACAAATTTTTATGGAAGTCCTTGCATGAGTTTATTTTCTATTTTTTTAGGTATTTTATATGGCCCAAGGTGGGGGAGAGATATAAAGGTATGATTACCATAGCACTTAGATCTATTATTTAGATATTTGAAATGATGAGATATGCTACATTGCCTCCTTGGTTCCTTTATTTTTTAACATAAATTTAATTCACATTACTTCATTAATACACCAAATTGCTCTAGAAATATAGGCATAATCCTTAGTTGTGTGAAACATTTATACTATAGGCATATGGTTATGATTATTTTAAGATCTTTGATGTATTCATGGTCTATTATATTGATTAGACTGAGTTTCTAGAAAAAACTATGTGCATTTTTTTATGATCAACATGTTTTAAATCACCACCCATGATTCATCATCAATAATAAACATATGTAAATAACCAAAAACCTACCTATAAATAATTTTCATAATGAATAGAGATGTATGAACGGTGATCAATGTAATTAATGCTTTGAAAATTATATGTTTTTTGGAGAATGGAATTTTGGGGGAGAGCCGCTTGATGTTTGACTCTCAAAAACATTAATTGCATTACTCGCCATTCATATATCTCTCTACATTATGGAAATTACTTATAGGAAGATTTTTTATTATTTAAATATGTTTATTTATGATTATTTTAGCAAATTGTATTTATTTCTATTAATATTTTATTACATTCTACTTCATTAAATTAGCTTATCCCAAGGCAAGGATTTATCTTTTTTGGTCTACTATAGGGAGAGATTTCCAGAGAATCTTGGAAATTTAATTTATAATGGACTCTCATAGAATTCATCTTATAAAATTCATAATATTTTACTACCCTAAAATTATAAAAGATATTCTATCTATAAATTTACCCTTTTTAAAAATCCACATAATCAATATTATACTAGTTTATCACTATAGGCTTGTCTTATAGATCCAAGCCTGCATGAGCAAAAAATTAGATTTGGGAAAAAGTAAAAGTTTTAATAATATAAATTATATGTTTTAAAAGATTCATAGGGTTCTCTATTTGGTGATGTTTTTCACTCTATATTGATGAGCCTTTAAATTTTCACTACCACATTACCGATCGATCATAGATCTAGGTATGATTTAGTTTTAGTGCATATTTATTACTAATTTTCATTAGTGATTCACCATCTGGGTAGTCGGGTGTAACCCTATTTTAATGTCTGACACCACTATATTTGAATCTTTAGATTCAAATAAAGTCATTGCAAGAAAGAATGATCATGTCACTAAAATAAGTGACAAAGTTTGTTTCAAATGTTTTTCATGAGGTACTAGTGTTAACCTATACACTCCCCTTCATGATGTTATTATTGATATGCCTAAATTTGATAAGATTGTAATTGTTTTGATAATTACAATTTTATTTCTTAATTTGTGGGAAAATTCCCCCTTCAGATCCTCTTGAAATGATAGGTTCATAAGTATTAACAAGGCCATGGTGTGAAACTAAAATGAATCTAGAACCTTACCAAGGGTTTATTCTTATTTTGATTTTCTAACCCATATCACTATAAATACATTATTAGCCATGGACCTTGGCTCATACATAACATGTTAGTGGTGTTTTCTCACTAGACTTAAGACTCTAAAGTTTTAGAGTAAATGAAATTGAAAATTCTAGATTGGGAGGAATTTCTTGGCTTACTTCTTCCCCTTTGGGGTTTTATTGACTAGTTCATAAAACCCATAGGGCATTACATATCCATGAACATGATTTTTTTGTGATCCATCCCTAAAAAGGGTTTTTGTGGAAGTGGATATAGCCCAATATCTCAAAGATTCTATTGACATTTAAATTTGAAATAATCAATTTACTCAACAAGTGATCTATATCAACTTACTAAATACCTATTTTCAGTGCCAATCCTTAGATCACATGATCCATGAGTGTCCCTTAATAGTTCATGTGCCTCATACTCCTAAGGTAAAGGGTGTAATTAAAGTCAAAACCTAGAATGCAAATGATGATGGATGGGCCATTATCAAAAATAAAAAGAATATTTAGACAAGAGGTAGTGTTAATCCTTAGCTTTCTACTTATCATCCAATCATGAATCCTAGTGCCTCAATCCCAATTATAAAATATATTATGCATAATAAGGATTCACCTACACTTATGCACACACCATAAGTAGTGGCTTATTTTGTTGATATTCCACCTTCAGATCTATAATTTCAACTATCATAAGCCCTTCCTAGGGTGACTTCATTAGAATAAGAACAAAATATCATTATTATAGACCATAAAGTGGTCATATAGTAATATAAGAGTCCATTTCCTTCTCACGAGGAGGAATATATGGCACATAAGCGACAAAATTTTCATATAGGTAATTTTATGAAGGAAAAATCTTCTTTTAATCAGCTTATTGCTCTTGAAAATATCACAAAGAAATTTAATATTAACTTCAATGTTTTCCCATGTTAGTTTATTCATGGAATGTTTGGGGCCTTAATGATCCACCATGTAAGTTTTTGGTTAGGAATAGTGGTTAGTTTTTTAGTAATATGAAAATTAATTATTTATAAGAATTTAAGATCTCTGGCTTCTTCCTAAAAAGTGCTACATGAATAATTTATCTTGGGGTCGTTTATAAAAATACCATGCATGATTATATTTATGGTGGGGATGTCACTTTTTTAGTTCCAAATATTTCTCAACACATTACTTTCTAGGGGTCTAATCCCACTCATCATGTTGTTTGGAATCTATTTGACTTTTATCACATCATTAGGATGGTAAAATTGCATTTTTATAATTATGCTATGGAGTGGGCTTTACATTATAAATGGTTGGTGGACTCTTTTATATTTTCTCATTAGATCCTTCATGGGGATTTTAACATGGTAAAATCTCTTGAGGACAAAAATGGTCATATTCCTATGTGTTAGTGTGCTAATAAATGAGAAGCATGGTTTTATATGCACAAAAAGCTTGGGGTGTTTTATCCAAACCACTGTTGGAGGGAAGATTCAATCTATCCTTAGTTTAATTGGTCCAATTTTTGATAAGGTGAGGATAAGGTTCTTGAATATATGGGCCAACCTCTACTAGCTAAACCAAGTTCTCTTATTTTTTATCTTATTCATGATAGGCCAATTTTTGTGCTCTATAAAACCTTATTATTAGATCATCATCCTACCTACTTCAATATTGAGTGGTATACCCCTTAAGTGAGGAATATTAAAATCCAGTTCTATGTCAATACTACTCTCCTTAAGCATGAGAGAACTGTTGGGCACATAGTTAGAATTTAGAATTTAGTTCCTAGGCCTAAGGGGATTATGGCTAAATATAGTGGTAGATGGATGCCCTTGATTGAACCACCACATTTATTCATTCTTATGGTAAGAAATCATCTTTTTTTGTTGTTATCTTCGTAGTGATACAAAATGTGAATACCTATGAGTATCAGATGAGATTGAAGCCTCTCTTTTTAATGTTAATTTACAAACCCAAACGACTCATTAGAATCGCAAGTTACAAGTTAAGGAGACAAACAAGGCTAGAGGGGATCAACTTCGAGCTTGAATGAATTAGCTAAAAATTGGAGACAATATCACAAAGTAATTTCTATATTCTATGTTTTATAAGGGTTATTTTTAAATCAAAGCTATCAAGGAGGGATCTGTTTAATTCACTGAACGCCTTGACATTATACAAGAATTTGTTCATCATTATCATGGGCTATTTTAATCCTAGCCTAATTATCTTAAGCATGAATTTTTTCTTACCTATTGCCTTAAATATATCCCTTGTAAAGATTTTGATGCTCAATGGATTACTTGTGATATGCCTCTAATCCTCAATGATCTTAAAGAAGTAGCTATGTAGATGGTTATTGATAAAGCTCTTAGCATTGATTGTTTCCCTTATGAGTTATACTATACCTTATGTGATACTATGTTAGAGTTGGTTCTCATGTTTACTAGGTTCTATATATAGTTTTTTTATTTTTTCTATTTTGTCCTTTTGTGGATTTATCCCACATTGGTTAGTTTGACTTCCATCTTTTTTATCCTTGCCTATATATGCAAGGCTTCTCCTTTATAACATATAGAAGTTATTTTATGTATATTATATGATATTGAATTTGTATTTACATGTCATCCTTACAAATATTAAAAATATTATTGTGATGTTTCTACTTTTAATGATTTAGATCTTGGGCTTAGAACTATCTTGTTTACGTTCCTTTCATGGTATCATAGTTATATGTGTTGCAACTATCCATTTACGAGTTTGTTGCTATAATTGTTTATCTATTTATAAAGATTTATTATTGGTGGGGAGAAGTTATTTTGAATAGATATAATATTTATTTTTTATCTATTGGCTAGGCCATACAAATCCTAGGTTGTACCATTAGGTACTTATTTTTCTAGACTGATGTTTAAGTTTGTTTTGGAAGCTTTTTAGGCAATTTGTGCATGTGTTTTGATGGTTTTAGGACTTTAGTGCATCCAAATACAAATATAAAAGCACAAGGGGATATAAAAATGAGTTTTATGTCATATTAAATTTTTTATAATTTCCAAATATCAGGTCATATATCCCTTCTACTCAAAAACATGTTTGCTAGTATATACTAACCACCTATTAAATTTTATCTCACCATAGGTGGTAAGGATATGATTTTTTAGATATGATACATATTAATATTATATATCAATACCATATTTCATAACATACCAGTTGGAATAATTTTGGAGTAGGTCATATAACTCTTTTGGCAGTTTGAACATTACTATAGCGGTTTATCTTCATCATCTAGATATCTGGTCATTTTTCTTTTGGTTTGAGGTTGTACACTCTATAATTTGATATTTTATTCTTATTTAGGATATTATTTTATATATAATTTAAGCCTATAATATTAATTAACATTATTCATTATGCTATAACACCTTTTAATATGTCACAACAAGGCCCATTCAACTAGTTTTTCTGGATCTTGCAAAGAGTCTTCCTGAAGTTGGATTTCACCCATTTTTGCCAACTTATGTATGGTTTATTATAAATAAATTATTTGAATTTTTTTTAATAGTTTTAAAAGATTCATGAATTTTTAAATCATTTTTTTGTCCGTAGTTCATTTAATTTTGTACAATTTTTACTTATTTGTCCCATTTTAATGATGAAAAACTTGTAAAAACTATAACTTTTAAAACCGTGACTTAAAATTAAGTTATATTTTTTTCAATAGTGTATGTTTTTTTATTCTCAATACATTGGGGTAATTTATATTTCAAAATTAATTCAATTACAAATTGCCAAATTTATTGGGGGCTTACACTTTTTATGGGGTTTACTTTTTCCTTGTTGAAGGAATTGTTATTTTGGGGGAGAATCAATATTTATTCTTCCCAACTTATTCTTTGTATTTAAAAAATGGATCCCATCAAAACTTATAAATACATTATTTATAAACTCAAAATTTAGATACACTTGTAATATAAATTCTTGTGGATAATGGTGCTTGGTGACATTACCCAGTTTACAAATGAGGAAGATATTGCTTGGATTGCATCCATACAAAATGAGGCTCTTTGTTTGATTCAAATCCATATTTAAGATAGTTTAGAGTGATATTTCACATGTTTCACATCACCAAAGGAAGCTTGGGATTCTATTATATCCTTATTTTATAATGATACTAAGTCTTCTAGGTCTTTTGCACCCTCTTTTACTCCACCTCTTTTTGTTTCTCTTCCCTCTCCTCCTATTCACGAGGATTTATATTTTGATGATGACACTAATGCTATTTAATATTTGAGTCTTGATAGTGACATGGGTGATGCATTATTGACACTTCTTTCTTCTCCTCTTAGTGATGATTTACTCTTTATTAGTGACATGAATCAGGATTCTTCTTTATTTTATGAGGACATACTTCTTGATAGTCTAGTTGTTAGTGAGGATGTGTATTTTGATGATGGTTTTCTTGAGGAACCTATTAATCCTCATATAGTTTGTACCCATCCTATTCATTTCATTGATCAAGAGGACATAATTCTATAGGATGTGGCACCTTCACCATCACTTTTGGAAACCATAGACATGACACCATCATAACTTCTTGAGGATGACTTTTATTGTGACACTATTGTTTTCCTTCATCACATATGTCACCTTCTACCCTTGCTATGTTAGGCCATTTTCATTTTTTGATTTTGCATGAATCTGGTGATTTCTACGAACTCTGCAAGTTCTGGTGATTTCTATAGACTTAGCAAATTAGTCTTTGGTGCATGGAGAATCAGTTCTAGAGAGACTGTTGGGTTTTATAAGGCTTCTTCAGGCTCTAGTCTAAAGAAAATCACAAGAAAAGTTGGCATGGTTGAAGCAATGAACTAGTACAATCATTTGGTTCAATGCCTAGTTTAATCAACAGTTCATTGCTTCATTTTTAGGCCTTAGTTCAACTCTCCAAGCTCAGCACAGAGCTCATCGGCTTTGGTTCATGCCTTGGTTCAATGCCTTGTCTCAGTTCAACCACTTAATTCAATGCTTCAACCTTGGTTTAGTGGTTAAAATTAAATGAGTGGTTTAATTGAATGGTTAAAAGGCAAGTTCAAAAGGCTTGGTTCAACAACAATCGATGTATAGTGACTAAACTGTTCAACTGATTGATCCGTTGAACCAATTTTGGTTCAATGGCTTGGTTCAATGGCTTGGTTCAAGGGTGTGCCCTACAGCCAGAGGGAATTTGAAGGTCCAAAATCCCTTACAGAGGGTAGTTCAAGTCTAGAAGCCCTTACAAAGGGTAGAGAGAGCTTCAAAAAAGCCTAATAGAGAAGACAAAGAGCAGCCAATTCCTGTAGACTTTTTGTTCACAAAAAAAGGCTTGAAGCTCAAAAAAGGCTATAGGAAAGACCCAACAGACTTTTGCCAAGGATAGTGATAGCTACGTGAATTTCAACTCTAATGCAGTGAAGTAGCCATTTGTTTTTAAATGCCTAAGTGTTAAATCATTGAAAGAGCCCAAGGAATGTAGATACCCGCCAAGAGATAGCCTCAAGGGCTGAAGGAGCCAAAAGAGACAAGGTAGGGAAAAGACAAAAGTGCTAAGTGTAGGAGTAGGCAAATAGTCTAAGTGGTGAAAGGAAGCACCAATTCAAGAATTTATTTTGGTAGATGATACAGCGCCTACAAATTGACCATTGGGAGGTGCAAATAGCTAGCAGTGCAACCAATTTTCTTCATTTCACATTTATGAGTAGAACCATGTAATCACATTGAAAAAACAGCCTTACAAGCAGACAAATGGTGTAGCTCATTGATGTTTTGAGAGGCTTGCTCTTCCCAATGCTCATAAGGCACATGTGTCACTTGTAAAAGGGGCACCAAAAGGCCTCCTTTCTTTTTCTATAGATTGTAAACTTCTCATTTGAGAAAAAAAATTGCTCTCAGCCTTAAGGCAAAACTCTGCCCAAAAATCTCTCGGGCTTGTAAGGCAGAGCTCTACCAGATATTTACCTTGAATCAAAACACAACATTTTTACCTCCATTTTGATTTTTGCATCTTTAGTATGTGTCTATGTCTTGATTATGTGTTAAGTTATTTTCTTGATGCTTTTGCAGAATGATTTCAGCATGTCTGGTGCATTTCAAATTTTCCTTTTATAGGTCTATCTGAAGTGTCCCTAAAGGCGTATAGGTGAAGTGGATAGGCTACTACAATGTGTCTCAGAATGCCTCTAGTAGTTATTCCTCTTTATATCTCCATAGACCCCTAACCCACTGATGCAGAAGGTTCTCTCATGACAGATGAAGTGTATAGGTGCTTCTTTTGGTGAATAGTGTATGTTCAAGCCTGAGTGGGTCACATTTTTTGGTGTATCACCTCTTTTATTTTCTCAGCTTAGGCTTTGATTTTAGAATCTCTCTCTCCCTTTTCATCCCCCCCTTTTTTCATTTTATTTATTAGTAGTAGGTGAAACCAGGGCCTAAATGATACATCAGAGGGAGCTAGCCCTCCTCTAGAGACTCTCCCCTCTAGCTTCACCGGTCCCACAGGCAAGAGGGGAGTTTCCATTGTTATGTGAAGAAGGCAGGAGCTCAGCCTCCTACCAAGGGTGTAATCTTTTGTGTCAACATTTTTTGGCATGCTCGATGGGACCAACTAAGATAAGTTGTGTCTAAAGAGTTGAAGAATTTTTGGTGTGTTCTTTAATCGACTAGCCTTTAGAGGCTTTACATCAAACACCAATGGTGACTCTGAGTTGAATTAGCTAGTTAAGCATCTTGGTGCCATCAAAAATCACTTTTTGTATGTATAATTCTTTTGCACAGAATCATGGACCTTGTTTTCCTTCATATGAGTATGATTAGGCTCCAGATATTTATGCAATCCCCTCAAGTAGCTCTCCTAGTTTCCATTTAACGATAAGGGAGGTGGCGCTAGAGTTTGAGATGCAGACAATAGAGATTGATAAACTAGAAGAGTAGTACAGGTATCAATAGGAGATGATGTATAAAGAGGAGTGTTTGTTTAGGTAAGCATAGGCCTTGCAGTCCATGGAGGAAGAGGTAGCAAAATGGAAAAATCCATTTATTCAAGGTAGTTAACCTTGTGTGCCCCTTCCTATTCTAAAGAAAACCCCTCTTTTGCACCAAATCCTTTTTACCAGATAAAACTCACCCATTCTAGCTCATTTGATGCATTTGCTCTCAACCCCGTGCACCTGGCTTTCTAACACCAGAGGGCATCAAAACAACCTCCCATGGAGATGAACCTTCTAAACTCCTTAGATTATGAATCTTCCATTGGGGGGAATACCACCAACCTGCACGTCCCTCTTCTAAAGACTCTTCTAGTGCATCAACAGTCTCTTCCTTACATTCCTCAACCTCCCCAAGTCTTTCAATGTGATGTGCAGATTTTGAGTTGGAGGAAGGAATGCCATGAACCAGCCCAGAGCCTTGAAGAGGATGATTCTAGTGACCTCTAGAAAAGACTCTTTTATAATAATCTAGCAAAACAAATTGAAGATTTAGAGGCTAGGATGAGACTGCTTCTTGAAAGAGAGATAAAACTTCCAGACCTTATAGAGGAACCCCAAGACCTTGGAGAAAACAAAGTTGCTACCTGTTCATAAGAGCAAAATTCCAATTCTGAGATCTTGAACTAGGGGGAAATAGTGGAATCATGGGGTAAGAAGGAGGAGAAGCAAGGTTTTTCTCAAAACCTTAAAGAAGCTAAGGCTGCTCCTACTCATGATGATGCTAGTGACCTCCAGGAAAGGTTGTTCCAAGAGGATCTAGCTAGGATAATTACAGAGTTAGAATCTAAAGAGAGATTCCTTAGCCAGTGTGTGATGGATGGTTCAGACCCAATGACACATTCCATGTTTGAACACACCCCACTTACACATTTCTAAGAGAAATATCTGGCCACACTGGATATAGATGAAGTGCTAACCAAGTGGAAGGAGGAGAATCATTTAATTCTAGCCCAAGCACTGCCTCCTCTTCCACATGGTTTTCCCACTTCACCCCTTCTCAAGGAGGAACCTATTTTGCAAGAGGCAAGTGAGGAGCAGAAGATCCAAGCTATAGTTTTCCAAGGGGCTATCATGAGCAACAATCAAGAAGAAATCATCATTGATGCTTCTTTTGAAGACACCATCGGCAATGGAGAAGATGCAGGTCTTACATATATGTAGATGTTCCAGCAATATGAGGAGGAACAAAATCATGGGGAGCTCTCTTCCCCCTTATTTGATGAACTCCCTTGTTTCTTCAATGAGGATGATGACTACATTGAAAAGCTTGAGTTGGAGGAGGTAAAGGAGATGTCTGTCATCCTGAAGGAAGCCCTTGAAGAAGAGAGTTTTAAACAAAAAGGCAATGTTTTGTGGGATGAGCAATCATTTTATGAGTCCATTTTAGACATCACCACAGTCACCCTTCTTCAAGAAGGCCAAGAAGAAGCAGAGGACAAGTCTAATAAGATCTTAAATGAGGTTAAAGGAAATAAGTCAGACCATGATGCATTATAGAGGGAATGTATATGTCAAAGGGCTAATGGTGATAAGCCAACAACCACTAATTTCTTGGTGAAGAGCACCAATATGAAGGACCAACATTCATCAAGCCTCCAAGGACAAGAATAATACATGTATGTTGGAGGCATGTTTGAATCTGATTCACTCAGATACTAGCCAACTCAGGTGACAGGCAAGAGGAGCAAGTCACCAAATCTCCTTTTCATTCAGCTACTTGCTTGGCACCATAAGTCTTCTTGCCAAGAAGGGGACTTAAGAAATTTTCCATTTGATCTAGGAGTGAGGTGAATTTTCTTGGTTAGCTATACATAGTAGTTTGCTTTCAGTTTCTTTCCTGCTTTCCCTAAGTGCAGTTTGCACATGTAGTGTTTTTTTAAGCCTTGTGTGTTTCCCTTTGCATGTGGGGTAGAAAGCTTCATGTTTGATTCTTAGATATTTTGGGGCTATTGATAACTTTTTTCAAAGCTACATCTAACTCTGTGCCTAATGGACTGCAAGGCAATTGGTCTTTAAGCATGGCAAGCATGCTTCCCTTAGGATTCACGAATCTATTAAACATTTTTTGCCCAATAGGCCAAAAATCAGTGACCTTCTACCCCCTCTATGCTAGGCCATTTTCATTTTTCAATTTTGCATGAATCTAGAAATTTCTACAGACTCAATAAGTTTTACTGACTTCTATAGACTCAGTAGGTTAGTCTTTGGCACATGGAGAATTAGTTCCAGAGAGAGTGCTAGGTTTTATAAGGCTTCTTTAGGCTCTAGTCTAAAGAAAATCACAAGAAAAGTTAGCATGGTTGAACCAATGAACTAGTCCAATCATTTGGTTCAATGCCTGGTTCAATTGACAGTTTATCACTTCATTTTCAAGACTTAGTTTAATGGTCCAAGCTTAGCACAAAGTTCATTAGCTTTGTTTCATGCCTTGGTTCAATGCCTTAGCTCAATTTAACCACTTAGTTCAATGCTTCGGCCTTGGTTCAGTGGTTAAAATTCAATGAGTGGTTCAATCGAATGGTTCAAAGGCAAGTTCAAAATCCTTGGTTCAACAACAATCAATGCACAGTGACTGCACCGTTGAACTGATTAAAGCATTCAACCAATTTTGGTTCAATGGGTTGGTTCAACGGCTTGGTTCAAGGGTGTGACCTATAGCTGGAGGGTAGCTAAGGGTCCAAAATCCCTTGCAGAGGGTAGTTCAAGTCCAAAAGCCCTTGTGGAGGGAAGATAGAGCTTCAAAAGAGTTTGACAGAGAAGATAAAGAGAAGCTAATTCTCGTAGACTTTTTGTCTATGGGAAAAGACCCAAAGCTCAAAAAAGGCCATAAGAAAGACACAATGGACTTTTGCCAAGGATGGTGATGGCTGCATGAATGTCATATTTAATGTAGTGAAGTAATCATTTTTTTCTTAAATGCCTAAGCACCAAATCATGTAAAGAGCCCAAGGAATGTAATTACCCACCAAGAGATAGCCCTGAGGGCTGAAGGAGCTAGAAGAGACAAGGTAGGGAAAAGATAAAAGTGCCAAGTATAGGATCAGGCTGATAGTCCAAGTGGAAAAAGGAAGCACTGATTCAAGAAGTTATTTTGGTAGATGATATAGTGCCTGTGAATTGACCATTGGGAGGCACAAACAGCTCGCTGTGCAACTGGTTTTCTTCATTTTGCATTTATGAGTAGACAAACCATGTAATCACCTTAAAGAAGTGGCCTTACAAGTAGAAAAATGGCACAACTCATTGATGTTTTGAGTGGCTTGATCTTCCCAATAATTGTAAGGCACATTGGTCACTTGTAAAAGGGGCACTAAAAGGCCTCCTTTCTTCCTCTATAAATTGTAAACATCTCATTTGAGAAAAAAAATCTACTCTCAGCCTTAAGGCAAAACTCTGCCCAAAAATCTCTCAAGCTTGTAAGGCAGAGCTCTACCAGATATTTACCTTAAATTGAAACACAAAATTTTTACCTCCATTTTGAGTTTTGCATCTTTAGTATGTGTCTATGTCTTGATTCTATGTTAAGTCATTTTCTTGATGCTTTTGCAGAATGATTTCAGAATGTCTGGTGCATTTCAAGTTTTCCTTTTACAAGTCTGTCAGAAGTGTCCCTAGAGGAGTATAGGTGAAGTGGATAGGCTGATATAGTGTGTCTCAGAATGCCTCTAGTAGATATTCCCTCCTTATATCTCTAGGGACCCCTGACCCACTGATGCAAAAGGTTCTCTCATGACAAATGAAGTGTATAGGCGCTTCTTTTGGTGAAAAGTGTATGTTCGGGCCTAAGTGGGTCACATTATCTGGTGTATCACCTCTTTTCTTTTTTAGGGTTAGGATTTGTTTTCAACATCTCTCTCTCAATTTTCACCCCCCCCCTTTTTCATTTTATTTGTTAGCAGTAGGAGAAACCAGGGCCTAAATGATACATCAAAGGTAGCTAGCCCTCATCTATAGACTTTCCCCTCCAGTTTTACCCATCCCATAGGTGAGAGGGAAGTTTCCATTATTGCGTGAAGAAGGCAGGAGCTCAACCTCCTGCCAAGAGTGTAATCTTCTACATCAACAACCTACTTTTCTTGTTTGTGAGGATATGTGTTTAGTTGGTGATTTACATGAGTAACCTATTATTGTTTCACATTTTTCTCTAAATATTGTTGACACTCTTGCTATTGCTTGTTACTTTTCCCACTTTCAATCCACCTACTTATATGATTTTTTATTTTGAGAAAAATACTATTAGATTTAGATATTGCATACTTCACTCTTGGTCTACACTCATGGAGGTATTGGTAGACTCTTATATGGTATTGTATCTCCTATTATCATTGATATTTTTATAGGTGATGTGTCTTTGGGACATCTTATTTACAACATTGAGGAGGAAGGTACATTTATGGGAAGAACATTTTATTTTTGGTACTATCTCATCATCTATGTAGATGGTTCCTTACTTCCTTTCCATCCATGCAAGATATATAGTACTCATCTTTGTGTGGAGTGAAGTGACTTGACCTTAGGGGTGATTCCATATGAAGTATTTCCTTCCTTCCTTCCTTGATTTTTTTCATTATATTCCTTGGTTTACATCATTTTGAGGGGAGGAGGAGTTTTGTTCCTATAGGTTTTCTTCCTTTCTCCAATTCATGGATATATTATACATGAGTACCTTATTAAGCCTTATTGTTGGGACTCATACTATTGATATGACACTTTATTTTTTGTATATTTTTAGCACCTATATTCACTTGAGGGGTGGGTGGGTGTTAGAGTTGGTTCTCATGTTTGCTAGGTTCTATAGATAGTTTTTGTCTTTTTCCTAGTTTGTCCTTTTATTGATTTATCCCACATTGGTTAGTTTGACTTACTTCTTGTTTGTCCTTGCCTATATAGCAAGGATTATCCTTTATAAAATATAATAGTTATATTATGGATATTATATGATATTTCCTTTGTATTTTCATATAATTTTTGAAACTCTTTTAACTCTTCTTGTGATGTTTTTGCCGTTAATGTTTAAGATATTAGGATTGAAATGATATTGTTGACATTCCTTTCATTTTATGGGTCTAAATCTTCACAAATTTTATTCTAAAGCATTGTTGAATAAATCTCTAGGACATATTATAAACCAAGGTAACATCAAGTTTATCCTCAAGTTTGGTGACTTTGAGGTAATTACTAACTAGAGACATATTAATCTTCTCAATGTCTCTTATAAGATAATTACTAAGGTAGTACATTTTAGACTTAATAATCTTCTTCCTTTCTATTTTAGAAGTGAGAAAACATAATTTATCCAACATAGATACATCTTGGATAATGTTATTTCTATCTGGTAAGACATGGAATGTTCTCATGTTTCTAGTCAAAAGGCCTTGCTCATTAAGATTGATTTTGAGATGGCTTATGCTTGCATTGAGTGGCCTTTTATTCTATCCATGATCCAATCTCTTATTTTTGGCCCTAGGTTTGTACGAGTGGTTAATATGATTTTTTAAGATGTTGGGGCATGTATTAATATCAATGGATCCTAGTGTTATCAATTTAAACTTTATAGATATATTAGGCAAGGGTGTATTTTAGCCCCTTCACTTTATGTGTTAGCAGTTGAATGGTTTAGCTATATTATAGATAATTATACCTCTATAATCTTGGTGAAAGACATATCTATTTATCATTCTAACCACCATTTGTAGAATGGTCACTTTGTTGATGAATCTTTCCTCACTCTCTAGGAATGGGAGGATTTGGTTAAGAATGAAATGGATTGTCTTCATATTTTTATTTTGGTCTTTAGATATTCCATTCAATGGATAAAATATTAGTGTTATCCAGTATCATTCTCCCAATCTCCCTTGGTTTGAGGGATATCAATGGTAGTGGTTTATTATAGGGGTTTAGTTTAAGTTCCTCAGAATTTCATTTGATTTTTAGTCTTTTTGCTGAGCTCTAGTCCTATGGGGTTCAATGGGTTGATATTTGTTTTTTGGATTACTAAATCTTTGTCCTTGGTAGGTAAATTTTAGATTTGCTCTAAGGTTTTGGTAGCTATGCATGTTTACTATTATTATTGTTGGGATCCTTACAATGATACCTATGGTAGAATATAAAATATCCTATGAGACTTCTTATAGTCTAATTTAGAAGGTAAAAAATGATTTCATAGATTTTCTTGGGATATTTTTTGCCAACCTAAAGTTACAGGTGGTCTGGGTCTCCTGGATATCAAGATTCAAGGTCTAGCTCTCAAAATTAAATGGGTAATACATGAAATGGAAGGTAATGAAACATGGAAGATATTTCTTCATAACTACATCTCTCAAGGGGTTCTTTAAGGAATGACTGGCAAGGTCTTGGGATTCATACTCTTCTCATTACCCCCATCCCTATTGAAATTAATGGTACTTATTTCATTTAGTGAAGAAAATTTGGGAGAAATTCAAACCCCATCTCATATGGATAGGGGAGGGATTAAATAATGGTATTTATATTAATTATCATTACCTTTGGTGGTTTCCCTACTTGAATTTTCATAATGTTACCTTTCCTTTGGTCCCTTGGATCAAAGGTGTAAATTTGTTCAAGAAAGGTGTGAAAACCTTTGGGATATTTTCTATAAAATGAACTAATATTGGATTCATTAGAAATATATTTAGAATAAATTTAATCTAAATAATACAAAATATAAGTCTATTGTTGAAATTAAAATCTCCATACCTGATGAATATCTTCACAAGATTGGATTCAATTACATTACTCCCTAGTAGAAGGATTGACATTATCCTATGACCACTCCATTTACTTGTTATTATCCTTTTTTGGGGTATAATATGTTGGCCGCAAAACATATTCAAGATGACACTCTTAATCACTAATGGAACCTTCAGTCTAGTCATGTGGTCTAGTCCAATATATTTCACACCATATTTGATGCTCCCATTAAGGATAAGAAGGCTCACTTTATTTGGTGTATACTATATCAAGGTTTACTAGTGGCTGATCGAATTAAGAACATGGGGGCTCTAATTCCCATTTTCCCAACATGTCCTCTACTTGATACTATTAAGCATATTTTTTGGTTTTGCTCCCACACTCAGTCTATAGGGCAATGGATTCATACCCTCTTTCAAACATTTAGGACTAAGTTATTTATGTGGAAGATAACTCCCTTTGGGGGCTCAACCATTCTTCCTACAAGATACAATATATTTTGGTAGATTTTTCATGTTGATATTCTCTTTCAAATTTGGAAAGATAGAAATCTTGATTTTTTAATCATGAGGAAATGTAACATAGTTTTTATGGTACTTAAAAAATTGATTTCATTTCCAATGTCCCTCTATAGATTAAAAATTGAAATGATAAAGTTTGCTTGGATCTTAACCACCTCTAGTATTTTCTTGATCATTGAGGGAATGCCCCATGTCTACTCAACTAATAATCTTTAGAGTTACCATGCCTATAGTTACCTCCTTGTGGGTGAGGGCATGATTTACAACAATAGCATTCTAGGAGAGAGAACAAGAGCCTCTCTCCTATCTGATCACCATAGCACTGGTCATCCTTGTGACATGATTTGTCTTGTGGATCTTCCATAAGTGGAGGTGATGGAATGTATTGGGACCCTACCCTAAAAGATAAGTATCTATAACTAGATATTTAAATATTTATTTATAGACATAAGGAAGACAACAATAATTCTCAATAGAATGATGGATGGGATCCCCTACCTATGGATGATGACCCCCTACTCAAGGGGGATGTGGTGATAAGACTCATGATTTAACTTTTCCACTACCTCCTCCACCCCCCCATGTTCATTGTTTAATATTAATTATTCTCTTTATTGGTTTGTGCTTTTATGAGTGTCTTATTGGTTGTTGTGTAATTTTGACATGATTTTTTGTTTTGGATGGTGATTTTTACCCTCTATTAAACTTGATACTCCTGAGAGTTTTTAACCTAAGTTTAACTGCTTATAGGGTGTGACTTTTTCCACCGACTTTTTTGTATGACTAACATTGTAACATTACTTATTTATATTAATATAGATATGATATTCAGTTAAAAAATATTATACTAGTTTTACTTCCCTAACTCAAAGAAATTTCTATTAACTTATAACACTAAGGGTAATGTTTATTATTATTATTTTTAGCAATTACACCTATTCCTCATTTCATTAGTATTCTTCTATTCTAATGAGGCTATTTTTACTTGTAAAATTATAAAATTAAGATAAGAGAAGACCAAATTTCTATTTAATTCCTCTTCCTTTTAGGGAGATGACTTACCATCCAATTTAATGTATTATTATTATGATTATTATTTATAAATTTGTTGATATATATCATATATATCATACATATATTTTAAAAAAAGGATTCATGTTTTTTTAGGGCACTACTCCTAAGGACTAAGTCCAATGAGGGACCTTACACATTTTATTTTCCATGCACACCTGGATAACCATTACGGTGCCTAACCAAATAAGGATAGAAGTATCCTGGAGTTAGTTCATACCTAAATGACCATCCCAAGGGAATGGACCTCAATACCTCCCACATATAACACATAGACCATCTCTACTTGAGCTATCCTATTAGGATAAAATGTTTTAGAAATAAATTCCAAGGGAACCCCCCATATAGACATGCTCGTGGACTTGCCTCATCACATTAAACATAGGTTTCAAGACACATGATGACCCTTATCACATTGAAAATTGAATAGGTATAACACCATGTAGGGGCTACAAACCCTTTGGCTACCATTATGGTACATGACCCATGGATCCTAGCGTGGGAAAACTACTATAGAGGTGGCCAGTCTAGGGAATACACCCCGAGACCTCCCACTTGTAGCACTTAGCTCACCACTATTGGGTTGACCCATCGTAATATATATATATATATATATATATATATATATACACACACACACACACACATATACATATATATATGTATATATGTATATATGTATGTGTGTGTGTGTGTGTGTGTGTGTGTGTGTGTATAGAGAGAGAGAGAGAGATAATTGTTACCTGTATTTATATTACATGAAGGGACTTTTTAAAACTAAATAAATAAAAAATTGCATGTATTCAACACTTTTAATAAATATACTATCTTTATCTGGCTAGTACGATGTAAAAGAATAAAAATATGCCTATATTATAATGTGTAAAAGAAAATAAATATCTATATTAAGGATAGATAATTTTTATATTTGGACATATCATTATTTTCAATACCATTTAATTAATATTTAGTTATTCTAGATAAATTGTTCTCTAGTTAGATGTGAACAATCAAATCAATAGATAAAACTATCGTATTATCAACCATTTGCAAACATTAGTAAGAGGAGAATGCCAATGATCACTTGATTTTTTTTTATCTTTTTATTAGTTCTAGATTATCCATAGGACTCACTTCTATTTAACTTGGTATTGGTCAAGGCACAAATGCATGACAAGTTGTTGAAGGTATTGCAAGACAACCAAAAGCATAGGCTAAAATACGAGGTACCTTACTGCTAAGTTTAGCTTTTATGGAAGCTTTAACTATTTATGGATTAGTTGTAGCCCTATCAATTTTATTTTCTAATCCATTTATTTAAAAATAATAAATAGAGATATATGACACATTTTTGTCATTTTGAAATGATAGTATGTCTAATACATTCATGTCGACTAAAATACCATTATTTTACAATTAGACTCTTAGATAGATATAATAGATCTATAGATACCAAAAAATTCAAAAGAGAGGTAGATGATTTATTTATCCTATTTAAAAATATGGAGAAATATTTTATCAAAATACAATAATTAATTATAATATAACATATCTACTTCTATATAATAGAAGAGAGGAAGATTATTTGTGTTTACTTTTGTTACTAGGAAACATGGATAGTGTTGACAATACATTATTGATATAATATATAACATATGTAGATATATATATCTCCATCTAGACAAATCTATATATGCCAAACTAAATATAGAAAAAAAGAGAAGAGGATTTCTCTATTAAGTTTACAATAATAGAGATTTATTATATATGGTCAAGAACAAAGTTCTTGAATCTATTACAAGATCAAAATATTTCCAAATTAATAGTAATAGGAATAAACTATCTTGCTAAGATGGAATTAGACAAAAATGTCTAAAAAGTTTTATTAACTTATAATTCTTTTTATAATTAAATTATATTAATTTATTATTAATAAAAATAAAAACAATGAAAAAACATAGAAAAACATTTTGGTTATATGCAAAAATTGAACTCGTATCTTCTCCTTACCAAGGATGAATTTTACCATTCAAACATACCACATTTAACTCATTATTGGGGTATAAATTTTTACGTATATATTACCAAGTACTTATATGTAAGTATATTTTTAATGGAATTATAGTATGATTTTTTACTATGCCAATAAGAAAATAACCCCTGCCAAGATCACTTTCATCTAGTTTCTTGGCATTTATGGGAAATGCCATCATGAACTCTAATTCCACTATAGAGAGGTGTGGGGTGGGGGGCGGGGGGGGGGGGGGGGGGGGGGGAGAGGGGGGGGGGGTTGATTTTAAACTCAAAATATCTTTGAACATATCTATGAACCAATCCCATATTTTAGTTTGTGACCATAGTGGTCTAAAGAAATGTTATCTTGTTCAAATTCCTCATGATTGAATATATTTAGCAAATCTATTTTTAGCTAGCTAGATGATAGATAATTCTTAATCAACTTTGTCCACAAAGAAGGGCTATATAATAAAAGAATAAATTAGTTTATAAATTTTTTATGTAAATTAAAAGTGTACATCGAACAATCTAGGGTTAACAATGGCACATTATGCCAATTTAATTTGATAATAAATAGATATTTTATTTAGGTCCACTATTCACAATTTTTTGAATCATTGTGAGTTAGTTTGATGGATAAAAAAATAACATGATCCATAAATATTTTATGATTTGATTCATAAATGGTACATCTAAATTAATAGATCCTTTATTTTTTATTTTTCCATAGAATCTATATATATAGAGGGGTCGAGGGGCCCCTATCTCTATCTCTATATGGGATGGGGCCCTCGGCCATATAAAAATTATTTCACAAGAAATATTTTCCTTTCATTTAGAATTAACTCATACATCAAAATAGTTCTCAATTCAATTTACCTTGTATAAAGTTTCAGAAATAGTTAATGAATATAATTTCAAATCATAGGGGTGTAACCCACTTTACAGTGTCATATGAGTTTGAAAACCTAAAATATATCAACAATTTATTTTTAATAATATTTTTTCATATAAAAATAAATGTTTTAATTAAATACTATGGTAACCCATCCTCATGAGAGGTATGATCCTATTATACATTTTATTAGATCAAGCAGTGCCAATTTTTTGAAACAAAAGTAATTCTTTCAAGGTAAACTTTTTATTTTAAAACACATCTACTATGTAAATATTTTCTTATATTTTAATAACAAAGCTTAAGTTCTTATTTTCACAAAGATATTCTTTATGACATAATAACATATTCTCTATGGTAGAGCAACTCAACAAGAAAAATAATGGAAAAATATCACCTCCCAAAAATATAATGTCATAAGACATATAATGACCTCATAAACCCATAATCCCTAAAGATGAATCAACCAATTAGCACACACACACAACAATAAGATTTAAAATAATTTTTCTAGATAGAATGAAAAATTAGATGGTAGATAACATTATGAAATGAAACATATTTAGTACGGTGCCCATTTACATTGAGAAAGGATTAAGTGAAACATAGATTTCAACTTATAGTTGGAAATGTTAAAATCATCTATGTATGAGATGTCTAAGATTGATTACTGGAAGATCAAACATAAAACTTTATTGACATAAGAAATCATAATGAGAGTAGAAACTACAATAACATGTATTAGTGAATAAGGTTTATATACAAATCTTACAAAAATCTTGTTGGCAGACACCCAAGATCAATGGCTTAATAAGCTCTATGGGACACCAATAAATGGCCTACAAGCTAAACAACTTACTAAATATACAATAGAAAAACTAATATACTATAATAATACACATAATCCACTATGAATGCCTTGTAGGATAGTTCCTTATATAGGTAGATAATATGCATTGAACCACATCTATTTGGCAATGAGAACACAACTCAGTTGCTAATTGAATAGTAAACCCATGTGCAACATGTCAAGCCCCACATGTCAACATTGGTTGGAAAATTAATAGTGAAACCATGATATCTATAAATAATTATGTGCATGTGAAACTAATGACTTCATTATTAGCCTAAGTGAATTAATTATTCTATTTAAGAAATCTTAATATATATGTGTAGAAAAGCCATATAATGGATAAAAAACCTACACCAACACTACCCTTAAGTGTAGATTAGGTGGGTATAAGATTTGGGTTCTCATAATAAGGCCTTGTTAGGTATCTAAGTACATATAAATCCCCCATCAAAATATATAAATGTCTCCTCTGATAAGTATCAGTTGTAACCATGTTATAATCATCTACATATGAGATGTCTAAGATTGAATACTAGATGATTGAACACATAACTTTGTTGTAATGAATGAAAGCACACAAGATTAGAATAGAGATATATTATATTTAGTGAATGGATGTGTATAAATCATGGGGTTAACATATATCAAAAATATATCACTCATAAATGTCAAAACATACTAAGCTAATTTAGTACGCTAGCATAATGAATCTATCACCATAATGCTTACTACACAGATGGTACAAGGGCCAAGTATCTCCACAATTCTTACTACAATATACAATACTCCACATAATCCAACAAAAATGCATTGGAGTAGAGTTACTTATATATTTAGAGAAGAGGTATTGAGCCACATCCATTTGGTAATGATAACACAACTTAGTTTCCAAGTGAATAGTAAACCCATGTGTAACATGTCAAGTGCCACATGTCAACATTGGTTTCCAAACGAATATTACAACTATGTTGACTAAAAATAAGCATGTGCATGTGTAATTAATTACCTAATTAATACACCTAAGTGATTTAATTATTTCAACTAAGTAAGCTTAATATATATGTGTAGGAAAACCATATAATGGATTAAAAAACCTACACCAACATCCCCTCTTAATCATAACTTAGGTGGGTAGAAGATTTGGGTCTATAAAATAACACCTTGTTAGGTACTCAAGTACTCAAGTATATATATGTTTATCCCCCATAAATATATTTTATAACCACCATAAGTATCAAAAATAACCCCCATAAATTTTCAAGTATAATGCATGATCAAATATTGGATATCAGACTCAGTTGAAAATGCATCCATGAGTAATGTATACAAATAAGATTATTTATATTATGAGGGGAACTAATATAGGTGGATCCATGTACCATTCCATTTTTGAAAAGTCTTCAAATTCTATTTAAATCATTTACACATTGTATTATTCATCGAGAGCTTTCCATTACTTTTCACAGTTTGAAAACTGGAGTCCCAATGCTCAAGATATGGCTATTTGAAGAAATCTTGTACAGGGGGTGTCGAAAGTGACATGGAACTATTGAAAGCATGCCAAGTGGAGTAATAGACACTTGACACATGGAAAAATAATTTGGTGAAAATAAAATTTTGGTTTGTTTTTTTATTCACAAGTTATTTAAAATTTTCAAACTTTGAAACAAGGTGCCAAAAAAACTGCCACATCACCCATGGTAGCAAACATGATTTGACCAAGCTTAAGTGTAGCCTAAGATGGTACCCAGGCCTTCAGAATTTGAGATGGGTCAATCTTGTCTATTTAAATCATAAAAACTAACTTTCCTGGCAAATGTGGAACAAAACCAAGTCCAAAGGTGCCAAAAAAGGAGGGAAACATTCAAAATTTTATGCTAAGTGTGCCCTAGAAAGAAGGCTAACCTTTTCCTCATGCCAAGGTGCCTAGAAAGGTGTGAGGAGGTTTTAAAATCCTAACCTATCACCTAAAAGGTTAATTCCTTGACCACTTCAGCCATCGAGGTCGAAGTGTTATAAAAGGGACTAATTTCTACTTGAATGGACATAGAAAGTAGGCTGTGTAAAGAGATTTAAGAAGATTAGAGCCTTGTTTTTTATTTGTACAGCCTTGGACCATTATTTTTAGGTTTGAGAGATATTTTTACAAGAAAAAAAATATTATAGAAGGTGAATTGAAGACTTGTATTGATTTTGGAAGCCATTTGTTGCACAAAATTAATGAGAACGGTCCTCACTTTGAATGGACCTGGAGACGAAGGCTATTGAAGTTGAACTCCATTATCAATTTGATGGTGAATTATTTGAATTTTCTCTAATTATTATTTAGTTATGATATTCATTTTATATCTAGTTTTAATTTCTTTTTAAAAAATTAAGCAAAAAAGTGAGAAATGAAAGGATCTCTTAAATGTGAACAAGTGATTTTCAAATATACTACACTTGTATTTTTAGTTTACAGATCAAATTTTTGGTATCAGAGTGGTTATTATTTAACAATGATTGCTAGTGTATGTTGGCAAGGTATAAATCCCAAAAGGGTGAAGGAAACTCATTGAGTATAATCTATAGATTGGTTCAAGGCATGCTTCAAGGATAGCCGAAGAAGAGATGGAATCTGAACAAGCTTTCTGCTGAGCCTTCATGGGCATGGGAAGTATGGTTTAGGAACTATACCATGATGAACAAAGGAAATATAATAATGAAAAATAAGGTGATTCATGAGAATCAAAAGGTAAAGAAATTGAAAAACCTTCTCCATTGGATGACGGTAAAAAAATTGTGGCATCTCTCCCTTCACTAAAATTTGATATTAATTTTGAATTACCAATGTTTAATGGTGAAGTTAATTCTAAAAAGTTGGATAATTGGGTCAAGCAATTAAAGTTTATTTCAGGGTCCAAAAGATTGCAGGGGATGAGTCAAAAATTCATTTGGCTACTCTTCATATGGGAGGCACAACTCTCATCTGGTGGGAGAATAAGTTGAAGGAAACCAAGCTTCAAAAGGGCAACTCAATTTCTACTTGGAATTAATTTATTGAAGAACTCAGAAAGAAATTCTATCCTTTAGGCTATATGCAACAAGCCATGATGGATTGGCAAAGTTTCAAACAAGGAAAAGGCCAAAGTGTTCAAGATTATACACAAGAATTTAGGAAAAAAGCTTTACTTTTGAATGTTCCTCTATACACACAAGAAACACTACTAAAATATATAGGTGGGTTGCATAGTTACTTAAGACATATGATTCTTATGTTCAATCCACTAATTTAGATGTAGTATGTGTTCAAGCCACTCATTTAGAGGATAGAGGAAAACAATCAAAAGAATCTTTTTCTAAAGTGAAAAGTAATAAATCTAATGTTAAGCAATCCAAAGGGGAAAGTTCATTAGGAAAGGGTAAATAGAAATCCACTTATACTATTAAAAAAGAAGATGGAAAACCATTTTGTAATCATTGCAAGAAAAATAATGATGAGTCTAAGTTTTGGAAACTACATCCCAAGTTAAGGCTTAAGAGGTATCAAAAGAAAGAAAAAAAGTCTAATGCTATGGTTCAAGACTTAGGTTCAGATTCAAGTGATGAAACTAAGATTACAGCTATGGGATTACATAGTGATTTTTCTCGTTTAGTTTCTAGCACTAATGCTACATCTTCTTCTAAAGAGAATTTTGTGCATGTTGATAATAAAATAAATGAATTGTTCCACATTAGAGTTGTTTCAAAGCATACTAAGATTGACACTCTATTTGATAGTGGTTCACAAGGAAATTTAGTTTCTGAAGAGGTTGTTAAGAACCTAGGCTTATAAACCAATCCCAATCCAAAGCCTTATCCATTAGGTTGGGTGTGTGATAATGCGAAGCTACAAGTCTCACAAACTTGTAAGCTAAGGTTTGCCATCACATCCAAGTTCATAGATGAGGTTGAGTTGGATGTTGTTCCATTGGACATATGTGGGATTTTTTTTGGAAGCCCATATCTTTATGATAGAAAAGAAATATTCTATAGAGAGGAGAATAAGTACTTACTTGTTAATGATGGCATTGAATATATAGTTAGAGCACATCACATTAAAACAAGTCTTTCCTTGGTTACAGTAGGGCAAATGAAAAGACTAGTTAATTCAAGTAAGACTTTTTGTCTCATGTTGATTAAGTCTAAGGAAGAATAATATTCTCAAGCTTTGGAAAAGTGTGATCCTAGACACAAGAATGAATTGGTTGAAATCAATTCTACTTATGATGATGTATTTCAAGATCCTAACGGCTTACCCCCTAAAAGGGGAGTTTAACATGAAATTAAGCTATTGTAGGATTCTCCTCTCCCTAACATTGGCATGTATAGGTTATCAGTGGTGGAAAATGAGGAAATAAAAAAATAGGTAATGGATATATTGGATAGAGGTGTTACTCATCCAAGTTCATCTCTTATTGGTTCGCCAATTATTTTGGTGCCAAATAAAGATGGCACTTGGCGAATGTGTGTTGATTTTCGTGCCTTAAATAAAATTACTATTAAGAATCGTTACCCTCTTCCTCATATTGATGATTTGTTGGATCAATTAAAACATGTTATTTATTTCACTAAGTTAGATTTGAGAAGTGGATATCAAGTAAGAATTAATGAAGGTGATGTTTGGAAAACCGCCTTCAAAACAAAATAGGGATTGTTTGAATGGTTCGTTATGTCTTTTAGGTTGTGTAATGCCCCAGCTACATTCATGAGACTGATGAATGATATTTTTAGATAGTTCTTTGATGATTTTGTTATAGTTTACTTAGATGATATATTGATTTTCAGCAAGTCATGGGAAGAGCATGCGATCCACATTAAGAAAGTCATGGATGCATTACAAAGGGAAAAACTTTTTCTAAAAATGTCAAAATGTGAATTTGGCAAGACCTCTTTGATATACTTGGGTTATATTATAGGACATGGTGAATTCAAAATTGATCCTACAAAAGTGGCAATCATTGTTAATTGGCCTACACCCACTAACAAAACTAAGGTTATAAGTTTTCTTGGTGCAGTACAATTTTGGTAAAAGTTTATTGATCAATTTTCATATATTGCATCACCTTTGCATTCCTTGACAAGTGTGAAACATGGATTTCAATGGGGAGGAAAACATCAAAAAGCCTTCGACACTTTGAAATAAAATATAAGTACTGCTCCGGTCTTGGCAATTCTTGATATACAACAATAATTTGAGATCAAGATAGATGCAAGTGAGTATGCTATGGGAGCTATTTTAATGCAAGGTAAGAAACCAATTTTTTATCATTATAAAACCTTTACAAGTGCAGTAAGAAAATATCCAACTTATGATAAGGAATTGTATGCATTGGTTAAAAGTGTTAAAAAATGGAAATATTACTTAATGGGCAAAGAAACAATAATACATACAGATCATCAGCCCTTACAGTATCTCCAATCACAAACTAAGATACAACAGTCTAGACATTTTCATTGGATGGGTTTCTTACAACAATTTCATCTTGTGATCAAGTATAAAAAAGGAATTCAAAATAAGTTTGTAGATATGCTATCTAGGCCTCCTATGGTTATTGCATATATTATTTTACAACATGGTTCTTTGTCTCATAAAAGTTATAAAGAATAATATGTGAATGATCTTGATTTTCAGGATGTTTATAAAGACTTGATGAGTAGTAGACAAGAAGAAGAATTGGACTATCATGTACACAATGATCTTTTGTATCATTTGGGTAAACTATGTATTCCTCAAAATGAGAGGGTGCACATGATTAGAGAAGCACATACTTCTCTTATTTCTAGTCATTTTGGAGTTACTAAAACAGTTGCACATTTGAAGATGTATTGTTATTGGCCTCATATGTAGGAAAATGTTGCTAAATATATAAAGGGATGTACTCTTTGTGCCACAAGTAAACCTAGTAATAGGAAATTGGGAATTTACACTCCTCTACCTATTCTTACTCGCACTTGGGAAAGTATCTCGATGGATTTTGTGGGGGGGTTGCCTATGACACAAAGAAAACATGACTATTTATATGTGGTTGTGGATAGATTTAGCAAGATGTGTGTTTTGATTCCTTGCACTAAGCAAATTACTGGGGAAGGTACTTCAAACTTGTTCTTTGAACATGTATGGGTTCATTTTGGTTTGCCTACTTCAATTAATTTTGATCGAGATTCTCGATTTATTGGGGAGTTTTGGTTAACTTTGTGGGGACTAATGGACACTAAATTAAAAAAAAGCATTGCATTTCATCCACAAATCGATGAACAAATAGAGGTTTTGAACTACACTATGGTACATTTGCTTAGGGGTTATAACAATAAACATCCAAAGTTATGGGATGAATAATTGTGTTACATACAACATGCATATAACTAGGCACTTCATTCTTCTACTATGAAATCTCCATTTGAAGTTTGTTATGGATACTTGCCTAAATCTCCTCTAGATGTTTGTTATGGACATGATACAACCGTTGGTGAACTAAAAGAAGCCATTTGAGCCAAGAAGTTCATTAAACAAATACATCTCATTCATTAGACTGTCCATACTCAATTGGAGAAAATTCAAGCCAAGTAAAAATTTAGGCATGATAAACATCATATTGATCACCAATTTGTTGTAGGTGATATGGTATGGCTTCACATTAGTAAGGAAAGACTGATAGGTGAAGGTAAAAAGTTTAAACCAATCCGGCATGGTCCTTTTCAGATAATGGAAAATATTGGCACAAATGCTTTCCGATTAGATTTACCATCTTACATGTAGATTTATTTAGTTGCAAATGTGGAAAATTTGAAATTGTATGAGCCTCCAATGATAATTGATCATGATGAAAGTGTATCCATTCCTTTCATTGATGATTTTTCTCTTGAATATCTAACAAAATTGTAGGAATATACTATACTTGACAGGAATATGCAAACTTCATGAAGAGGTAATGTTGAATATCTTTGTGTTGGTCTTAAATGGATGCTCCCAAGCAAGGCCAGATGGATGGAAGTTGAAAAGGTGAGGGAAAAATACCCTCACCTCATTACCAATTAATTTCAACTTTTAGAGGTCCAAAAGTTCTTAGTGGGGAGGAATGATCCAAGTGGATCCATGTACTATTCCATTTTTAAAAAGTCTTCAAATTTTGTTCAAATAATTTTCACATTATATTATTCATCAAGATCTTTCCAGTGCTTTTCATGGTTCAAAAAATGGAGTCCCGATGCTCAAGATATGGCTAGTTGAAGAAATCTTGTGATAGGCGGTGTCAAAAGTGATGTGGGACTGTTGAAAACATGCCAAGTGGACCAATAGCCACTTGACACATGGAAAAATAATTTTCTGCAAAAAAAAAAGTTGGTTTGTTGTTTTTATTCACATGTTATTTGAAATAAGGCATCAAAGAAACTGCCACATCACCCATGCCACCAAACATGGTTTGAGCAAGCTTAAGTGCAGCCTAAGATGGCACCTAAGCCTTAGGAACTTGAAATGGGTCAAAATTTTATATTTAAAGCATAAAAACTAACTTTCCCAACAAATGTGGGACAAAACCAAGTCCAAAGGTGCCAAAAAAGGAGGGAAACATTCAAAATTTCATGCTAAGCATGCCCTAGTAAGAAGGCTAACCTTTTACTCATGCCAAGGCACTTCGAAAGGTGCGAGGAGGTTTTGAACTCCTGACCTATCACCTAAAAGGTTAATTCCTTGACCACTTCAGCCATGGAGGTTGAAGTGTTATAAAAGGGACTAATTTCTACTTGAACAAACACAAAAAGCACATTATGTAAAGAGATTTAAGAAGATTTAAGCCTTGTTTTTGCTTTGTACAGCCTTGGGCCATTATTTTCAGGTCTGAGAGATATTTTTATAGTTAAAAAAAGATCAGAGAAGGTGAATTGAAGACTTGTATTGATTTGGAAGCCATTTGTTGCATAAAATTAATGAGAATGGTCCTCACTTTGAATGGATCTGAAGATGTAGGATATTGAAGCCAAACTCTGCTATCAATTTGCTGGTGAATACTTAGAATTTTCTTTGATTATTATTTAGTTTTGATATTCATTTTAATTCTAGTTTTAATTTATTTATACAAAATTAAGCAAAAAAGTGAGAAATTGAAGAATCTCTTAAACGTGAACAAGTGTTTTCTGAATATACTACACTTATATTTTTAGTTTATAGATCAGGAACTGATATCCTACTAGATCAAACCTCACTCAATGGTCTTATACACTCTAAAGTACTATATAATGGGGCATGATGTAGGGGCTAGCGGCAATAGCCACTAACAAGGTCAATGGGTAGTGCCCCTTATGAGGTCTAGGGGTAGTGCCCTAGGTGCACTCCCTATCATGCTATAAGGTGGGGTTGAAGGGAAACATCTCCATCAATAACAAATGTAATTTGAAGCTTTCATGGCTATTGGAATTAATCAAATTCACCAAATTTATCTAAAAAAGGCTTCTCAAAATGGATGTCATTTTCCACAAAAAATACATCCATTTAATATAGTAGATGCCACTCTTTTAAATGTAATATATATATATATATATATATATATATATATAGTAACAAAATAATAATAATAAATTGAACAAAATAATGGTGTGAATGGAAGTTGAACCTTTGACCTCCCACCAGACTTTGTTTTTAAAAAAATAGCCCCACCATCTAGCGTATAAGCTCTTCATGAGGTAAAATGCACTATTTAATATTTAAAGAGTATAAAAATTAACCTTTTTTAAATTTCAAACTTTTGTGGACATGTTTTTAGTTCATGGGTGATGCTTGAAGGCTATACAAATGGCATGGGTATCCTATAATGCTATGTGGTGGTGTATAGGATACATTTGACTAAATTTGGTGGGTTGACCAAGGTTGCCTCTTAGCTATGTGGAGTCAACAAATTGTTTTTTATGGTTCATGGATTTTTATTTGCCAAGTAATCCATTTGAAAAGCATGGATGACTATGTGTTGAGCTTAGATCATGATCAAGTTGAAAAGGTTGTTTAAAATCCTATTTGACCATCATGTAGAAAAAAATAGGCTATGAATGTCAAGAGAGATCTGGTATAGGATGTATAAATCCAATAAAATCCAAGCACCAGTTGAACTAGGTCATTTAGAGCTATGGAAGACCACATAAACTGCATTGGACTGAGTGTGATACATATTTGAGGGTCGAAACTTGACACAATGTTGTGTAGAGGGATGAAGAGAGGTGTAGATAAACTCAATAAGTCATAAGACTGTGGTCATGATATTCAACAAGTGTGAAAACAAATAACACTAAATTCTCCTTACAAGCAATAATTTGATTGATAAAAGCTCTAAAAACTTAGGTAAATGTTGAATCATTAATATCAATTAATATATATTGATATCAATATAAAATGCAAACTAATATGAATCAAACAAAATATGATATTTATTAAGCCTTCAAATATGATACAAAGCTTTTATATCAATTTTTTTGATTTAGATCATATCAGAGAATAAACTTAAAAATGTACCAAACATTTCAAACAATAAAGGAATTCGATGTTCGTTTACTAGCCCTAGAGTTATGATACCATGTTAGAGTCATCTACATATGAGATGTCCAAAATTGAATACTGGAAGATAAAAAATATAAATTTATTGAATCAATAAATCACAATGAGAGTAGAAATTGTAATAGTATGTCGTAGTGAAGAAGGTTGCCATACAAAGCTTACACAAAGCTTGTTGGCACACACCGAAGCTCAATATCTTAACATGCTCTTTGACACAACATTAAATGGCCTGTAAGCTAAACATACTAAAATATACACTAGACAAATTTATATACTATGATACTCCAAAAAAACCACTATGAATGCCTTGGAGGAGATGTCCTTTTATAAATAGAGAAGAGGCATTGAACCACATCCATTTGGAAATGAGAACACATCTTAGTTGTGAAGTGAATAACAAACCCATGTGCAACATGCCAAGCTCCACATGTCAAAATTGGTTGTTAAATGAATAGTAAAACCATGTTGACTACAAATAAGCATGTGCATATGGAACTAATGACCTCATTATTACACCTAAGTGACCTAATTTTTCCAACCAAGAAAGCTAAATATATATGTGTAGGAAAACCATATAATAGATTAAAAAACCTACACTAAAAATCAATCTCTTACTTATAGGAACATCTAATCAAAATGATTCTATAAATTTTATACATTTTATAGTAATAATCAAGAGGTATTTTATCAAGAGTCCCTTAAAATCAAGTGCATCCAAAAAATTATGCTCACAAGACTTGCTTATAATCCAACTACACCTAACACTATTTCTCTTTGCAATCCTTCTCTAAGCCATTGTAAATTTTGATTTTTCTAGATTTTTCCTCCTCATTTTTTCTAAAATCATAATGAAATCCATCCTATTTTTATTTTTTTACCAATATATAAGATGATAAAATAGTTTTCATTCTCATCTTGTGTGAAACAATGTGTCTTCCCAAATATTTGAGATCCCCTTTCTTGGATGAAGGATTAAGATTAATTCATGATTACTGAAATTGCTCAAATTCCCCCATGATAGTTCCACCTTATTTTTGACCAATGGGAGAACAAATACTATAATTTTTAAATTTAAATATTTAGATCTTCTATGATTATGAGGAATTTAGGCATATGGAAGGGGTTCCTTAAAAGTTTATTTGCCTAGAAATAATTTTAAAAGGAAATGTATTAATGAAGACATTATTTGGCATGCATTTTAAGATTTTAATAAATTGAGGAGAATTAATTTTGAATCATTATGAGTTCAAGGTAAACATACACATTTTGTGGTAATAAGTTAGAACAAGACCCCTATGACAATTCTAGGATAAGTTCGGTGTTTATGGTCAACCTATGGTCCCCACTTTTAACACGTGTCATTTAAACATACATCACCTACACACACATTTAACTTGTAAAAAATTTCATGTAAGATATAATATAATAAATGATAAAATGAATATTTATAAACATAGTTATACCAATCCATGAGCTTTTCCATAATCACATGTTCAGGGTGTACATATATCATAAGTATACCTTGGTTATAGAACCAAAAAGATCTTTAGAATTGTTGTGGAAGTAAGTTACCCATTCACCAAGACTAATACCAATTTGTGCAATAAAATATCATAAATATAAATTAAAACATGAATATGACTCTTAGTAGGATACCACTTTTCTATAAAAATCTTTTATTTACTTATGACTCTAGTGTGGTCTTTAGAAAATATTTTGATTTTGAATCAAAAAATATAACTCAAAATAGGGTACCCATTTACTTTAAGAACTTATTATCATCTCCTAAACATGATACCCATGTACTTGTAGAAATGTTATTTAACTCTTCTTAGATAACCTTCTGTTAGAGGAAGGTTATTTGACTCTTAACAGGATACACATCTGCTAGTGGAAACTTTTAGTATGAATTTCAAAAATATGCATATTGATTTTTTACTTTTTTTAAAGATTATGGGAGGAGATATGGAAATGGAACATAACCACTCATCCTCATCTAAATTATTAGAGAACCATGATAACACCTTGGGCCTTTGGTTAGTCATAAGTGTTGTATTAGTAGACCAAATGTCAACATCCATACACATCATTATAGAAGTGACCAATGTTGCATGTGGATTTGATAGTGTAAGTTATCGTGTTAGTATTACATGTATCATTTAAATCTAGCTCAACATATCATATGGTTATTCCATACTCAGATAGATAATATGTTAATATAACTAATTTTCATGAATAATCATGATCAAAATACATACGAGGATGAAAAATATAATTGGTAGGATAATTATAAAACATTTTCCTAAGTTCATGTCTATTCTTAAATATATTTTCCTCAATATTGATTATTATCTACTAATAATATCACACTAATGAAAGATATAAAGAGATGGAATGATAGACTATAATATAATACAATCAACTAATACCAAGTATAGCTTTTAGTAGTAATTATGAATGCCAAAATATATTTGTAATAGGCTAATAAAAGAATGTAATTGATACTTAAATAAATTATTAAGAGTAAAATGACTTCCCTTGACTTTTAGACACATTAAATAATGACATATAATCATCTCAATGCTCCCTAAAGTAGGATTATCAACACAACAATTAACTATGATGATCAATATTTGAGAAGAAAATTAAGTGAGTTTGAAAATATTATGTCAAATTCCTAGGTGATGAGAATATATTACTATAAACACACATGAAAATTAAATGAGTTCACAACCCAAAAATCAACCATAACTATTCAAGGCACATGATGACATAGAAAATAGGGCATGATAGATATACTTGTATCTCACCACATTTTAACTATGTTTATGGGTCTATTTATTACTCTTATCATGAATGTTATTCTCATTTTTTGAATGCTTGAGTGAAACCTTGCAGTGCAAAACCATTTTTACTATGAATTAAGGCACATAATGGGTTATCTCTCTCCCTCTCTCTCATGTCATCACTATGACTATAGTCACATTACCAATTTTGATATTTTCAGAGATCATATGTAGACCATAATTATGGTAGATTCATATCCATCTCCTTATGGCATGACTAATTATGCACCATATTGTTATAGGTTTGTACCATATTATAGTTTCTACATAATATAATAAATCAAAAAATTACATCTAATAACATTTGAACATACACAACTAATATACAAAATTTAGACCTAATTAGTTAGGCTAAATATGTAAAATAAACCTAAGTCCCAAAATCTTAAAGTCAAAAAATAATGACAAAGAAATTAAGAAACACATTCACTTTTACCATTATATGAATATGAAATTATACTATGATTATGCTAACTTTTTTTGACCTAATCCTAAGTATTAGGATTTATACTTTTTTATGAGACAAATCCATAGTTATATGGGCTTATCTTGTACACACCTAGTCACAGATGTTGACACAACAATCCTATCTGTATGGTGTTTATCCTATATGTATGTCACTAGGCCTATCTATGTATCAACATGCCCATCTATGTGGGTTTCATAATCTATTTTTTTAAACTTTGATGTCTTTTGCTTATCTAATTTTTACTATACCTTCCATTTTTATATATTTAGAGTAGAATATGCTATATGAATAGATATTCTCTTTAACCTAGCTTGCATACTTCAAAAAAAAAATAATAATAATAATGGATTTGGGAATGTTTTCAAAGCAGTGTTTTTACTTATATCTTGAATTCTTATAATTATACCTTCACATATTTATAGATGTGTGGAAATAATAACTTGAGAAAAGGTTTTGAGCTCCTCTTCCCTAGAAGTGATCAATGTAATTACTAAATTCTAACTACCCTTATTTGGCATAAGGGATGTTGTAGACATAATAATATGGATAAATGTTGTGTGTAGGATTGATTCAATGATGGAAACATTTAATGAAAAATATTGGATCATAATTGAACCTTTATATATTTGGGTGTTTAATTTTCTCCTTATTAATTTGATTAATTTTTCTATCTATTTTTCCTCTAGATTAGTTTGGAAAGGCCTTGCATTTATAGGATGATTAAGAATGACCCATGAATATTGGTTGAATTTTTAAAATGAAAATGGAAGGGTTAAGACATAAGCTAATGAATAATAATAAAAATGACCCTTGAAACTAAAATCGACAAACCCATATGGTTATGGCCCTGTACAATTATGGGATTGTCCAAGAGACAAGTAGGGATCAATTCTTGATCCAAAGATAGATAAAAAGTTATAAATAGTTCATATGTACTAATATATATCTACTAGATAATAAATAGGATTATTTTTGGTATTTATGGACAAAATAGAGACTCATGTGGGATTAGTGCCATCATAGAAATGGATTAAACTATACAAGGTTTCCAAATAAATTAAATTATGAATAAAACTTGGGAATAATATTTTTGTGCCAATATTAGGTGTCTATAATATGATTGAACATTTATTCTCTAGATAACTTCTTTATCCATTTTAATATGAAAATATTTCTACTTCTTTTGTCCCACTTAAGTATAATGAATAGCCTAATTAGTGTGACATTTTTATAGGTCACTTGTTGATGAATGTTGCCATGCCTCTCCTCCACCATTTAGAGAACATAGACTTTCCTTCCACTATTTGGAGGAAGGATTATTTATAATTTTTTTAGAGATAGCACATATGATTCAATATAAACTTCATCTCATCTTAAAGTGTCCACCATTCCTTCTATCATGATGCTTTTATTTAAATATTTCTCTCCTCTTTTAGAGCCTCATTTTTGGGATGAGTTTCTACTAGACCTAAGATGTCTATTTGTGAATCTACATCCTCTTTCTTTACAATACATTTCTTGTATAGAGACATCTTTTTTTGATAATATTGATGATATTTTAGAAGATTTTATATTTTATCATAGATTTGACCATACTTTTTTTTATACTTACACTAATTCTCACATAGATGATGAACCATGTTTTTTGGGTCCTTTCTCTCCCATTTTCAAAGATTCTATATTCATTTAGTTTAGTGATTATCATCCACATATTGTGGGTATTTTTTATTTTAATGTTTTATATTAATTTAATGGGATTTCCCCTACTAATTTATTTGGTACTTACATAATTTATGAGATCAATGATGATCCATTGTGTTTTAGGGATATTTATTCTTCAAATTTAATGTTTTTTTAGCCATTCCTTGTACCTTAGACAAACATTATTTTTGAGAATTATCTACATCCTTATTCTAATATAAGCATTTTAGAGGAATCATCATTAGTTATTGTCAATGATCTTTCTACACCATTGAAAAAATTTAAATTTGTACCAATTTTAGATATATTCACATTTATATCTTTATCTTTCTTCATGGAGTGGGAATATTTTCAATACAATTATTTTATACTTCCTTTTCGAAAGGGAAAATAAAATGTTTAGTGTATATTGATATTATTTAATATTTATGTAGAATCCCTCATCATTAATACCATTTAGTTTGAGACCTACATTTATTCACCACATTCTACATTTGGTTTGAAGGAAGCAGTCCTTGGGGAGGTGTAGTCTCCCTTCCTTCACATATGTTTTCATTTTACATTGTACTTGATTAAGCCTAGTTATCAGGACCCATTTAGAGAATTTTGAGCTTCATTTTCTATATAAGCCTCCTTAAATTTCACTTAATATGGGGTGTTATTGAAATAAAAAATATGCATCTAATTTAATTTAGGACATTTTTATAAACTAAGGTTAACTAGTGCATTTATTGCATAATTTCCTAGGCTTAGAATAATACAAGTATTAACCTATATTATATGAAATAAAAAATCACCTTTTCATAGGATAATTATATTTTCTTAGTTTTTGGTCAATACAATAAGGGGGAATAACTTTTTATTAATATATAAATACTCCCAACATCTATGTATTGTTGGGCTTAAATCTATATTTAGAGATCCTTGAAAACATCTATATTAGTTTTGATCATTCATTTGTCTAAGTAGTAGTTTCATTTGTATAAAAATATGATATGTGTTGAAGAGCTTATCTTGGGTTGTTCCCCATTTAATACACCCATTACTATACTGACATAACTGGGTTGATAATGGGTACATATAATGTACTTCTTCATTCTTCTGACTCATGAAAATATAGTTCGAACTATAAATTCTAATGGACAAGATCAAAAATTCTTGGTCCAATATGCACATGAATAACACACACTAAATTGTGTACTTAATTCCCAAAGGTTTGGTAGTTGCATATCACGTGATGGATAGGGTTATGGATTAGGGTGGTTGTTGATCAAAATGGGATTTAAAATGGGTGGTGGAAGTGGGTTATCATGATAAAACCAAAATACCTCAATGACATCTCAATGCCCATTAAGAGCAGGAAACTGTGCCAAAATAGATATTTAAGGTTATTAATTTCTAAAATCACAAGGAATCTCTTGGTCAACGCTAAGACTAGAGAAATTGGGGATATCATGCTAAATGATCCACAAAAAAGGTCTACTCTAACAAATTGGTTATGCTTAATCAATGTCATCCACAAGATGTGAATGATATAAGATGAGGCTATATCAGAGTATAAATTGAAATTATGCATGGGAAACTAGGCATGAATGCCATTATATTGATGTCCTTTTTTCTAAGGAAGGATGATGATGGGTGGACCGAGTATTTTTTCTTGTATATTGAAGGCAATCATAGAATCAATAATAAGATGAGGAATTGGGGTGTAAGGAAAAACCACATGTATTATCTTAGTGTTAATATGAAATTATATGTCAATTGTATGACTAAGTGATCTACCCTAGGGAATAAACCATGGTGAATAAGACTAGGTTTCTTGGAAAGGGTCATTCAAAGTAATTTAGGCATAAGCAATGGTAAAAGCATATGAGCTTGTTTAGACAATGGTTTATGGTGTATGCTTACTTTGATGTTTGAAAAAAGGCTTGGATTGGGATTTAATTCTTTCACATGATGGAAAGGCCTCTAATGAGCTCTAGGTGCTTATATTTGTTGGCAAGGCTTCTTGACATTGTTTTTGTTAAATTTTTGTTGTTTCAAGATTATTTTTGAGTTTTATTGAATTTATGAAAGTAAAAGTTTTCATTCTAAAATTTATATTATGAAAGAAAATAAATAAATAAAATTAAATTAAATTAAAACAAATCTTATATTTTACCCTTTTTCAATGATTCACAATGCATGTAAAGGAAACAGAAAGAAACCTATACTACTATGCAAAGTTCTGATTTTTCCTAGCTTTATTTAGATGCAATCTAGTTTCTGTTGTTTTTGTAGTTTTTTAAAATTTGTATGGGGTAGATTAAGTATGATATTTATTATAAATATGTAATTCATGCAAAAGGAAATTTGATCTAAAACAACAATGTCAAAACACTTTATATTAACTTTATTTGCTTTTTTTGTCTACAAACAAGCTTTTCAAATGATTTGATAAAGAGAGATAAATAATCCAAATCTTAATTTTATATTTTCAAAGATGGAAAAAACAGCTTTAATATATCAAAATAAAAAATAATTAGAGATATGCTAGTTCTATTTGTGTGTCTACGTTATCTAGGTTCTTATGATTGACTAGTTAGTTGTTTGGAATGCAAGAAACTTGTTTTTATCTTAAAAATGAAATACTTTGTTAGATATAAATAATTTTCAGAATTTAATAAAATATTCATATGGATTATTTGTGAAATGTATTGATAAATATGATAAATTGAATTCATTTCAATTCAAACATAATCAAAACTAACTATCCAAACATAATCAAAACTAACTACTTTTTGTGATAGCAAAGACAATGAAATGAAAAAAATCTCTCCCTATAAATTGTTTTATTTTAGTACATAAAAATATTGATTTAACACAAAAATAACTATACTAATATAAATATAAAAAATAAACAATAGTAGACATCAAAGAGAACTCCAACTTGACCACTGTGTAGATTAGATAGAATGCATATAATATGTTGATAAGAGGATCCTCAATATGCTATCTCCTTTTATCCTTTTTGAATTTTAGGAAATATATAATTAGAGGATGCACAAGATCTATATTAAATGGGGAAGGAAAGGAGACACAACCAAAAATGGAGAGTAATTAAATTGAGGCTAACCAATGCTCTAGTTCATAAAGACAAAATTACTAGACCAACAATACTTTTTCACCTATGGTAATGTAGTTGACACAAAAACTATAGATGCTAGATATTCAAGAAATTATAGTAAGATTGTGGCTATACGGTATTCAAGATAAAAACATCTAATGGTAATTTTTTGATTTGAAATTAGGCCAAAATGGCTTTTTTGTAGAAAGAGTTAGTAACTTTCATGAGGGAGTTCAACTAAGTCTAACTGGGATTTTAACTTGATAGGAGCTAAGAATGAATAATAAAATAAGGAGTGAGTTGGGACTAATTTAATGAAAACAAAAGGTGATAAAATTAATAAATTCAACACTAAACATGAAAAATGCATCAAAATTAGAGTTACGAGACTTAATTTTGGAAGATGTAAAAGTTAAGGAAATCACCCCTATTTGTAGGGATATTTATTAAACAACCACCTTAGAAGATAAAGCCTCCAATATCTATTACAAAACCACCTCAAATTTAAAATTAAAACACCTCTATTGATAGGTTTATTAGGGTAGTTTAAACAACTGCACTGATGAAACCATCACAGATAGGGCAATTTCATAACTCAAAAAGGTGGTTTTGTCACCATAAAGAGTGGTTCCATTAAAAATGGTAAATTTTGAAGACAAGACTAAGGGAAGTTGAAAAGGCCACAAAAAGTGTATTTTGGGGTGTTTAAGAGAGAGAGGAGGAAGAATAGGGGAGGGATGTTTAGAGAGTTCCCACTTAGGAGATCAATGCATCATCACTGGACTTGTTGTGTCAAGCATATTGTACGATGAAAAAATTGGGTGCATATATATTTCCCCCTTAAGAGGATACCTTTTCATGGATTGACGAGGGTGTGGTCCTAATAAAGTGGCATCATAGAATGGAAATAAGAGGTTCTAAATATTTACCTTATTTACCTAAATGATGAGGTGAATCCAATTGAAACTCCACACAACCTATTAAAAAAAATAAAAATCAAGTGAAATTTGATGAGGAGTTAAAAATAAGAGACATAATTATACTAGAGATAAAAATACAAACTATGCGTGTGGGGAAGATCATACTACATGAGTCATCCCATCAGGGGACTGAGTTCAACATCAGGTCATCACATATATGCAAAACAATAATAGTATGGTGCAAAAGATAAAAATGTGTTAAATTGTAATATTTGGAGCATAAATCATAAAATATAATAAAAATATTAATTAACTATAAAAATATATATAAAATGTGAAAACATGCCAAAACTAGAAATCTTTTGAACTAAAATAGCTAGTTTGGGGTCTTAATATTTTCATAAACTTGCAAAAAATAATTTAGTTGTGCCATTTTATTTTGAGAGGTTTTGAGTTCTAGACTACCTATGAAAATTTTGACTAAGAAGGTAATCAATAAGATGAGGATGATTAGAGGATAGTGAATGTACTGATGGGAGGATTTTTTGAGTATGATTAGGGAAGTTTTGTTGACTTTTTTCATTTTTACCGAAATTTGCTAATTTGTTCAAACCATAGCTAAAATTTAGTAAAATTTGAAATTTTTATATTTTAAATGATTGTTAGTGGGTAAATCAAGAATATATAATTTTTTTTATTTTGGGTGAATATGGGGTGTTTCTTAGGGGTGTGGTAAGTAACATCATTGGCAGATGAAACCAATGCTTGCATGACAAAACCACCCTTTACTAGGTGGTAGTTATGTAATTGCTATGGTAGTATCATAACTACTATAATGTGGTTATATTATCCCACTTTTAAATTAGTTACAAAACTACTCAAGGTGGTTACATAGTTATCTACGGTAGTTTTGTAACTACCATAGGGTGGTATCCAACCATCACTTATAAATGAGGGTAATTCCATATGATAAAATTAAGAAGGGGATTTTATATTTTGGAGAGTAGAATTGATTCCCAAGATAATTTAGGGTTTTATTTCTATTGTATGGTGATCATATGTGATGGAACAAAGATCGACAATAGGAGTGGCTACCTTGAGTCTTAAAACTTATGATAGCTAATGAATTGGTCATTCTTGAAGGCATAGGGATATTGAGGATAATATAGGTGGGGATCATTCCTATCTCTAATTGAGTTTATGTGACCTTATAACCTATTGGGAAATTGATCAAAACACATTCGTGTTCCCCTAGGACCTAGGAGAGTAGATGATCACTCTCATAGAAGTATATCATATGAGAGGTCTTCCCAAGATCATTTGATTAGTATCTATCTAAAATAATGATAGCAACCATGAGGCTCATAACTAGGTAGATCACTTTAGAAACCCCTATGCACCTGATGTGGGTGTGAAGTGTGGGTTAAGTCTTTTTCAGGTTAAGGGATCATCAATCCCCAACCTAAGGGAAGGCCATCATTGATATTCTTTCCTCTTGATTAATGGGAGACAAGGGAACATATTGATTCTTATACAATTGGTAATCAATTATGTTATACATTGAGAAGAAAGGGGCATGCTAATCCTAGAACTAAGAGCTATTAACATAAACCTACATGGATATTTACTAAGTGGTTCATATACGATCCCTTTCTATCATCCACCTTACCATTATCATGGGATGGGTTATGAGAGGATGATCCCTTAGTAGAGGGAAACACTAATTGGGGTACCAAGAGATATTAGGGCCATCAGATGGATAAACATGGTTCTCTTTTATGCCTTGCCCTAGGCTATGGGGTATTTCATTATAATATAACTAATTACCTTTCCCTACCATGATATGGCTGGATAATGGGATAATGAGGGAACTTATCTTGTATCATCCCTTAGGGAAACTTAAGTTTACAACAAGCTTTTACAAGTTGAGATGCACTATATGGATAAGGTGCCCTCGTAGTTTGGTATACCCTATGTGGGTAACCTCCCTATCTATATATTTTTATATGGGGGGATTAAATATGTGAGATTTGTGAAGTTTTGGTAGTTGGTGTGGAATCCACTTATGAAAGTAGTGCCTATCACCTATCCAGTTCTATAGGTAACAACATCTATACCTCTCATGTAGGTTATCAGAGGAGGAGGATGATAGGACAAAGTAGGTTAGTAGTATATGGGACCTCCACCACCACCAATGTTATATGACCTTAAAAAAATAACATATAAGATATGGATATGGTGAGGCTTTAGTATATGTTGATCTGGAGGAGGACCTAGACACTGATCAAGATGAGGTTGAAGATGGTTACTCTAAACATAGAGGCATGAGGGAGATCTAGGTATAATGTTGTATTACATGTTTTCATTTATAGCTCATATTTCACATTATATCTCTTTTGTTTATCTAGTTTTAATACTTTAAATTTTGACATTGACTAGATCTGACATTGAATTTTACCTTTTTGATTGCAGATACCTTGAGTAGAAGGAGAGGAATGATCAGGGATGACTAAGTGAAATTTTTTCATTTGAGTACTAGACTAACTAAGGACTCACTCATATTAGATGTTAGGATTCTTGTATGGGTTGGATGACACATAAACATATTTTCCCTAGTATGCCACACATCTATGATGTTGATAGAGTTGATTTCATAAAATTCCACTCTATTGGCTAGGGTGAGGAGGGTGGAGGCCTTGGTAGACACGATGATAGGTAGAGGGGGAGGAGGATGATCCTCTATTTGTTGGACATGGAGGAAAATATTAGAGGGAAGCTTAAGTAGGGGTTAGCATCTTATATTCTAACTTGTAGATAGTGGGATAAATTTAAAGGGAGGTACTAGTAGGAGATGTTGCTAGATCCACATCCCTAGACACTCATCTAGATTAGGACCTCCATAGAGGAAGAGGATAGGATCTTGAGACTTTGTGTATACATTTTTATATACCTTTTTATATGGTTTTTATTTTTGAGATGCATTAAGGCATATTAGCCCTATATGGATGTGTTTGTATTAGATACCCTTGTTATATAAACTCAAAAATTATTATGACGTGTGTGTGTGTGTGTGTGTGTGTGTGTGTGTGTGTGTGTGTGTGTGTGTGTGTGCGTGCATGCGTGCGTGCATGCATGCATGTGTGTGTGCATGCATGTGTGTGTGTGTGTGTTTCGATTACCTCTCAGTGACTTATCATTTTTTTGATGCAAATTTAATTTTCATACTTTACTTTATAGTTCATCAACTCTAGATGGTTAGGCATGTGATGTTTTATATGTATATATCTATTTGTTTTTAATATGATGCTATGGGAAATGCTTATCTTTATATGGAAATAAAATTTATGCAAATGATTTATCATGATGGATGAATATATGTGACTGTAACTGTGTTGACATTCATTTTTTAGATTATTACCTAGTTTTTTTATTTACTCAATATATTATCTTCAATTTGTAGCAAAGAATGAAAGGGGAAAAAGGGATAAATGTGAGGTGATAAGGAATGAAAATTTTAGTAATATAAAATGTAAAATTTATTTACTTAGGTATGGCTAATGACACCCAATCCATATGTCCTCTTAATTGCTTGCACAACCCTTATAGAATTTTATTTCATTGATTCCCAGTCATCCATATCCTTTTGGACGTAAGTTTTATAGACACAAGTAGATATTTTAGACCAAAAACCATCCCCATAGGTATCATTCCCTCTATAAAATATCTCCCAAATTATATAAGAGCATTGAAACATAGGGTGTCTTATTTATGGTGCTATTGTCCAAGTGCAAAATTGGTCCCAATGGTCATATTCTCTTGAATACTTATATTAATTCACATCAATATAACATGAATTAATTTAAACCACAATCATTAAATTCCATATTAAAGTCCATTCAAAATCCATTTAGAAGGGTTAGCGCTCATTTACAAGAGAGAAGCAAGAATATAAGAAATGCTACTCAAGCACTCTTCCCTATTCTCGGCATACAACCATCCAATAGTACTTCAAGCTTATTCAAACCTCTACACTAGTCTATAGTAATTCCAAGCACCCTATTTTCATATTTTACTTAAATTTTCATCACACTATTACACTAAGAACTTCAATGGGAGAACCACATTATCTTGATCCCTCTTCAGAGTATTGGTATGTCGGAAGCATGCCCACACATGGGGTATGAATTTTGTCTAGCATATCTTTTACACATAAACCCCTTTTATCTATTTTCCAAAGTTTATTTCAATTGAATATAAGACCCATGTACATGAATATTAAACTCTAAAAATATTTTTGTTGACAATGAAGACCTAAAAAATTGGTACATAACCTCACCTTGAGTAGGTAAACAAAACCCAAAACCTTAAGCCCTTAAGAAATTAGCACCAAATGAAGAATATGGCATGAAATTCCAAGGTATCTAGTTTTGGTGGTCTTATCCAATCAAAAAATGAAGTCTAAGATCCTATTTTTGGCAGTGTCCCATTACTGCATGCAAATTTCTAGATTCTGTCTTAATTGGAATAGTCTAGAATAAGCTATCATATTTTTTCTCATTTATTACTATTTTTAGAATAAAATATAATCTATTTACATAAATTATTGGCTTAATTATTACACATTATTTATAATTTACTTTACTCCAAACCTATTTATTAATTAGGAATAAAATTCCATTATTCTAAAAAAATAATAAAACATTTGATGAACGTGACTTAGTTCAAATTTTTGCACAAAAACCCTAGAAAACCTAGGGTAAATTATTTATGATTTTTTACCATAATTTCCTAATTTTTTTGATATTTAAAAATCATAAATCTATAAATTAATTGCAAAATTATCATATACTTTATAAAAACCCTAGTTTGTACATATTATGTCCTTTTTTCATACAAACACATTTCAAACACTACGAAATATATATTGCTAATTTTAGAAATATTTTTTAATTTTTCTAAAAAATTTCAAGATAAATTATACAAATTTTATATAAATTAATATCGAATTTTTAAAACTATCATACTAATTTTAAAAATTCATTAAAAAATCCCTAGTTGCATCAACTAGATCCCAATTATTTTCTACTTATTTTTCAATCATTTTCTTAATTTTTATTTGCATATCAAATTCAAAAAATCAATTTCTAATTCAAAAATTCATAGAATTTTGCATAAATATTTTTGAAAAAACCCTAGTTACATATACTAGCTCTTACTTTGCTTCTTGAGGTATCACCTTACATCCATAAGCCAAATCACAAAAATGATGCTTCTTTATTTAAAAACTTTTCTTACATTTCTTGAAAATAAGAAGGAAACCATAATAGGTCCTATCATGTAAAATAATGATGAATTTTATCATATGTTAGTACAAAGTTTCATTATTTGCATTTCATGCTTATTTTTCATTACATGGGATGATGTTAAGTAATTTATTTTTAAACATGTTAATTCATCCCCTACATTACCTCCCTTAGAGCCCCTCCCCCATACCAATCCATATTTCATGGTCCATTTCACTCTTCCCCGGGTCAGTACCCATCACTAAAGACACTAGTTAACACCTTTTATCCCTCCACCTCCTCGATCCATCGATTATCATCACTCTCCTCCCATATCTACTACTACTCCTATATAGATAGTAGATAATGTGGTTAGAGTTATTACTCAATGTGTCGTTATGCCTCTTCCACCTACCCTAGATCCCCATCACCCTGATATTCCAACCCATCCCAGGTCCAACCCACCTACATAGGGAAATTTTCACAAGGCATATGACATTGTTGATCAGTTGAGAAACACTCTAGCTAAAATTTCCATGTTAAAACTGCTTCAAAAATCTAATGTATTCAAGGATATTATTTATCAAGCACTCACTTAGAATTCTATTCCTATTGATTCAAAACCTTCTTATTTTGCATTAGTGGTATACACTTTAAAAACTATCAAAGATTTGATTTCTTTTGATAGTGATGATATGCCTTCTCAGATAGTTTTTGATCAAAATTTGCCACTATTTATATAAGTACAACTGAAAACTAGTGCAATCAAGATTATTCTTGTTGATAATGGTTTTAGACTAAATATATGTAATATAACAATCTTAGAGGCCATGGGTGTAGATTTGGCATAAATGCAAAAAATATATAACATTGGAGAGTTTGATGATATACCATGGAAGACATTGGGCACTATTACTTTAGATATCATGGTGGGACCAATAACCTTATCTACATAGTTTCAAGTCATGATAGGTCCTCTCCACTATTATATTTTACTTGGATGACCTTGGATACATACCATGGGGGCCATTCCTTCCACTCTCCATCAATGTATTAAGTTCTCCACATGGGATATCTATACACATGTCTAATATACAACCAATCATTTATATATTATTAACTTATAGAGTCATTTTTAAATATTTCACTAGATGGGACATCATATTTCATAATAGGACAACCACCTCGTATAGTTTTTATTGATTAGATACATACATATTATATTGGAAAGACTAGAACTTCTTGCACTCCTCCACTTATAGTCACACCATTAACACTATCTATTCCACCAATTAAATCAACTTAAACCATTCCATCTACTTCATCGATCATAGTTCTGACACCTATAACACATCCACCATCACTAATAACAATACCAGTAGTTTTAGTTGATTCCATAGTTACTCCACTAGTTATATATACCTTTGCAATAGTACCATCTTCTATCACTATAGATGATGAGACTCCTATATCATAATTACCTCTTGTGGTAAATTTTGAGTTACCATATGTACATGATGTTAATAAAAATTCACATTCTTCTTTATATGATGACACGACACCCATACTCATAGATGACTATTTGTGTGGATTGAGCTTCACACCAATTAGCCTAGGAGATTACCGAGAAGACTCTAAAGCTCTCATACCACATCCTACAACACTTTTAACATCTTTCACTAAACTCTCAGGATATACTCCACACTCATAGCCACAATTAGACCAATTGGCACATATAGTTCACATGGTTACCTCTATAGATATAGAGTTAGATATTCAAATTTAGGAAGACAACACATAACATCAACCATAGTTTATGTTTTATATATATATATATATATATATATATATATATATTACTTGATCATGGATTGATCACATTACTTATAGTATGACATAGATCTATTACTAGATTATCATATCAGGATGGTCACCCATTTTGTACTTTTCATAGGATTACAAGCAATGATACAAAGTCATTTACATATTTATAATAGAGATTGGATAAAATATAGGATCAAAGTATTATTTATATTATAGCACCACTAATAGCACCAGTTCCACCACTTCCATTAAAGTCATCTAATAATAGAACTAAACATCCCATAATAAAGTCAACATCTCCACCAAAAAATCAACCTTCAATTTGACTTCAACATGATGACACCATAAACACATCATCTGTAGTATATGATGATACTTATGATGATGATCTCAAGGTATTTGATGATGGTCATGACCCTTTCTTCCATTTCCATCCCTAGCAGGCTCCATCCTTGGATCCCTTCCCCCCTCTAGCCTAGTATTTTATATTATCATATACATATTGCTTTATTTACATTCTTGTACATACTTTTTATTTTTATCATTACTTTTACATAATCTCTTTTTCATGATTATACATAGCTTATTTCAAAATACAAAAACATTCAAATTTATCAAAATATGAAAAACATTTTGATTGTATGCATCAACCATGCTTTACATTACTACTATCATAATAGGACTTACATTCACTATTTCATGCTATTGTATGTCAATTTATATAAATTACCATACTTCACTTAATATCTTTTGGGTGTGTGCAGTGATTTCTAGATCCTTGATTGCTTCACTATACCCATTGAGGGGGCATTCCTACTTCTACAATTGAGACGCACATTGATATACATACCCAATGGGGGCATATTATATGTGAAAACACCATCCAAATTATGTTAATCCTACACTACACACTCTGAGTTATCATACTGATGTATATTACTTACCAGATTACATAGATTACTATATCAACATTTCACTAGTATCTAGAACTTGTGTATCTCTTAGAATATACCTAGTATTATACTAATATGTCTTCCATACTTTCACTTATTTCTTTGATTAGTTAGATGTGTTTATATTTCAAATTTGCATGCTTTCCTTTCATTTTTTGCATAACTAGATGTGATTACATTTCCAATTCCAATTTTGTTTCTTATGCATACCTTAGGGCATTTTTTAATGTCCTTTGATTTTATTATTGTGTGTGTACCTTTGGATATTTTATAATTTTCCTTGATTGTAATCTTCTATGTGCTTGTGGCCCTCATGCCAATCTTTGCTTGTTTCAAATTGTATGTGTATGTGGCATTTGAGCATGCCTTATATGCTTGATTTCTAGTATGAGTGATATATGCCCATGTCCCTTATTTGTATGGCCCCTTGGCCAACCTTGTACACTTCTTGTTTCTTGTTTTTTATTTTTGTTACTTGATTGTTTATCCTTGTTTACAATGTTATGATCCATATCATGCATTTACCTTACTTTACTGGATGCCATGATGGACATCATCCTCTATCCTTCTAAATAACAACTAACATCTAACATTTCTAGTTCTAGTTTAGTACATTTCACATGTTATTACATTATTATATCTATTTAGGCATAGACCTATTGATCTAACAATATCTCAATATAAATATTGATATATCTAGAGATATCTTGGTGATTAACATTACTATATCATGTATATTTATAGCATAACACACTTATAGGACTCTTTTCTTATAAGGGTAGTCATTATAGGGTACTTATTCTTACCCTCAAAAGAGGGGGTAATAAAGAAGGGTTTTGTCATAGAGATCAGAGCTTCTAGTGGTATAAATAATAACTTTTAGAATACTTAGAACATAATCTAGATATTAGACTAGGTAGAACAGACCAGGTAGATACTAGATATTCTATAACAGTCATCAAATTTGGCATTGGAAAATAGTCCCAAAGTTGGACTATAGCATTTGAAGGTAGGGTGTCTTATTTTTGATGATCCTATCTAGAAAATAATAAAATCAATTTTTATAGAAAGGTGAGTTCAGTCATAGGTTTTTCAATGCAACATAGTCTAGATTCAACATATTTCAATATAGTTTTTACTCAGAGAATCTAGATATAGGGGGCATCATATGTAGTATGATGGCTCTCACTTCCAATTTTAGATCAGGTAGTTAGCATAACTTCTAGATCAGAATCCATGTTCCTAACACAGTGATTAGAGCCAATATGTGAAGCACATTGGTCTTATTTTATTTTTGAGGTTAATTTATTACTTAGGCATTATCAATAGTTACATGCCTTACTCCATTTGCAAGTGGTTGACATCAATCTCAAGTTGAAATTTCATACAAGTTTAACTTCTTAAGTACCTGAGTTCTCAAGTTGGATTTCACATAATCATATTACATTGGTTTTAGAGTGGTTTTCATATAATCCTAACCTCCATATTTTGCAATGGCTAAGAGTGGCCTAGTTTCTAGCATACATTTGACTATCCACAACACATTATTAGATTTTTAGAGCATCCATGGGCTCTATGAGCCATCTCATATAAAATCTATTCTATACCAGTATCCCTTCATAGCTTCACTTCATGGGGCATTGATGAAGCCAAAGGACCAGCTTGACTTTGTATTCTTAAGAGACCTATTCAGAGGGATTGGACACATAGTCTAGACATCAATTATCACATACATGATTTATCAACTTTACTTAGTTTGTGATGATGGAGACAAAGGGCCTACCTTTATGTTCTTGAGCCACCTTCCAAATAATTGAGCACTCAACTCCTTTCATGATATTACTTTTGATTTAACACATACCCAACATCATCCAACATAATCCAACATCAAAATAGGTTTTATATTGGTTCACATACCCTATGAGGTGTATTAATTCCTTTTTCTTCCTATTTTTCTTACCTAGATTTTATATATTCTTATTTTAGATATAACATATCTATTAATAACTAATGTACATTATATTTTTATTAAAAATTCACACTTCACAACATGCTCTCTCTATGCACATCTATCACCACATAGCTTCATAGGCTTCTCGTTTATAGATATGTTCAGGTATGCTTTCTACTTTCTTTTATACTAGTATTTCACTTTACTACATCACTATAATAAAGGGAGGAAAAATGTAGTTATATATAATTCAAAATTTGGTTACTTTAGTATGGCTAATGACACCCAATCCATAGGTCCTCTTACTTTCTTCGACAACCCTTATAGGGTTTTCTTTCTCTAATTCCAAGTCATTCAAAACCTTTCAAACTTAACCCTTATAGACCCAACTAACTCTTTTAGGCCTAGACCCATATGCCCAAGTCTCATTCCCTTTGGAGAAAAATGACTAACTTTGATAGAAGTGCATAAACCTAGGGTGTCTTATTTTTGGTGATGTTATCCACATGAAAAATTTGTCCCAACAGTCATATTATTTTGAATCTTTATCTCAATTTATGTCAACGTAATGCAAATTTATTTAACCCATGATCATTAGGTTTCCTATAAAAATCCATTTAAAGTCCATTTCAAAGGTTTAACATTCATTTATAAGAGAGAAGCAAGAACATAAGAAAGACCACTCAATCACTCTTCCCTATTCTCTTCATACAGGCATCAAATAGTACTTCAAGCTTATTCAAACCTCTACACTAGTCCCTAGTCATTCCAAGCACACCTAGTTTCATATTTTACTTGCATTTCTATCACACTATTGCACCAAGCACTTTAATGGGAGAACTACATTAGGTTGATCCCTCTTCAGAGTATTGGTATATAGGTAGCCTACCCACACATGGGATATGAAGTGCATCCATCATCTCTTTTACACACTAACTCCTTTTCCTTATTTTATAATTTTTTTAATTACCTAAAAAATCTAAGTACATGAAGAATCAGATCTATAAGGAGTTCTACTAATAGTGAAGACTTGAAAATCGGTACACAATCTCACTTTGAGAAAATGAATAAAACCCAGAAAGATTAAACCCTCAGGATGATATTGCTGGAGAAGGATTATAGCAACAGATCCTACGGTGTCCAATTTTGGTGGTCCTATCCAATCAAAACAAAGTCTAGGATCCTATTTTTGATAGTGTCCCAATATTGCATGCAAATTTCCAGACTCTATCTCAGTAGGAAAAGTCTAGAATAAGCCAAGTCATATTTCCTCTCATTTATTACTATTTTAGAAAAGGCAAAAATATAATCTATTTATATAAATTAATGGCTTAAGTATTGCACATTATTTACTAATTTACTTTACTCCAAACCTATTTATTAATTAGGAATAAAAATCCATTATTCTAAAAAAAAATAAAACATAAACCATAAATAAAAATTTTGAAAGAAAAAAGAAGATGGCCTAATCCTTTCAATCAAAGGGGATAATACACTTCTTATTATACTTAAAAAACATTAATTTTATTGGCTTAATCTAGAGATAACTACCCTTGATAGAGCAGGTAAATAGGAGAAGGCTACCATTTGTAAATAGGAAAAGTCTACCCTCTGTAAACATATACATGTAGGCAATATTTTTTAAAAAGTTTATTTTTATATGATTTTGAATTTGACATTGGTTTTACATTAGACTTTTATTTATTTTTATGACCCTTACACCTAGTCTCATGTGACCAAGAAGACACATGTTCTCAACACTAAAGGTTAAATGTAGGTGAGTAAGGGACATATCTCCCCAATGTTAATCCCTTATAACCAATAATATGTAATAAATCACCACCAAGGGTTAGAAAAAGGGTGAGAGATATGAAACCTTACTTTTTTATTTACATAAGAATTTTTATTCTCACAAGAGTGTCTAATTTTATTTTTGTAATGCCTTTACCCCCAAATTTTGGCCTCATGCAATTATGAACTAGGAATTCGACTCAAGAGAGGATAGTTAGTATCGTGTTAATTCCAGAATGAAATAAAAATAAAATAAACACACTAACTAGCATACATCTATATGCCTAGACACTAGGGGGAACTTAGTTAACAAAACTAAATTTAAAACAAAAATAGAATGCAAAAGAAAAATGATATATGACCTTCTTTGGATGCTCTAAATGGATTATTTAAGTGGATTTCTTGGCTTGTCCTTCAAGATATCTTCTTCACTGGAGTGTGGTTACCTTCATCTCCTCTTTGTGCCTTTGGATTTGGCTTGGATTGGATCAACAATTTAGAATTATAACACCAATTTTAATGGCTTTTAGAATTATTTGTGCATAATAAATTTTCATTATCCAAGCTTAAAATTCAATAGACAAGGCTTCTTATTTATAGATTTTGCAAAATGGTCAGAATGAACTTGAACTATCCATCTTAAAAGGAAGATGTGTGGCTAAGAATCCTTTTAATTTTTAAGGAAAAAATCAATAAATGCCTTAATAAATATTTGATATAGAGAGGAAATAAATAGGCATGGAGGGTCTTAATGAGTCATTGGGTGGATTGATGAGATATTTTATGCATTGATGGCCTTGGGATGTTTTCCTAAGAAATGATATCATTTTATGATGTAGATATTCAATATTCATTTCTAAAATAGATATTCAAAAATATCCATGGAATTATTAATTAGGCTCATGATTTGAATTAATTAGCTTTAAGAATGATTAGTCACTTTGGTGCAAAGTTTGGCCCTTTAGTGCACAAATTAATCAAATGATCAAAATGTCTCATTATTAGCTCAAAATTTGACTAGATTAGAATTAAGATACAATTTTAGATGCATTAGATTCATTAAGATCATGATTTGAATTAATTAGCTTTATGAATGATTAGTCACTTTGGTGCAAAGTTTGGCTCTTTAGTGCACAAATTAATCAAATGATCAAAATGTCTCATTATTGGCTTAAAATTTGACTAGATTAGAATTAAGATGCAATTTAAGATGCATTAGATTCATTATCCCATTTAGAATGTTTCCAACATAAATAATAAAGGCATGTGTCTTGTGCAATAAATTTGGTAGAAAAGAGCAATCCAAAGCATCCAGGTGTAAAAATGACATTTTGACTCAAAATTATTTGATCAAAGTTAGTTGTATCATAAAATGCATTGACCCATTTAATGATACCCTAGCCAAAATCAACACTTGAATATATCAATTTCAACTCATTTAATTCATTTTAGTGTTTTAGGTCAAATGGTGCACTTTGGTATAAATTGGTTAAAATCTTGGTTGGAGGATATCGGTGGCTAGTTTTAGGTGTCTATAGTTTGCCCTTATTTGGGAAGGTTTTGCAAGCTAAAAGCACAATAAAATTTTCTCAAAGAATGAAAAGGTCCTATATGCTTACAAACTCAATGGAAATTAATGAACTATATGATTCCCCCTTGAGGGAATGGTTGGCATAATTAGGTCGGCAAACAGTCCCTTTAAAAGAAAGAAGAAAAATGAAAGAACCAAAGAAAGGAAGATGATGGGTGAAAACATAATGAGTTTGAAAAAGTAGTCAAAATAATTTAGAATGCAAGTGGGATGATGTACAATGGTTTTCCCAAAGGTGGTTATAAGAATTATACTCTGATAGTGGAAATGTGGTTTGATAACACAATGATTTTCCCAAAGGATATTATAATCATTAATAAAATGGAGCTGCCCCAGTTATGACAGACAAACAAGATAACAACATGCCCCTATTTGGGCCAAAAAAAAGTAAATTTGGTGAGAACACAATGATTTTCCCAAAGGTAGTTATAATCATTGAGAAGATAGAGATACCCTAGTTAGGACAGATAAACAAGATAACAAGATGCCCCTACTTGTTCAAAAGAAAGTAAATTTGGTGAGAATACAATTATTTGCCCAAAAGTGGTTATAATCATTGATAAATGTAGGTGGGATAGTGTACCATGATTTGACTCTAGGTGGTTATAATCATTGTACTTTAATTATGGGAAATATTATTGATTGGTTGATGATGATGGTAACTTAACATACAGACTAATGATGAATTGAAACAACATGCTAGTAGGGAGATGATCATCTAAAATAAAAAAGGTTCAAATTATTTCATGTTTAATTACTTTATTCAGGATATGATTGGGATGTCAATGTAAAGGATATTTTGATTCCACACTTGATAATTAGACTTCTTGAATATAATTTTTGTTATAGCACTTGATGGTAAGCATTATGAGATAACACCATGAGGACTAGGCTAAAATATTCATAGGGATTGACTCCCAAGATCTAATACTCAATAGAAAACAATACACCAATGATAAAAACCATGATGATAATGATAACATATGAATATGGATGGATTTAGGTATAAATGTGTAATGAATCACCCAATGAATGCACATATATCAAATCAAGGTAACATTACTGAAAGTAAACAAATAGGCACACAAACAACAAACAAAATAAGTAAAGAAATAAATAATACTTAGTCCTAATGTTAGTAGAAATAACATAATAAACATTATCACTAGAAAATAGGTAACAACTTAGAAAACAAACATGATGTGGGGAATAGAAGAAAAGGAAGGGGGTGGCTGAGCTATCTCTATATACACTATGCAAGTGGACATTGCCTACATAGTTCCATGGACGTAATATCCAAGAAAAAATTTAGGCCAAATGTAGTTCTTCCAATAAATGGGGAGAAAATGATAAGTAATGAAAATAAACATAATTGATGTGATAGAAGAATAGGAATGGTCTTGAAAAATGGCAAGTGTATAGGAGAAAAATCCAAAAAGGATGGGGAAACTAAGTGATAAGTGATTGTGCTTGTAACTTAGTAAGGGTTACCAAAATCAGTAAGGTAAAGAAGTGGTTAATGTTTTTGGTTTTTTCTAATGGTTTTACAAATGTTTTTGGAATTTTTTGAGTATCTCAACTTGATTGAGGATGATGAGAAACTAGATGGTTCAATCTCATAAAATGGTGAGAGCATTACTTAGGTTGCTCTAAAAAAGGTAAGAGTAAGGATTAGATTGCTCAAAAAATGGCAAGATCATGCCTTAAGTTTCTCACAAAATGATGAGAGAATGAATTAGATTGCTTGTAAAATGGTGAGAGTGTGGCTTAAGGTGACTGAGCTGACCTTAATAAGTATTGAGCACTGCCTACATATTCATAAAGTAAGACCCTAAATCACTGTAGTTATACCTTAAGATGGAGGAATCTAACTAGTGCAACAGTCAATTCAAAAAAAATAGGCATGATTGGTATTAAGGCATAGTATAACATAGATAATGGATATTTAGTATATTAAAAAATGATAAACAAGTGTTACTCCTAGTTTTCTCATAGGCAGTTATAACTTAGGAAATGATGACTTAGGTTAATGACACTAATTTGCCCATAGGTAGTTATAATTAATGATAAGACTAGGGAGACATTGATTTGACCATAGGTGGTTATAATCAGGCACACTTTGTAAAGAGAATAGAATACTAAATGAAGGATGAAACTACCAAATATTTGTCATACTACCTCTATCTAAAATGTGTGAAAAAAATGTTGAAATTGAATTTAAATCCTCTTGGTAAAAGTGGTGATGAAACCAAATAGAATGGAACCAAGGTCACATGGCTAAGAAGGGAGGGAGTGATGAAATTGATTGTCAAGGAAGGTATGGTAAAATAGATAGGTGATATGGAAAGTGATAGGTTGGTAGTTTGATAGGATGATAAAATGGTATAGTATAAAGAATATTGATAAGATGATAAAATTTGAAATGGTCCTTATAGACAATAAACCAAGTCACTCAAGCATAGTACCATTTGGCGTGAATAATTTTCATTGGTTTATCAAGTTCATGGATGTATAGTGTGGCAAGCCTATATGCTCCTATTTCAAAGTTTGTTGTAATGATGAAAGGACCAACCTAGGTGGGTTTGAACTTACTTTTATGCTTCTTTTCGATCATGGTATTCTTTTGGTTTTTTTAAGGATAAGATCACCAAGTTTAAATTCTTTATATTTCATGCACTAATTGTAGTGGCCTCAAAATTGATTTTGATAGGCTTAGAGATTATTCACCACATCCATATATTTATCATCAAGTAAATCTAGTTCTTTTAGGTGAGCTACTCGATAGTCATTATCATCTAAGACATGCTTGAAAGAGATGTGTAGAGATGGAAACTTGACCTCAATGGGAAAGATGGATTTTATACCATAAATAAGTGAATATGGAGTCACTCTCATGGGTGTACGGTGATGGGTATGGTATGACTAAAGGGCATGGAATATCTAAGGGTGGCAATCATGATCAACATCATCGACAATATTTTTGAGAATGTTGACAATGGTTTTGTTTGATGTTTCAGCCTAGCCATTACCTTGAGGGTAATATAGCCATATAAAAATGTTGTGTGATGTTGTATTTGGTACATATATTGTCGACATCCTTGTTCTTGAAATATATTCCATTATTAGATATAATGTCAAAGGGGGTACCATAATGGAAAATGAGATAGTTAAAGATAAACTTGAAAATTTTCTCTCCAATCATTTAAGTGATGGGTATAGCTTCAAACCATTTAGTGAAATATTAAGTGGTGGTAAGGATATGCTTATGGCCATTAGATGAGGTGGGATTGATATTCCCAATGAGGTCAAGGCCCCATGTAGCAAATGGCCATGGTGTCAACATTGGTTTCAAAGTTTTCACTACGACATGAATCAAATTGACATGCCATTAATATTTTTTTTACTTTTTGACATATGCAACTACATCTATGTCTATTGTGGGCCAATAATAAATAGTACACAAGATAATTTTGGATAATATGGACACACTAGTATAGGCTCTATATACACCTTTGTGAACTTTACATAATACTAGTGTAGATTATGCCAAAGTTAAATAATGAATCAAACTTCCATCAAAACTATGGTGGTAAAGGGTTGATCCAAGTAAGGTATACTGATTAGTTTAGTGGATAAAGGCTTTGGTTTATTTTTGATATAGGTCAAGTGGTAAAACTTTTTCATGAAGGTAGTTGTAAAAGTCTAAGTACCAGATAGAACTACAACCAACAATATCACAAATCATCATGATAGTCGAAGGTTCATGATTTGGTGCTAACAAGTTCTCAATAAGGAATTAATACTCTTTAGTTGTGTCTATATATAAAATCAAAGATATAATAGTGGTTATATCATATGTAGTTTTATTACTTGCCTTGGTATATGCTCAAACTAAATGTTGACAATCTATCATTTGAGAGTGTTGACCATATATTTATATGGAACCAACTTATCATCTTTGGTCTAAAAATGGTATATAACCTGATTGATGATTAACTAAAAATCACCATAAACTTTGAGATGAGATATGTTCCATTATACAATTTGGTGAAGCCCTACAACATGTGCTTCATATTTGGTCATGTTGTTGGTACAAGAAAAACTAATCCTAAATTATTTAGGGATTAGATCCCCATATGGTGTAATAAATAAAATACCTAACCCTAATCCATGTGTTGTAAATGATCTAAAAAAAATAGTTTTTAGTGTTACTCCTCAATAAGTGTGTCCATGACGATCGTTATGGTTTTATCAAGAAATTGGAATGTGAGTGGCTATGTATCAATAGGGGGTGCTTCAACAAGCTAAACAATAAGATCTTGCCCCTTAATAGATTTTTGATTGATGTATTCAATGTCAAACTCACTTATAATCATGATCTATTTTGCCATGTGTCCTTATAAATATATTTTAGATAGTAAATACTTGAGTGGATCTACTGTTGAAATAACCATGGTCTTATTATTTAACATGTAATAGCACATCTTTTGAGATGTGAAGACCATGGCTAAAAAATATTTTTATAAGGGTGTATAATTATGTTTATACACAACTAATGTATGGTTTAAGTAGTACATGGCATAAACTTTTCCATTGTCATCGTGTTGAGCCAAAATTTCCCCTAGGGCATTGTTGGTAGCTGATAGATACAATAAGAATGGTTTTCCTAGCATAAGAGGCAACAAAATACATGGATTTGCTAGATAGTCTTTTAGTTGCTAAAAAGCTATTTGGGAGTGATCATCCTAGTAAAATATGAATCCTTTATTTATAATATGTATAAAAGGATGAAATTTGTTGACCAATTATGATATGAATTATCAGATAGACTAGATCTTTCCCTATAAACTATGGAACTGCTTCAAAGTAGTCATTGGTTTTATTTATGTTATAGCTTGTACTTTAACCAGATCAACTTTAATGCCTCAATGAGACACAATGAAGCCTAGAAATTTACCTAATGTGACTACAAATACACATTTATTAGGATTAAGTTTGAATTTTTAATCATGTAATCTTTCAAATATTCTATGTAGCATTGTTGGGTGATCGGCCCTAGTCTTTGATTTGCCAAATATGTCATCAACATAGTCTTCAACAATATCATAGATCATATCATGAAATATGATGGTCATGGCTCTTCGGTAGGTGGGCCCTACATTCTTAAGACAAAATGGAATAACCTAAAAATAATATGCTCCCCATAGAGTGGTGAACATTGTTTTATGTTGGTCTTCTGGTGTTATTTTGATTTGGTTGTATCCCAAAAAACCATTCATTAATGAAAAAAATTCATAACCCAATATGAAGTCAATGATCATGTCAATGTTTGGTAATGTAAAGTCATCCTTAGGGAAAGATTTCTTTATATCATAGAAATTAGTAAATATTCTGATTCTTTTTGGCTTTTTGCTAAATGGTACAACATTAGATACCCACTCTAAGTAGTCAATGGATCAAATACATCCTACTTCTAAGATTTTTTCCAAATCTTTATTTACCAATACAACAATGCAATGATGCATCTTATGCAACTTTTATTTTATTGGTTTGGAATTAGGATTGACCATAAGGTGGTGTAAAACCAAGGTGGGGTCCAAAAATGACATGTTATAATATGCCCATGAAAAAATATCTACAAGCTCCCTCAAAATGGTTGTAAGGACTTCATGTTCCTTCTTAGTAAGTGAAGTACCTAGCTTGATCCAATTTGGGTCATTTGGGGACTCGATGTTAACATTTGTCATATCTTCCACTAGACAGGTCGAACCATCTTCAAGGATATTAGGCAAAGATTTGAACTGGTTGGCAACATTAGAGTCCTCTACTAGGACTGGTTGTTTAAGTTCCCCTAGGCATGATGAATCAAAGTTCCTTAATGGAAGGTTTATCCATGTAACAACAATAATTGGAAAATCTTGAATGATTCGATCAAAATATTATTATTCTTTAAAACTAAACTTAGACTCATAGGCAAGTTCATCATTGGTGGTCTCTTAAACTATGGTTGAAGAAGGTTGAACACCCCAATCTAATGGTGCCTAAAATAGGTTTTCACCACTAGACTGGCTTTTTTCTTTACTTTTAACCTAGTCAAAAAGCACCTCAAAAAGGTTTTCATTTTGGGACCTCAATGTTTTAATTATTTTATTTTGGCTAAGGGTGTTCACCCACTCTCCAAAATATGCTATAAGATATAACTTGATTGAGAACCCTGATTTATGGTCCCCCAATAGAACATTGTCTCTAAGGCCTAGAAAATCATAGAAAGCCTCATCATTTTGAAACACATCAGTCATTATGTTGGACTCTTGTTGGTCCCAGCCTATTAGTTAGGGATAATAAAATGGTAGTGGGTGGTGACTAATGATTGGGGCAAGGGTACAAATAGAATGGGTGTCAAATAAATTGGTTTCAGCTAGATCATCAAAAATTATATGATCAGACTCTACTTCACTACCAACATCCTCATCACTATTTGATGGCAATAGAACATGAGTAAGGTATATGGAGTCATTCCCAAGTGATTTAAATCCAAGTCCATAGGGTCATTTGTATTTGGTCATAGAAATTGGCTCAAGCATTCCCTATTGATTAGGTTTGAGGCCTCTTCATTTATAGTCTTGATTCTTCATGATCCTATTAGTAATAGGATACAACCACGATTCATCTCCTTTGAGAGGGTCTGGTTCTATGTTAGATGCTAGTAAAAACAAGATAGGTTATTTTCCTTTGCTCTATTGTTTCCTTTTTTGATGAAGTGACTTAGCTTTAGGTCTTCCAAAAGACTTTGGATTATATGGAAGGCTCACAATATGAAAGGTATCATGGATCACATACTCTCTTGGGCCATTAGGTGAGATAGTAGAATGATTGGATATTTCAGGAGGTGGTATGTGGGAAAGGGAATCAAGGGTATTATGATCAATATAGCTATCCTCTGATGGATCAAGGAGTATTACTTCTCCCTTATCCTACTTGGCTATTGGATCTATGTCAAAGTGATAGTTATAATTATTGAACATAGCCTCTAGGTGTTTGTATTACTTATATGGATGTAAATATCTTAGTATAAAAACTTCCATCCTTGAATGGGAGAACTTGATACATTGGTGCAACGTTGATGGGACTGCAAAAATTTCATGTAACCAAGGTCTTCCCAAAAGCATATTATATGATAAATCAAGATCAAGCACATAACAAAGTGTAGTATGGGTCAAGGGCCTAAGGATAAATGGAAAACAAATGGTGCCCTATGATTCTCATTCCTCATTATAGGATTTGATGTATATTATCTCTACTTGAAGATCTACTATTGTGTACCTAAGAAGATTGATAAGATTAAGACATACTATGTTTAGACCTGATCCATTGTCTATAAGGACACATTTCACTTTATGCCACTTTATGAAAACTTCAATGTATAATGGGTTATTATGTAGCAGGCTAAGGGATGACATATCACTTTGGTTGAAAGTGACTTGTTAGGCTAGAGCTAGGTGTCCAACCAAAGCTTAGAATCTATTAGGGAATATGTCACTTGAAATAGTGGATTGGCTCAGGAAGTCGTTCAAAATGTTTTTATGGATTGATGATGTATGAAACAAATCTAAAATAGAGATTTGTGTAGGCATATTTTGTAATTCTTCCATAATGTAAAATGTATTCTCTTGGTTAGTGTTAATTAGCTCATTCCACATTTGAATGGATAGTTTGGATAATGGGTGAAGTGGCAGATGGTTGTGGGCCTGGGATGGTAATCTTTGATGTCCAAGTTGTGATTACATAATTGGGATTGAATACAAGACCATGATTTACAACAAATTATGGTGATGGTGTAAAACCAAATAAGACAAGTCTCATTTGTTGATGCACTTGTGTGTGGTTATGGGGCAAGGTCAATTGATTAGTAAAAGGTCTAAAAGTGTGAATCCTTATTTACTAGTTCACTTGTGTGTGGTCCCAAGTCAAAGAAGGATTACTGAAGTGACTGGATTGGTTTTGTATGGTTAGTAATGGTCTCGTCTAATTAGAATTTGGTCTAGCATTAATGGAGATGGTATTTATGCTACCTCCTACAATATGGCCTAAATTTATATTGTAGTCATGTGAAACTACATGGTAGGTTTGTTGGTTGTTAGAATTTTGACCTTGGTTCTGTCCATCATTCTGGTGTTGTTGGTTCTATTGGTTTAGCCTTTGGTTTTGATACTATTGATTTTTTTGTGACACTAGTTGTTACTACTATTATAGTTACATTCATTGTTATGGCTAGTTACTATATTAGGGAAAAGGGTTTTGATAAATTCCAAGAGTCTGATTAGAGGTTAAAATACCACCATCTAATGTGATCTCCAAATTCTCTAACATATTATCAATCAAATTCTTGATTTGCACACATCTTCATAAATTGTGCCCATTAACTTGATGATACTCACATGATTAATTTTCATGGTACCAATCAATATAAGGAATGCTTTATGGATAATGCTTTGGTATAGGCCAACTAATCAAATTAGTGGTGGTAAGTTTGTGAAATATAGACTCAAGAGGCTCTCTAAGGTCACTAAAAATTAAATGAGTAGGTGTAATTATTCTTAGAGGAAAGGTTTGTAATGGCAAAGGTTGGTGCATTGGATGAAGAGGTTATTGGGTAAGAGTAAGTTGAAAAGGTGGCACATGCTAAGTGGATGGTTTTTGTACTATTTGGACATGGCGTGATTTGGTTACTCCATTTCCCACAACATTCTTATTATGGTTAAATTTCTTTGGCCTATCTTGGTTATTGGCCTATGCTAATTGTGATGCTTGCATTTGGAATTTATTTTGATTTTAGCCATTTCCCTGATTAGTACCTTGATTCTGATTAGTTGAAGTGAGCTTGATAATCACTTTATTAATAAGGGCTCACTCAATCAATAAATTTTTATCAATGATCTCTTTGAAAGTATGTGCACATTGTAGTTCCAAATGATAAGCTATCTCACTATCCAATTTTTTAGTAAACATAATGGCTAATTAGTTATCTAGTAAACTATGGGTGAATCAGATTGTAAGGGCTCTCCATCATTGTAGATAACTCAAAAAAATATCATTAAATTTTTGCTTTTCTTACGTCAAGTCGACTAATGAAATCTCATGTTCGAGATTATAAGAAAAGTGATTCACAAACATTTTTGAAAGGTCATCAAAATCTGTTACTGAATTCTTGGGCAACTTTAAAAACCACTCTAAGGCTTGTCTTGCTAGACTCCTTGGGAACAACAATAAAAGGTATATGTCACTATATGACACTAGCTAGTATGCGATAAAAAAATCCATTAAATGGGCTTTGGGGTCACCTTTCCCTTAAAATTTATCAAATTTTGGTGGTTTATATCATAGAGGAAATGGTATCTAAAAGTAATCCATGTTGAAAGGATAAGAGCACACATTTTTCAACTTAAAATTTCTACCCTATCTCCTAACTTAGATGGTGGAAATTACATCCTTCATCTGTTGTAATTCTTTCTCTAGGAAACTTCTGAGAATATTGGCATAGGTAAGTGGTTGAGCAGTCACAAGTGGAGCACTTGGATCAAGGTATGATGGAAGTATTTCTTTGGGCATGTTGGTTTGGTTGGGAAATGGACTAGGAATACACATACATAGATTAGGGTTCAATTATTAGAATTACATTTGTAGTTGTGCAATATTATAGTTAGGGTTGGTTATGAAGGTTTGATGTTGAGGATTTTAAGGTTGAGATGAAGGGATATAATTGTACTACACCTATTGTGGTTGAAAAGGGAAATTATATTGACTAATCATACCTTGTTGTTGAGTGGGAACTTGTGAACCAAGACCCTATTTCTGAATGAGGGACACATTTTAAATTAAAAAAAAGGTTCCCCGATCGGTACTTGAAGAACATTAGAACCAATTTGTTGCATGAATCCTAGTTAGAAAGTTGGTGCATGTTGGAGATTTAGTATTTGCTGACCAGTAGTTATACATTATTGGCTAGACATCATTTGGTTTTAAATTGGCACACTAGCCTATGACTGAAGAGGTATGTTTGCTACTACCTAATGAGGTGGAACATTAGTTTCCCCCTATTGAGGCAACAACATATTTGACTTATGTTGCATTGGTATACTATATTGTGACTATTTTTGTAGAATACCACTCTTCACTTTTTGAGGAGTAGTATTCATCACATTTGGCTATTAAGGCATGACATTGGTTGTTGGTTGCATACCTAATATTTTTGGTTTTACACTTGAAGAAGTGGTTGGTTTAGGATTGGAAGTAGCTAGTTGAGATTGGGATGTAAAAACTCCTACTCCTTAATTTTGAGAACCACTTATGGTGTTAAGTAAAGACACATTTTTTTGGCTAGCTATTTATGTATTAACACCACTTTGGTTTGGATGGGATGTTGCTTGTGCATTATCCACTATGTTTTGGACACTATTATATATAGAAGTAGAAGATACTTATTTGATGGTTGGTGTATGAAATAAATTATCAATCAAAGTGTTTTGCATGAATGGTTCTACACCCTAATTGTCTTGACTAGTCAACTCTATTAACACTCCAATTGAGGGAGCTACATATATGAGAGGCCTACTTGGCATAGTCATTTGATTAAAATTTCATGCTAGATTCAAGTAGGTTTGGTATGCTATCTGTGTTTGTATAAAGTGATTCTCCATGAGGTATTTGCATTTTCCAAGCATACTAAGGTCTTGATACATTGTTTAGACTAGAGCTAAAGGATTTTTAGAATTAGAATGTTGATTACAAATTATGTTATGAGGCAATCTTACTAGACTTGGTAAATTATCATGGTGGAAGTCTACCATAAACTTGGCGCCTAATTCTATGGCCCTAACTAAAATATCATCTTTATTTTCTAATAAATTATGCTAAAAAAATAAGGATCGTACATGGAAGGTGTATTAATAGAGTACAATTGTTGGGGAAAACATTCCTTAACTATAGGTATCATAGCTAGGTATTGCATGGTTTGTTCTTTATCCTGTTCTAAATATGGTCGTGTATTAACCAAATAGTTAGCCAATGGATCTTTGTTTTATGTACTGATTTGAGTGTTATGAGGGATATAAGGATCTGTCTCATAAATAATATTATTTATGTATGGGCCTTGTACCATTTCTTCTTGTGCATCCACATGAGTAATTCCTTGGACTGTACATGAGTCCACTACGACTGTAGGAAAACATGTTGGGATCCATAGTGAATGTGATGCTACATAGAGTTATATATACTTTGAAAAAGATAATGTCTAAAGAAAGATGATTCAAACTTGTTCTAGATTTAATAAAAAGGATGGAAAAGCTTATGCAAATATTATTGATAAAAAAATCTAACATTGAGTTTCTAATGTTACACATCTTATACAAAAAGATCAAATAAATGGACCTAATATCAAAATACCAAACTCTAAGGTCAAAGTGTTTCAAATTTGTGTAATCTAAAAAAATAAAAACTGCTAGGTCTTTTGGCCAAATGAAAGTCAAAATCTAGGCTAAAACAAGGCATGTGCTAGGACTCTTGGTATAATGACGTCAAAATCTAGACTTTGAAATAGATGAGATTTAAATCTAATGGATTTGAAACACTTCTAATAAAAACTAGTAATTTGACTCTTGGATATAAACTCGATCAAATAGGTATAACGTATGAAATAAAAGGAAATTTTGAGATAGGTTATTTTCTTCTCAAATAATGGCATAAAACTTGATTTCTTTTGACAAATAATCTAGAAAAAAGTTAATGGCATAACTATCCTAGACAAAGACTCACAAGGTACACTCAGATTTAGGTTGGAAAATTTTGGATAACTTGGACTCTATGCAAAAGGGTCTATAATGAAACAATATTTGAAATGTTTTTAGTAGCGTAACAATACTAAAATACTCAAAATATGTAACAAAATGTTTGTTTCAAAAACTCTATGATAAACATGTTTCATAAATTTGATAGTGTAATACTACCCTTTGTAAATGATACACACACTCTCTAAGTTTTGATAATTTTTGTAAGGCAAAGAGGTTTGCATCAAACAGACTCAAGGAAAAATGGGATAATAAAATTTCACTCATAGAATTAAAGTGCAAGATTTTTCAAAAGATGATTTAAGTCTACCAAGTGTTGATAATGATTATGAGTCTTAAACGACCTTCAATTCAAATGGAAATTTGAACCTAAGTTAAAATAAGTTTAATGTGAAAATAGTGAAACCACTTGACACATCAAACCTTATAACTTAGAAAGGTTTATATTCAAATGTGAATTATAAATAAAGGACATAAACAAACTTTGGTAAAAGGTCTAAACTCAATTGGGCAACATAATTGTGCCAAAGTGGATGCTATGACTCAAAGTTTATGATAATTTTAAACAAGGCAAATGTGATTATTTACATGGGCAACATAACGCCTCCTTGTTCAAAAAAATTTGGGTAACATGTGTTTGTTTTATGTCATTTTATTAACACCAAGTTTTTGACTTCAAACAAGACAAATTAATCTACGATACAACCAACTAATAAATCTCTCTAGGTCCTAATTTGATAAGGTTGTATGGTATTATTATAATCCATCTATATACATCATTTGAGAGTATTTTAAGTGTTCATAAAAAATAAATACACATTATATAGTAGGGTTCTTACACCCCCTTCTCTTAAATGACAATACTACAATATGGAGCTTGAGGCACACCATGCACCAACAATACTTTTGTGGCAAGTAGGGTTTTTATAAAAACTATAAGTTTTCAAACATTTATAGATGGATAAATTGAAAAATGACTTTCATGCCATGATGAAAAATAAATGCATTTTAATTGGGTGTTTATGACACTTGGCTTGTTACAAAAAGGTCTTGCCCTTTTTATAACCACTACAGCTGTCACTTTCTCAGTGTAATCTGATGTACAAAGTGAAAACACATCCCATGTGCTTAACCCTAACACTAGAAGGTGTTTTAACCACTCAAAACTTTTATCCTAGTGGGAGTGATGACATCGATGTGGGGAGATGAAACTCCAAGTAAAATCTTCTCTATAAAACTTGTCAGAGGCAATGAAGTCTCCCTCATAAGCTAAGTTTGTATAAAATAAATGACTTAAAATAGAAAGACTTTATGGCCATATCAAGGTCACCCAATACTATTTCAATGTTTTGGGGATCATTTTAAGTGACATTCTTTCTATGCTTTAGACTGGGCATGTTTGCAATAAAGATGGTGCTTTTGATTCCAAAATTTCTCTAAAGGGGATGAATGGGAGAGCATACATGCAATGTCGCTCTTTTTGTTAATCAAAAACTAAGTTAAGAAACTATTAAATACAAAACTTGTACAAATGCATTCAATTTTAAACACCAAATGAAAATTTGGGTGGTGTTCTTTTAACCCCTTGGTCTTAAGTTGTAACTTTGATAATACAATTATCAAAGCATTCAATTAAGCATCTAAATTTTTCATTAAGCCCCAAAATAAGATTCCTAATTAATTTTAAACATTCAAAAAATGTATAGAGTGATTTAACAAATTTCAAGTTGGACTTGCAATGAAAAAGTCAGTATGTCCTTTAGCTTTGAATCTATTTTAAGTTTGAAATAATAAACTTGGGAAAATGAAGTCTTGGGTTCACACAATGCAATCCTGCTACTCCATAGAGCAATATCATGACTCTACAACACTATGAGTCAAATAATCAATATCTCCATTCAGGGTAGTTTTAAGAAATAATAGTATAATGACTTAGGCTAACAATCCTGCCATTCAGGTTGATAATTCCATTACTCGAGTTGACAATCCTACTTTTTGGGTTGACAATCCCATGACTCAAGTTTGAATGGGTTTTTTGAAAAAATTATATAACATCAAGATAAAATAATGGCATATTATGAAAATTTAGAAAAAAACACATTGTTTAAAAAAATAAATCATCAAAAATAGAGTCCAAATGACCCCAAACCAAGATCTAGAAATGGTCTATTTTACATAATATAATATCATGACTCGCAATACAATCTTACCACTGAGTCAATAATGGGATTACAATACCATGACTTTGGAGTGGTAGGATTGAAATATCATGACTTCAGAGTTTCAGGATTGTAATACCATGAATGTAGAGTTGTGGGATTTTAATATTGTGATTGTGGAGTTTTTGTATTTTAGTCTAGAGAAAAAATCCATGAATTTACATGGACAAAACCATTAATTCCAAAAAAAAATAGACTTTTTGAAAAAAAATTACCTTCTTTGCTTCCACACTCCAAGATCCTACATGACAAGGTTTGTTAGTTTTTTTTAGTTTCTTTACGACCAAATTTGTGAGGCTAGCGTCCCACTAGGTGTGCCATTATGTGAACTAAGAATTTGACTCAAGAAAGGATGGTTAGTATCATGTTAATTCTAAAATAAAATCAAAATGAAATAAAAACACTAAATAGCATACATATCTAGGCCTAGACACTAGGGGGAGCTTAGTTGACAGAACTAAATGGAAAACACAAATAGAATGCAAAATACAAATGATCTATTACCTTTCTTAGATTCTCCAAATGGCTCTTTGAAGTGGCTTGCTCGGCTTGTGCTTCAAGATATTTTCTTCAATGGAGTGTGACTACCTTCATCTCATCTTGGAACCTTTGGGTTTGGCTAGGTTTGGATCAATAATTTGGAATTATAACACTAATTGAAATGGATTTTGGAATTATTTGTTCATTATAACTTATCATTATCCAAGATTCAAATTAAATAGGCAAGACCTCCTATTTATAAATTTTGTAAAATGGTCACAATAAACCTGAAACATCCATATCAAGATGAAGATGTGTGGCTAAGAATCCATTCAATTTTTGAGGAAAAAATCAATAAATGCCTTCATAAACATTTGGGATAGAGAGGCAATAAAGAGGAATGGAGGGTTTTAATGAGGCATGTGGTGGTTTGATGAGATACTTTATGCATTTATGGCCTAGGGATGTCTTCCCAAGAAATGATGTCATTGTTGGGGATCAAGCAACAAGATTGATTACCTTTGTGTAAGTAAATAAACATAGAATTAAACCAGAATAATAAGTATCTAGAAATCAAAAATAGCTAAGAGTAAGAGATACAAGAAACCCCCTGAAAACTTGTATTAAACTCTTCTAGAAGGAAATGCAATGAAGAAAATCACACTTTCTTCTCACACCTCTCAGATGTACAGATCTCTTTCCCTCAAGAGTTCTCTCTCTCAATTACAACCAATTCAATCCTTGAATTGTCTTCTACACAAGATATGAAGATCTAACCCTATTATTTATTATTAGGATTCATGAGCATGCATTCTCCACCATTAGATATACCTCCTAATCAAAGGTTCAAATCAGTCTTACCAAAAATAGAAATGCAGACTCAATACCAATAGTTAAACTTATCATGCAAACAATCTGTTCATGCACAAAAATAGACTTTTCTATACGCACAGGTGACCGACGTCAGTCCCTATTTGCCTGCACATGACTGACATCAACTAATCTATAACTGACATCAGTAGCCTCTAGTCCATTCCTAACCATCATTGGTGACTGTGTAACTCTAGCAACTTTTGCATTTGCTCATATCTTGAAGCTTTTAGCTCCACAACTTAACAATCTCCCACTTGGAGATAAACATCTGCACCTTAACTTGTACAACAACATCTTCTAGCTTCTCCATCTTCAAACTCAATCTTCAAGACCAATAAAAGATGAATGAAGATTCAACTTCTCTTTTGTTACCAACTTTGTTAACATATCAGTAGGGTTCTTATCTATATGGATCTTTTCCAGCTTCAACTCACCATCCTCCAATACCTCTCTAATGAAGTGATACTTAAGCTGTATATGTTTGGTTCTTGAATGAAACGCTGAGTTCTTTGCCAAATGAATTGCACTTTGACTATCACTATATAATCTGCAACTCTATTGCTCCTTTCCTAACTCTTCTATGAACCGAGTCATCCATATCATCTCTTTGCTAGCCTCTGTGACTGCAATATATTCTACCTCTGTAGTAGACAAGGAAGCAACCTTCTGTAACTTTGAAATCCAGCTAACTATCGTTCCACCAATAGTGAACACATATCCTATGGTGCTTCTCTTGCCATCCAAGTCACCTGCCATATCTGAATCTACATATCCATGTAGAGAAGTATTTGACCCCCCATAGCATAAATGCCTACTGCTGGTCCCTCAGATATTTGAGAATGGCCATAAACTTACTAACAATTCAACCTGCTTGGGCTATATCAGTCCTAGTACATACCATTACATACATTAAGCTCCCAACTACAAAAACATATGGAACTCTACTCATGTACTCTACCTCATCATGTGAATTAGGACACTGTTCTCTACTCAACTTGAAGTGTCTAGCCATGGGTGTGCTTATCGGTTTTGCATCCTACATATTGAACCTTTCCAACACCTTGTTCACATAATCCTCTTGAGACAAAATCAACCTGTGATTTTTTCTGTCTCTTTTAATACTCATGCCAAGAATTTTCTTTGCTGCTCCCAAATCCTTCATGGAAAATGTGTGAGCTAATTTTACCTTAAGCTCATTAATATCCTGCATGTGTGAACCTGCAACAAGCATATCATCTACATACAGCAATAGGATAATATATCTACCATTATCCAATCTCTTAAAATAAACACAATGGTCAGATTGACATCTACAAAACCCATGCTCTGTCATAAACCTGTCAAATCTCAAATACCATTGTCTTGGAGCTTGCTTAAGACCATATAAGTTTTTCTTCAATTTGCACACAAGTTTCTCCTTACCTTTGACCTCAAAACCTTCTGGCTGTTCCATATATATTTCTCCATCCAAATCTCCATAAAGAAACATTGTCTTAATATCAAGCTGCTCAAGATGCAAATCCTCAATAGAAACTAAAGATAATACAGTCTGAATAGAAGTCATTTTAACTATAGGAGAAAAAATTTCACCAAAGTCAAAACCTAGTTTTTGTGCAAATCCCTTTACTACCAACCTAGCCTTATGTCTCATCTGTCCATTCTCACCTTCCTTTAACCTGTAAACCCATCTATTTTTTAGTGCTTTCTTTCCTGCTGACAACTCAACTAAATCCCATATTTGGTTCTCTTCCAAGGAATCAATTCCCTCATTCATGCCAAGCTCCCACTATTTCTGGGTTCTTACCTGCATTGCCTCATGAAAGCTTTCTGGTTCTCCACTATCTGTGAGTAATAAGTAGAATAATGAAGGGGAATAATGAATTGGAGGTTTACTTACCCTCTCTGACCTCCTGATGGGCATCTAAGATTCATACACAACTTGTTATCCACCCAAATTCTCTGTCAGTGACCGATCTCGATCATCTCCAAGTTTGTACTTGATCGATGTCAATTTCACCCGATTGACATCGATTTCTATCTAGCTGACATCGATTCCTATACAGCCGACGTCGGTTCCTATCTGACCAATGTCAGTTCTTGAGTGACCAACGTCGGTGTCTTTGTTTTCTTGTCTATGATTATTCTTTCCTGTGAGCTCATTTTGGATCATCTCCTCATCTAAATTAACACTGTTCTGCTCAATATTATTCAGCTTCTTGAGCTGATCACTATACATCACTTTCTCATTGAAAACAACATCATGGCTTCTAATAATTTTGTTAGTTCCTAGATTCCAAAACTAGAATCCAAAATCTCCAGATCCATAACCAATAAAAGTGCACCATATAAATTTAGCATCCAACTTCTTTCTATTTTCTTTATCAACATGCACAAAAGCTTCAGAACCAAAATCTTTGAGAAATGAAAGATCTACCTTTTTACCTATCCAAGCCTCTTCTATAATTCCACCATCTACAGAAGTAGAGGGTCCTCTTTTAATTAGGTAAACCACAGTATCTATAGCTTCTACCCAAAACTGTAAGGGCAAACCAACGTGCAACCTCATACTCTATACACGCTCTAATATTTTTTTGTTCATCCTTTCAGCAACTCCATTTTGCTGAGATGTCCTTGGAACCATCTTTTGCCTACGTATTCCATTCATAGAATAGTAACTATTAAACTTATAGCTGCAATACTCACCACCATTTTTCGATCTAAGGCACTTCAATCTCATGCCTGTTTCATTCTCAACTAAAGATTTCCACTTCTTAAATGTGTCAAAAACATTAGATTTCTTCCTTATACAATAAACCCATACCTTTCTTATAGAATCATCAATGAAAGAAACATAATACCATGATCCTCCAATAGAAGCTACCTGAGCTAGTCCCCACACGTCTGTGTGAACAAGCTCCAACTTCTATTTTTTCTTTGTTGACTGAGTCTTGAGAAAACTCACTCTCTTTTATTTCCCAAAAATGTAGTGCTCACAGAAATCTAGATCTATGCATTTCAAATCTGAAAGCTTACCTTTTGACTTAAGAAGAGTCATTCCCTTCTCACTCATGTGGCCAAGCCTACAATGCCACAACTTTGCATCTACATCTGAAGTAGATAATATAGAAGGAGAATTACCAGTAATACAATTACATAAATAGTGGGTACCTACTCTCTTACCTCTAGCTAATATAAGTGCACCTTTGGAAACCTTCCAAGATTCAGTTGTGAGAGTTACTGTACAACCCTCATCCCCTAACTTTCCTATAGAAATTAGATTCCTCTTCAGGATGGGAACATGCATGACATCTTTCAACACCCATGTGTTGCCATTCTGCAATTTCAGCTACACTTTTCCTTTGCCAACAATTTTACAAGGCTCATCATCCCCTAAATAAACTATTCCAAAATCTCCATAGATATAGTCATTGAAATATTCTCTATTTGGGGTTGCATGGAAAGAGGCACTAGAATCTAAAACCCAAGATTCTATTTTATTATCCAAATAAAATATAAGAGCATCTTGTTCAACAATACCTGCAACATTTGCTTCCTTATTACCTTCTTGTTGATTTTCTTCTTTAGCTTTCAACCAAAAATATTTCTTTGCATGTCCTATCTTTCCACAATTCCAGTAGGTTATCTTTCTTCCATTTCTGGATTTGGATCTACCTCTCATCTTTGACTTAGACCTTGATCTCCCTTGCTTGCCCTTCTCTTTTTGCCTTCCCCTGCTTTCAAAACTTAAAGCATTACCTGATGTTTCCTCTGTGCTTTTCCTATGGATTTCCTCATTCAATATTACACCTAAAACATCATCAACTTTCAAGATATTTGAAGCAGAAGCAGTATTACTAACTACCATTACCAAGCTATGCCAACTTTCAAGTAAAGAGCATAAGATTAATAGAGCCTTAATTTCATCATCAAAAATTATTTTGACTGAATTTAAATGATTTACTATAGCATGGAAATCATTTAGATGATTAGATACAGATCCACCTTTCTGCATTCACAAATTAAATAATTGCTTCATAAGATATACCTTATTTGAAGCTGAGGGCTTTTCATATAAATTTGCTAAAGTATCCATTAACTCTACCATTGTTTTTACCTATGATAAATTAGAAATCACAGAAGATTCCAGACTCAATCTTATAGATCACAGAGCCTTTCTATCAAGAACATTCCATTCTTCATCTTGCATATCTGTGGGCTTACTTGAAACCCCACCTAACGGTAAGTACAGATCTTTCTGATACAGATAATCTTCTATATGCATCCTTCATAATTGTTGATTCTTGCCATTGAACTTCTCCATTCTCAGTTTACTTTCTTATACCATTGTTATACTCCCACTCAAAGAGAAACCCCTGTGAGTGACCTGTAATCAACACACACTAAACAGATCTGAAACCACCTATTAGTGAACCTGGGCTCTGATACCACTTGTTAGGGATCAAGTAACAAGATTGATTACCTTTGTGTAAGCAACTAAACATGAAATTAACCTAGAATAATAAGTAACTAGAAATCAAAAATAGCTAAGAATAAAAGATACAAAAAATGACTCAAAAACTTGTATTAAACTCTTCCAAAAGGAAATACAATGAATAAATCACACTTTCTTCTCACACCTCTCAGATGTATAGATCTCTTTCCCTCAAGAGTTCTCTCTCTCAATTACAACTAATTCAATCCTTGAATTGTCTTCTACACAAGCTATGAAGATCTAACCCTATTATATAATATTAGGATTCATGAGCATGCATTCTCCACCATTAGATATACCTCTTAATCAAAGGTTCAAATCAGTCCTGCCAAAAATAAAAATGTGGACTCAATACCAACAGTTAAACTTATCATGCAAACAATCTGTTCATGCACGAAAATAGACTTTTTTGGATCCACAGGTGACCGACGTCAGTCCCTATTTGCCTGCACATGACCGACGTCAGCTGATCTATAACCAACGTCGACAGCCTCTGGTCCATTCTTGATCGTCATTGGTGACTGTGTAACTCCAGCAACTTCTACATTCGCTCATCAATTGAAGCTTTTAGCTCCACAACTTAACAGTCATTTGATGATGTAGATATTCAATATTCATTTCTAAAAATAGATATTAAAAAAGATCCATGGAATTATTAATTAGGATCATGATTTTAATTAATTATTTTTAAGTATGATTAGTCATTTTGGTGTAAATTTTGGCCCTTTCATGCAAAAATTAATCAAATTGGTCAATATATCTTATTATTGGCTCAAAATTTTATTGGATTGGACTTAGAATACAAAGTTAGATGTATTGTATTTGTTATCCCATTTAAGATGTTTCCAACATGAAATAATAAAGGCATGTGTCTTGTGCAATAAATTTGGTAGAAAAGAACAATCTATAGCACCTAAGTGTGAAAATGCCATTTTAACTCAAAATGATTTGATCAAAGTTAGTTGTCTTATAAATCACATTACCCCCATTTAATGATACTCTAGCCAAAATTGGCACTTGAATATATCAATTTTAACTCATTTAATGTGTTTTAGTGTTTTAAGCCAAATTATGCACTTTGGTAGAATTGGTTAAAAGCCTGGTTAGAGGTTATCGATGGCTAGTTTTAGGTGTCTACAACAACTAGTAGGATGTAAGGGCTCATCACAAAGGACCAAGATAAGTGAGTAAATTTACCCTATTTTAGGCATGCTAATGTTATATTTTCATAATGAAATATAAGGGGAGACTATATCATGGACAAGCCTTTAAACTAATTTATAGGTTAGAATTTTTCTAAGATATGAAAGAATATGTAGGAAAAAGAGTGTAATCTACTTGTAATAACTAAGGAAAAAACCAATGTAAAATTTGGAATTTGAGAATGCTTTCTATGATGTTCTAGGGTAATGTGAGAATGGGATACTGTGATATGCCACATTTTAAAAGTTTATATACTATATGAACTAACAACCAAATAATTATTGAAAAACACATTTAAAATGTAGGTGAATACATAAAATATGAAAATGTAATGCAAATGAAAGTAGTGTGATAATGAAAGTGATAGATATAGAAGATTTTTGGTGCAAAGAGTTCATAAACTCACCAAAATCCTTGTCCTCTAAAGTGAAAAACTGATAGGATCCATTGCTAAAGTCTTATATCACTAGGTAGGGACCTAACCAATTAGGTCTAAACTATTTATATTCTCCTTTATTATTATAAATTAGACTATCAAGTCTATGGAAAAGGTCTCCTACATAGATTAGGAATTTATGGATGTTTTTTTATACTATCTACCCATGCAATTAACCTACGAAATGTGATTATTTGTGGTGGTGATCTGATGTTTTTTTAAGAGTTCTAATTGGGTTATCCATGCCTCTCTATAATTTTATTATTCAAGAAGGCCCTAGATGGAAACATTAAATATGGTTATTTCTACTTCTAAGGGTATAATGGCTTAAACCCTAAACACTAGTGAATATGGGGTTGCCCCCATAGGAGTTTTGATAGTTTTTATGTAATCCCATAATGATATATAGAGATGTAGATGCCAATATCACGTATAATATCTAAATGTTTTAACCAAAATTGACTTTAGTGTCTTGTTAGTACCCTTGAATTGGCCATTATATTTAAGATAATATCGGGAGGTTAAATGGTGTGATTTTAAAAATTTCTTACATAGCTCATGAACTTCAAGGTTCTTGAAAGGGGACCCATTATCAGTATTGATGACTTACATGACCTAAAATTAATAAATGATTTCATTTAAAATAATTTTTTTGATAATTGATCTAGTTACTATTGTTAATGGAATTAATTCTTCCTACTTGGTGAAATATTAAATTGTCATGATGATGAAGTGATGACCATTTAAATAATCTAGGGAGAGTTTGCTTACTAAATCTGAGCCCCAAGTGGAAAAGGGACATGTGGTGATGATGTGCTATAATGCCCTAGTAGGAACATGTATCTCATGTAAAAACATTGACATTTATTGTATTTATATACAAATTAAAAATCACTATGGTCTAGATTGGGACATAAGTATCTCATATACTGGATTTTTTGGGAAGTTGTATGGCTACCAAAGTGTCAACCACAAATGTCACTATGATAATGAAAATTAATTTTTATGACTCTTCCTTATCAACACACTAGAGTAACATGTTTTTAAAGGCCTTGTCATAAAGGATGATCTCCAAAATAACATACTTGGGTGTGATGACACGTAGATGCCTTTTATTCTATGAGTTGGCACATTCAAAGTAAGTGTGGTCAATCAAGTAATTTATGATGTCTATTTACCAAGGTGAGGAGTGGATAACATGATTTTATACATAGTATATTAGCTCATTAGGGAAGTTGGTATCGACTAGGTCATTAATTTCTAAGGGTGAATCAACCAACTAATTGGTAATGATCTATCCATTAATGTAATTATAGTCAACATTCATTAAATCAAACTTGTTCAAGAGTGTGATGAAGTGCCCAACCTTATTCGAGAGAGCTGGTTGAGTTAGGAAAGTTTATAGGGCTTGATATCTCATGATAACTCTTGTCTCTTGATTAAGCATATATTTTTGTAATCATTTGGTTGCAAAAACTGTTACTAAATATTACTTTTCATCTCGAGTGTACCACATCTTGTATTTTCTAAGGGATAGACTAATGAAATAAATAATGCATTCCTTGTTAGTGTCATCTTCTTGAGCCACTATGTAGGTAAAGGATACCTCAATTTATCTAATATAAAATATAAAAGGCTTATCTAGCTTAAGTTCCATGATAATAGGGGAGGCATAAGGAAGAATTCTACTACCTCAAATTCCTCTTGAAAATCATTTTTATAAGTTAGGAAACTCATATTTTTGAGTAGGTTGTTGATGGGATGAACAACATAGGCAAGATTAGGAATGAATAATCAAATGGATCCCAACTTGACTAAAAATGTTTATATGCCTTATTCATCTATGGAAAGGAGAATTTATAAGATTACTCCAATTTTAATATGGTCAATATCAATTCCACACTAGGAGATGACATATCCTAGGAGTTTTCTGCCAATGACTCCAAAAACACATTTCTCTAGGTTGAGAGTGATGCCATTTTTAATTGTGTTATAATGATACATAACACCTATAAATGGTCTATATATCATTTCACGTTTTCTAAAAGGTCATCCACATATACTTCCACTATATTGTGAATGAGATCATGGAATATGTGGCATGGCCCTTTGATATGTTTCCCCTACATGTATGAGATAAAAGGGCATCACAACATAGCAAAAGGTCCTCCAAGGCATAGTTAATGAGGTCTTGCTTTAGTTCTCATCATAAATGAAAATTTGGTTGTACCCAAAAAACCCATCCATGAGTAATAACAACTCAATACCCTAGAATAGCATTGATGATGATGTCGATAGAGGGGAGAAGGAATTCATACTTTGGACATGCTTTGTTAATGTCCTAAAAGCCTACGTAAATTATAATTTTACCATTTTTATTGATAATGAGGATAATATTAGACATCAATTATATTATTACACCCACTTAATAAATCTAATTTTTATAATTTTGATGATTTCTCCTTTTACCATCAACATGACCTCAAGATTGATGGCTTGAGAGTTTGTTTGGTGGGATTTTCATTAGGAATTGTAACTAGGTTATGGAAAAATACATTAGGGTTGATGCCTACTATGTCAGTGTAGGATAAAGAGAAAGTTTTTTATAGTTATGTGAGGAGTTACTTGTGTCATTCCAACTCATTATTAGATAATGAAGACCCCAACTTGAGAAGTCTAAGATTCTCTTGTATCTCGATATTAAAGTTAATTATTTATTCAATGAGGGAAGCATTGCCATATTAAAACATGTTAGGGAATGGAATAAGATTAGGATATTCAACATATATATTAAATTATTATGTTCATCATTAGAGGATAGGTAATCCTCAACATGACAATAAGAATTGCAATATTTAGTTCTAAGGACTGATGTGGAGTGGGTAAGTTAGAAGCCCCTTTTATGGTGGAACAATGGGAAGTCATCATAGGTTTGTAAGAACTCAATAATGTCCTCATCATTACTAGATATATCAAGTATGATGATACTATGATGTGGGTAATTATTTGGTTACTAGGAGTCTTACACACAAGAGGCTCTATCCTGATTGAGACTACAAAATTAGATTTTAGTATTTTTTGATGGGGGTTAAATAAAAAATATGAGGCAAATATGGAGTCAGATAGATGGTTGTTTTCCCTAGGGACTTATTATATGGAAATGAAGTTAAATTCCTTAATGACCTTGTGTAAAGTGGTCTTGTATAGCTGAAGGTGTTTGGACTTGGTTTGATAGACTTCATAAACTGTGTTCATGACTAACTATGAGTTTTCTAGATCCTTAAGTTTTGAATGCCTATGAATAATATAATGAACATGCCAAGAAATAGGTACTTATACTTATCCCCATTGTTCTTACACTTAAATTCTAACTTGAATCCAAAATTTATTACCCACCCTTCAGGGGAAATGAGAATGACTCCTACCCTAGTGCCTAAGTGGCACTTGGCACTGCCATAGTGAAGGATCCACTGGTCATGTGTAGAAGGGGGGAAATCATTTGGTGAAGCTTCTTAGTCCTCCAAAATCTCAACCATATGTATATATAAAATGTTACGTAATACCTTTTAGGGTATATGGTCTCAAGACTCAAGAAGATAATGAGTCTGACCCCTTTATGGGGAAAATATAAGGGCTTACAAAGGTGTGAATGTCTCAGCCTTGTGTTGTGGATTAAGGAAGGGGAGAGTTAATAAGAACATAAAGTGTTGTATTTTAAGCTCTGATTCAAGGTAGGTAAGTGCCTATATAACTTGAAAAAGTTATTTTCTTAACATTTTCATAAGGTTGGAAATATAGTAACATAATTAGGGTTTTGCTTTGGCATAAGGAGTATCTAAATATAATTAAGATCTCACTTCAACATAGGAGGTGGGAAAGCCTACAAGAATTTAGTGAGAAAATTTCTAGGGGTTTCCTCCTTCATGAAGTAAAAAAGGCCTTCATATTAGGGATCCTTTGGTAAAAATGGGTTATGATGTTAATATCTATCCTACCTACCATCATGATACAAATTATCTCATTGAATAGTAGCAAAATTAGGGAATGAGTAGTTTGGTGTCCCTTTAGTGAGCTTGAAGTGTAATGATAAATAAAACTAGGTACAGGCTAGAGTAATATGGCTAGAATATCTAAAAGGAGAAAAAACTAATGGATTAAGGACTTTATAAAATTGATATATCCCTATCATAACATGATCTACAAGCATACTCTAAATTGGTTGATAAGTGACAAGGGTAGAATGAAAAGTGCAACTTATATTTGTTCATTTAAATGTTGAGTGGTAGTATTGATAGTTATTGTAATAGATGTTATGAAGGGGGATTCCTTTACTCTTAAAAACCTATACCATGCAAAGGTATAATAGGCTATTTGAACCTGTAGGGATTAATGGCCTTGAGTTTTAGAGAAATTGAAGGTCCCCATCATGCATGGGTCAAATGGGAAGATGAGGGGAGTGTCTATCTCCAAGAGGTTGATAATCTTAGTTATAGACATAGTGAATATTGTTGAAATAGTGATTGGTTTGGGGTTAGTGATACTTTCAACTATTATTATGTCTTTTTATCTTGATTTGTCTTTTAATAAAACTTGTAGTACTTCACATCTTTATTTAGGATGACTACTTTAGATTTTATGGATTTAGTAACAATGATAAATTATGGGAGTTTTGTGACCCCATTTTTAGGTAGGTGGTAATCAATGTGAAATATAGGTTTCTTATGCATGGTTTCTTGAAACATGTCTAAGTGCTTGGGATCCACCTTGGATATGAAGACCTTTTCTAGGTGTAATAATTATATTTGATGGAATAGGTTTGAAGGGATAGCCTTCATCCCATGTATCCAAGGCCTTCCTAGGATTATACTATAATTTTTGTATTTATATATGACATATAACTCCATTAGCACCATTTTGGGGCCCAAAGTGATTAGGATCATGATGGCCCCTATGAAAGTAGACTTGAGGTTGTCATAACCTCATAGGGTGTTGCATGTGGTGGACTGATTAGTTACCCAAAACCTAGTTTTGGTAGGAAAAAAAATAGGATGATGTTGAATTACACGCCATCATCAAGTATATCTCTCTTTACATAATTTTATAAATCCATACCTATATAATTAAGTCCAAGTATCCCCTCCTTTTCTTCTCAGAGTTAGGTGAAAGGCTTAATAAATTGAAGAAATAACTAGTATCATGTGATTCTTGACTCGATGGAAACATGTCCAAATAAATGTGATTAGTTTGAGCTTATAGAGGAGGAGTAACACTAGATAAATTACCTAGACCTAGGGAATTGATCAAGGTTGACCTATAATAAGGGTATCTCTTGAACAAGTTTAGGAATGAAATGTGGGAGAATGTTCTAGTTAAATCTTATATTAATTAATAGTTACCCATATGTTTAGGAATAAATTTTATTTCCATAAAATTTGAGGGATGGAGGGCCACAGGTCTAAACTCTCTAGTGAAATTAATGGTGTTTTTCTCATTTTCAAATTCTATTTCTATGACCCATATCATTCTAGTTTTACCTTGCACTCCAAAATGAAGAACTACATCAATGTTCATAGTCCCAAAGGTGGAGGCTTCAACATCATGAGTACATGCTAATATGGGTTAGCTATGATGAATAGGGTAGTTATATGGGGTGTAAACCTATTTTTGAATATGAGTAATGTATGTTTGTGATTAGGTAAGGGGTTATGATAGATTTAGAGATTCTAATTTTGAGGGGTGATATGATTGATTGAAAAGACCTGGGAACTTATGTTAGCATTCCCTAAGAATATATTTACAAATGTTTACCTCTAATTTTATAGGATTATTTGTATAATTTTTTTTATACTATATATATTTTTGAGTGTCATGACCAATAAATTGATGGAAGAGGAAATAAACATTGGGATTGTAGTCTCTAGGTATCATGTTTTGCCACTATTTCTTGAACCCTTGTTGATTTTTTTGTTGGTAATAAGTTTTATTCTAAAACTAGGGGTATCATTTACTTGGTTGGTATTGATTTTGTTTATAGTTTTGATTTTATGCATTATGTGGTGGTGGTTAATTGAATTTGATCTCATGGATGGTAGGATGGGGATTCCATTTTCTAGCATCTGTGTTATTGTTAATGTTGGTGTTATTTTTGGGTTGATACTGGTTATTTTTCATGGGATTTGTCTTTTCTCTAGTTGGTGATGTCATATATAGTGGAATTATTATTTAAATTTAGGATCTTGGAACCTTGGTTGTTGGCACTATTTGGACTCACACTTTAAAACCCCCCATTATTTTGGATTGGGGTGATAGTGCACCCATTGATCCTGTAAGTTCACCAACCATAGTTGATATCCACTTAGTCAATTTTCAAGGTGATATCAAGGGCTTATTCATAGTATGGATATGGAATATTTTTGACATCATCCCTCATCTCCTTATTAAGGGAATGGAGGAATATATTGTGCAATTATTGTTGATCTATATTGTGTTTGCTAGTAGAGTAATATAAGACCTACCACCATATTATAATGAAATAATAGATGATGCTTTATGTTTTTGCTTGATGTTCAAGAATTTTCATATGTTAGTATTCAAGAGTTTGTTCATATCAAAATATTTAATAAACTTAGGCTTGAGTTGTTGGAAAGAATGTATAGACCCCATAGGGAGGTGGTAATATCAATCGAGTGTTATCTACTATAGGGTTTTAGGAAATATTTTTGCAACAAAACCATCCCAATGGAGGAGTTACCTAATAGATGTAGTTTAGGATTTTACATTTTCATTGGGATATACTTCCCCTTTGAATTGGGGAAGGTCTGGAAGGGGACATTAGAGAGGAATCCCCTTCATGTTGTCATCGAGAGGTTCCTTAAGGTACTCACTACAAGTCACCATGTTGTTAAAGTCTTTGTTTATCATAGTGGGGCTAGAATGAAAAGGTTGGATTGCATAGGGGTTGGTTTGGTAGCCATTATAAGGAATGGAGGTAAATTGATGAGGCAAAGTGGAGTAAGCTAAAAAATAGTTATTCGACTAATTAGATTTAAAATACATTTATTGAAAATAGGTGGGAAGGTTATTAGATGTAAGAGGTGTAATGGATTATTACATTAGGGTATACATGGTTTATGTATAACCTAGTGATACATAAGGTGGGATATATTATATATGAGAAGGAGGAGTGTATATGGGAGGTACATAACTTAGAGGTGTAAAGAACAATGGATTGTTGGCTACTAAGTCATTTTGAAAAGGTGAAGTGTAAGTGTAAATGCCTCCCATTTGGGTTTGAATGGGTTAGTGATAATATGAATGAGATTTAGAGGTGTTAGGGTTGGGGAAACATGAGTGAGGATATCTATAAGGGGCTGGTGAGAGATAGGGTTTGGTGAGGGTATAGGTTCTTACTGTATAGGAAAAATATATTATTAATATTATAATACTGACTGAATTGGTGCTTGGATGAGAAGAGGAAAGGGATGAACTAGTGTATGAGAATTTGGGTCCATCCCCTAACCTAGAGCTTGGTTTTTTTCTCTATGTCATGAACACAAGTCACTAGGGTGATGATGACTTAGTTTGGGCCCATGTTGGTGCTAGGCCTAAGGACTTCCCATATAGGAAGGGGGAAGATGTGATATGGGGTAGTTTGAATAGGTTGTTTTGGGATGGGATCCCTAGGGGTTGTGTTTTTAGTTTTTATAGGTGGGTTGGAGGCATCTTGATTCCTAATAGAAAGGTGTATAACCACTTACATATGATTGACCTTATCCTCTAAGTGATGTATCCTTCCTATGTAATGATCATATTTGGATATGATTTCTATGTCTGAAATTTGTAAGCTGATGGATGGAATCATGTCCATGTGAGGTGTGACCAATATTTTTTAGTAAAGATCAGAGTGTTGGAGTTTGTGTGGTTATTTGTAGTTTTAGATACATGTATTTATTGAATGGAGACTCCAGTTGTGGTATAAGTGTTGGGATGAGAGTAATCATAAAGTTGGCAATCTATGTTGGTTTTGAAGGTTGGGTTCTTCCAAATCATCAATGAAGGCTCACTAGAGTTGAGTTGGATTCCCCTATATCATTTTAGGCAAAGATTTCTACTTGTAATATTCAAACATATTTTGGGGGTATATGAATACCCATAGAATAAATGGAGGGAAGATGGATAAGGAAGAAAATAAGAGGAAGAAAGGGACACATAAAGGATGAAATCCTTCATGTTGGGTTCACTAATTTGTATACACATTAATAACACATACTAAACTATGCACTCAACTCCCCAAGGTCAAGCCAAGGTAATCAAAATGGTTGATGGGGCTATGGATTGGGTTTGTTGTTGAGCATAATGGAAATAAAAATAGGTGGTGGCAATGGGTTTTCTTGATGAACCCAAAAGACCCCAATGATGTCTTAATACTCATTAAAAGTATCAAATTATGCCAAAATAGAGATATATGTCCTTTAGTGTATGTGATCACAAGAAGGTGAAGCTCTTGTTCAATGCTAAGACTAGGAAAATGGGTCTACTTTATCAAGTTGGCTATGCCCAGTCAATTTCGTCCATAAGATGTGAATTATATAAGACAAGGCTAGACCCAAGGAGAATAAGGAGGTATTAATGGAAAATTAGGCCTAAATTTTGTTTCACTAATGTCCTTTATTTTGAGGAAATATGATGATGGGTCAATCAAGGATTCTTTATTGTTCCTCTAGGGCAATAAAGGAATGAATAATAAGATGAGGAATTGGTGTGGAATGGAAGACTTCAAGTCTTGGTTTGGTGTTAATATCTAATTATATGGAAACTAGAGGAATAGGTTATCTAATTCTAGGGAATAAACCATGGTGGATAAGACTAGGTGCCTCAGGAAGAATCATCCAAAGGAAGTTAGGCAAAAGCCAATGTAAAAGCATATGAGCTTATTTACGCCATGGCTTGTGGTATATGTTTATTAAGATGTTTTAAGAAAGGATTTATATAGGGTGTTTTCATTGATAGGAATGGTTTGGATGGGTATTTAATGCTTACATGTTTTTGAAATACATCTAGTGATCTCTAGATTCTTTCATGTGTTGGAAAGGCTTCTTGACACTATTTTTCTTATTTTTGACTTGATTTTAAGGTTTTTTTAATTTATTAAAGTAAATGTTTGCTTGATTGGATTGAAAATATGAGATCATATAAATGAAAAAACAAAAATTAAATGAAAAAATTCTCATTTTTACCCTTTTTAAATCATTCATAATGCATGCAAAGGAAAGAGAAAGAAATATATACTACTATGCAAAATGTTTAATTTTCGTAGCTTTATCTAGATGTCAACTAGGTGGTGGTGTTTTTGTTTTTTTGTGTGAGGGTGGATTAAGTATGATATGTCTTCTAAATATGTAATCAATTCCAAAATAAATATGATCTAAAATAACAATGTCACAACACTTTCTATTAACTTTCTTTGCTTTCTTTGTCCACAAACAAGATTTTCAAATGACTTGATAAAGAGAGTGATAAAGAATGCAAATTATAATTTTATATATTAAAATAGGGTATCAACAGTTTTAATATATAAAAATAAATAAAAATTAGAGATATGATAGCTCTATTTGTGTGTCTAAATTTGTATAGGTTCTTGTGATTAACTAGCTCGTTGTTTATAATGTAAGAAACTTGTTTTGATCTTGAAAATGAAAAACTATGTTGGCTAGAAATATTTTTGAGAATCTAATAAGAGCTTCCTATGAATTAATTATGAAATGTTTTTCTAATGGATATAAAATAAATTTATTTGAATGCAAGAAAATCAAAACTAGCTACTTTTTTTGGTAGTAAAAAGAATGAAAATAAATAAGTCTCTCTCCCTATCAAGTTTGATATTTTTTGAATAAAAATATTAATCTAATTCAAAAAAAATTGCATTAATCTAAATTTAATAAATAAAAAATATAGGAAATCAAAGATAAATCCAACTTGACCAAGGCATACAACATCTAGAATGCATGTAGTATGTTGATAAGAGGATCATCAGTATGTTATCTCGTTTTATCCTTCTAGGAATTATGGGAACTCTCTAACTAGAGGATACACAATCTTTGGAATAATTTTGGAAGGAGAGGAGAAAACCAAAAATGGAGAACAAATAAACTAAGGTTTATCATTGTTCCAATTTGGAAAGGATATATTGTTGGACCAATAACACTTCTTCACTTATGGAACTATATTCAACATGAAAACTATAGAGGATGGATCTTCAAAAAATTATAGTAAGACTATGGCTATAAGATATTAAAAATAAAAACTTCTAATTTCAATTTTCAAATATGAAATTATGTCAAAAGTGGTATTTTTGTATAAATAGTTGGGAGTTTTCATGAGGGAGTTCAACTAAGTCCAACTGAGAGTTCAACTTGAGAAGAGCTAAGAATGGATAAAAATAAAAGAGGGAGTGAGTTGGGCCTAACTGAAGGAAAGAAAAAGATGATAAAAATTAATAAATTTGACACTAAACATGTAAAATGTGTCAAAAGTAGAGTTATAGGAGTTAATTTTAGAAGACATGAAAACTATGACAAAACCACCCTTTATTTTCAGGGGGTGGTTATGAAACTGCCACCTTAGAGGACAAAACCACCCCTCCCTATTATGAATTTTCCTTGGATTTAAAAAAAAATTACCCTTATATAATGGGTTTGTTAGGGTAATTTACATATCCTACTTGATGAATATTTCATGGATAGGGTGGTTTTGTAACTCAAAAGGAAGGTTTTGTCACCATAAAGGGTAGGTTTTCCATCAATGGAATTTTTTGAAGACAAGACCAAGGGAAGCTATAAGGGACATAAAAAATGGGTTTTGGATGTCTAAGAGAGAGAGAGGAGGAAAAATATGGAGGTATGTTTATAGAGTTCCCACTTATGAGATCATTACACCATCATTGGACTTGTTATGTCAATCATCTTTCATCATGTAAAAATTGGGTGCATATAGTCTGCTTGATTAGTCCCATATAAATCAATATATCTCCCTTATTAGGTTGAGTAGCCTAATATAAATTAATTAAACACTATCCTTTCTAATAGATCCATCAATAAATTAGTTGAAGTGACTATGTGCATCAGGGATGTGTGTCTAGTTTATATTAAAAATTAGGGTTAAAAGATCAATTACTCATGGTCCACTTTAGAAGTGCACTAGTAAACTACAAGATTTTCTAAATTAGAATGTGAAAAATTAATTGAGATTATTATAACATTTAACTTGTTAAAATACCCATACTATTAATTTTTAAAACAATGGAATTGTTGAGAGATGTAATAAAATAGAAGGGTTTAGGATACTTTATATCAATTAGTCCATATCCACTTAAAATGTGTACCAATAAAGTAAAATATTTTCCATATCAAATTGTGTAACTATAATTGATATTCATGCACTAGCCTTGGTTAAAAAATCATAAATATACTATTACAATTGAATATAACTTACAATGATGAACCCAATGAATATACTTTTGGAATTGAATAGTTCTATTGCAATGAACCTATATAAAACTTGTTGTGTAGTCATAATTGAGATCCTTACACTGATATTGATAACAATATTAATTAAGATTTAAATTTATTTGTGAGAGATAACTTAATATATCAATATACACAAGAAAAATGTTAAATATATTCTCTTTATAGGAGGCAAATATATGAAATGAATCTGGCTTGAAATAGAACATTATTACAATTATTAATTTATCATTTAATTACTTTTGATTGAACTATTTATAGTTATATTAAAAAAATGGAGTTTCCTTTGGTCCCATAAATGGACAAAATGTGTGAAGGGGAAAGAGTGTGAAACCACATTTTACCTTGGCCCAGTCCCAGAAATGGAGAAAATGTGTGAAGGGGAAAGAGTGTGCAACCACATTTTACCTTGGCGCAAAGAGATAACTATGATTATAATCAGTTTTTATTCTTCAAAATATCACAATAATTGATGGTATATGGTGAAGTGATTCAAAAACCATTTTTTTTAAAATCTCCATAAAATTATGATTAATTAAAAATGTATGCAATATTTTTCATGTATAGAAAAAGGTATTTCGATTTATATCATTCATACCATCTCAAAAAACTTAAAGTCCCATCTTGTACACTTTATTATTAGAGAGTAGAAATTTCATTTTATAAATTCAAATAAAACACATGGCATTGTTTTCCTTAAGGAAGGTAAACAACATCTTTGGTCATTCATTTTATATTATCCAACTTCTAAATGAAAAAAAATAAATATATTTTTTAACATATAATTAGTGAAATTATTTTTAAACAACCCTTGAATTATTAAATAATTTGATATAATATTTACAAGGTGTTTAGATACATGGTTTGGATTCTTAATTACTTAATCAATGTTGGCTTTTTGAAATATGTTATTTTTTTTTATGATTTTTATGTTGTTTTATAACTTAATTTATGAGGTTAAATAATTTTATATCAAAAGTGTAAAATAAAATTTCTTACAATCACTAAGAATTTTAATATATCCTTTTAAATATGTCTCTTTCCAAGAAATACTATTTTACAAATTTATTATATTCTAGTATAAATTAAAATTATATGACCCTTTTTAAAATGTTCATCTTCCATATAAGATACCATCTTCTATAAAAAATAGAAAGTGGTATGTTTTACTTACTCAATACCATGTTAAAATTTTTAGAGCCTCTATGTGGAGACTAAATGGTGAATGAGATAGAGTGGCTTGGGATAACAATGAAATATAAGGAAATGACCTTTGGACACCATGAATATCCCTTGTCTATTTAGATCATGCAAATTTTTGGATAAATGGGAGAGAAAAAGGAGAAAAAATCCACCCAAAATTCCAACTTATACCAACATTTACATGTCATAAGATAAATTTAGGATCAAATATTGGTAAATACATTTTTCCTATACCATTAATCCTGAGATATGTGTGAAAAATATGAGTTGTCTTTCTAGCCCAAGGAACAAAGTGAATAATGCACACATTCTCCTTTTGAACATTCATATATCCAATTTATGGTATGTTTAATTAGTTCATTAGTTTGAAATTCCATCGTAACATTCATATATAGAAGTCTAGTTTAATTCTTACCTTTTTTTTTAATGAAAACACTATTTGATGACCATATTGTGAAAAATGGGTTAGATCCTATAAAATTAAATTTTTACTATATGTTTTCCATTAAAGTGCCATATTTGGAACATATTGATCATGCTTTGACTCATGCATATAGACTGATTGGGAAGGGAAATAGATTTTAGACTCAATCCACTTAATTGTACTTGTAAATTACTAAATTATACAATAATTCTTATATTTGGTTATACTAAAATCATATTTGAGATTATTATAAGAGACACCTTGAACTTGGTGCATAAATAATAGCCTCACTAATGGAAATGACTAGCTAATGTTTGGTCCGTGTTAATTATTTGGTCACGCTCTAAACCCATTATATAGACTAATTGGGATAGTTAACATCTTATAATATTGATCCTCTTAAGTGCATATATATTTTTTTATTAGTATAAAAATTCCATATTTTATTTTACTACTATCATAATTAATTGTGTAGACATAATACCTAGACAGATGGAAATGACTAGATATATTTTTTAATATGTATTCATTGGTTGATAATTATTCGAATCCTCCATAGAGGTTAATAATGATCTATACTATATTTTATAATATAGGTACAAAATCTATGTCAAGGACCCTAGATAAGTTTGGGATAAGTGTAGTATTAGTGATCAACTTCAGGTAAACCTGATCACCTACAGTCTCATTACACATGTCAAAAATGTTCAAGCAAGATATAATATGATAAATGATAAAATGTTTTTTTATAAACATGGTTATACCAATCCATGAAGTTAATCTAATCTATTATAGGCCACCCACCCATGTAGGTATTTGGGTAGATCAAATATATGATCAGATGGGCCTTTATTATGGGTAGATAGATGGCTATAGAGATTGAGATGTGTGAGGGCCTCTGGGATAGTTATAACCACCCTCAGTTGAGGGCCACAATCACATGATTTAGGGTGTACATACGTCATAATTATACCTTGATTAGAGAACCAAAAACATTTTTGGTTTTGTTGTGAAAGCAAGCTATTAATTTTATAAGTAGGTTACTAATCTATGTAACAAAGATCATATGCACATTCAAAATAAGAATAGGAAAAAATAGGAAGAAAAATATTTACAATGGATATTTCTTGGGCACAGTGAAGATTTTAAGGTCTACCCACTCATGTATCCTAATACCAAGAGTTTAATATCAATAAATGTATTTTATTTGATGCGATGAGTGAGTCTAATCCACCATCCTCAGAGGCACTTGATATAGGCATCATTCCTATAAACATTTATAATTTTGATAGTGGTAGTGAGGATGAGGATAATGATAATGGTTTTCCATGTCCTCTAGCTTCACCACCCACTAATAGTGTTCAATGTATGACCAAGTGATAGATAAGTATAATTTGAGATGAAAAATATGATGGAGTCACATACATTTCCACTTCAAGACTGAGGACTTGTAGCATGGCTCATGAAGATGTGGATTTGGTACTTGAGAGCACAGTTAAAAATATTTTTATCCCTCAATGGCTCATGAAGCTCAAGAATAAAATATTTATAAAGAAACCATGGATGGAATATATCAGTCACTGATGAAAAAATACATGGAAACTTAGTGACCTTCCAATGTGGAAAAATCCTACTAATCATAGGTGGGCATTTAAGATCAAGTGAGATGAAAATGGTATCATTTCTAAGTAAATACTTGTAGCAAAGGGAATCATATAAAAATAAGGTATTGATTATGAGGATATTTTTTCTCCCACAACCAAGAAAAATAGTCTGAGAATGGTCTTTTTCTATGGTTACATAGTTTAGCCAAAAATTCCATCAAATGGATGTAGAAATTACCTTACTAAATGGATATGTGCAAGATGAAGTCTACTTGACCAAAGGAGAGTTTTTTTACCATGCTTGGTAATAAATAAATGGTGTATATAATTATCAAGTATTTATATGTTATTTAATAGGATCTCCAATCCTCACACATCAAGATTAATGAGCATATCATGCAACATGGATTCCATTAGATTTTATATGCTATGAACTTATACCTTAAGGAATAAGGGAGGTTATTTTTCTCATAGTAAACGTGAATGATGTAGTCATCACTGGTATCTCAGTGAAGATGATTGATGCAATAAATATTGATCTCAATAAATCATTTGACATGACAGATATCAAGTTACTGCTCTACTATCTTTGTTTGGAGGTATGGGAAAAGGGGCATCACATGTTTATGTCTAAAATGAACTATGCCAAGATTATTATCAAGAATTCAAGATGATAGATTTTAATCCTATTCAAAGACCCATGGAGATAATTTTTTTTTCTCTCATTCAAATCCATTACCAAAAATTAAATTCCACTCTCTATCACTACTTGTTTAGGAATGTCATTTACTTGACTTACACTAGTACATATATCAACCATGATGTTAGTTATCTTTCAATATTCATGTAGTAATAAAATGTGAGTCATTTAAAATAAGTAAAGTGAATATATATATATATATATATATATATATATATATATATTCAAGGTATTTTGGATCATTGCCTAGAATAAGAGAATAATGATCAATTATTACTAATAGGATATATGGATGTAGATCATGAATGTTTTATGGATGACAAGAAATATAGAACTAGTTTTTTTTTAAAAATTTCTATAGTCTAATATTATATCATGGGGTAGAAATAATATAAAAATATTGATATTCCACTGAGGCAAAATATTTTGCAATGGGAGGAACTATTTGTGAAGTGATATGGCTATCTGACATACTTGAAGTATTGAGAGTACCACAAGGACAAACAATGATTTTGTAACTTTTTTGAAATAAAATGTTTCATGAGTGAAAAAATAACATTGTGGTTAAATTCCATTTCATAAACAATTATGTTAAACAACACAACATTTAACTCCAATTTTGTCTCACTCAAGATTAGTGTGCAACTGTCTTCACCAAGTTAGTTTCACATGAAAAGTTTGAGGCATTCATAAATTATCTTTTGAAATCATAAGACTAAGATGAATTAAGGGATTAATTTAAGAATAATTATGTGATCGTAGTATAATTTTAAATAATGTTTTAATTAGTGTTATTAAATTACTTATCCTAGTTTTTATGTCGGTTAGATGCGTGATAAATACTAGAATAATATGCAATGTAGATTATAAGTTAGCTTCATATATATAAAGATATAAATATAGTATGTTATATCTATAAATGGATCCATCTCTTTGATGGAAAATTAATGCAATTAATTCAATCAATTCTATTTTTCTCTCATAAAAAATATTTTTTTCCTACCATTGCTAGCACATATTTTGAGTTATCTTGAAGTAACTAGTTTTTTTAAAAAAATATGATCTCTACATTACCATTTCATTATAGTAATTTAAAATTGAACAGAAAAGAATAATATGAAAACTTAAACTAAATATAAGTAGAAAAAGAATTTGTATTTTTGGGAAGTGTACCTATGTTTTATCTAAAATTACTATGTTGGGGTGTGTTTGGTTTGTAGGATCTATAATATACTAAACCTAGATAAAAATATTGAACATTAAAAAATATAAATGACTACAAAGTATTTCACCATACCCATATCCGAATATCCCCTATTTGAGTTACATAGGGAGTAACTTCCTAGGACTAACCTCTTAATCTCAAATCATTGATGGCTTTCTATTGACTAAAAAACATCCTAGGCATTTTTGATATACTGTGAAGTATATGGAAGCTCAAGTATGTATTAAATGTTATTTGAAGCATAGGTATTAGGGGTAATCCATTTAAATTATCAATAAAAATGAGTTGACTTAGATATTAGTGGAAACTTTCTATGAGTTTTAAAATTGTTGAAACACAGTTTCTAACCAAGTATTTTTATTGAAAAATAAAACACATGTACAAAAAAATTGGAATATATCCAAGAAGGTAGTGAAATTTAAATCTCAGTAGAAGAGAGACATGATTAAAAACACATAATACACTTTCTAACAAAAATCAACCTGACTCAATTTTTTATTTTGGCATAGATTTTGAGGTTGCTAAAAATATTATACAAATGATGAATCAACACATAACATAAATGGAAAGTTCATTATAGAGAACAAGAATATCTATTTGTATATTTTTAGTTAAACCAAATAACTACCCCATTGTGTTCACCAATTTGTAATTAGCGAAGTTTTGCTAAGGGTGAAGTAAGAGTTTAAAATTGGGTATTTATAGGGATCCACTAAAATTCAATTTTGAAATTTAACATGAAGGAAAACTAAAACCATATATTTAAATATTATACTTTTTTATCTAAGGAGAATGTTATGGTTAGCTAAAAAGAGTATATTTTTTGTAGAACATGCTTTTTTCAAATTAGACTTCTAGAATAAGCTTTTTTAAATTTGGTGTTTTCATATTAATAATTAAAATCAATTACTTGTTTGATACTCTTTTCTATTAATATGATATGGATAATTGTGCAAAACTAGTGGCTATACATATATTTATAATATAATATTATATTTACATCTTAAAACCATACAAAAATGTATGAATAATTATATACATTAATATTAAGAGTGAATTTAGTGCCCTTATATTTATGTAACAAGTGTTATGAATATATGAAATTGTAATGTATTCTGCTATGCCTAGGTGTATCCCTTCAGTAACTAGTAGAATGACTGAAGTATGTTGAAGCCATGAATGACAACCAGTACCAACAATAGTTCTAGGATTTACATCAAGTGGTATCAGAGTTTCTTGTGTATTTTTTGGTAGAGACTTAGATCAAAGAGAAGAAAGTTTTGGAGTCTTTTTACCACCCATGATCATTCATTATGATTATCTCGATTAAAGAGGATAATGCTGAGTGATGTGTCTACCTTATTGAAAGTAATCTCATTTAGTCTTGTCTACCTTATTTCATTTAGTATCATATCTATTATGTTTGTAATCCTATGGATATTTATCCATTAAATATTGTTTAGTTCCATGAACCCATTCATCTAGAGTGTTTTGTTCATCTAGGGTTTTTTGATGTCATCTAAATCTTTCTATCAAGCATTATAAATGTATACAATTGTAATGTATTTCGGTATGCCTAGATGCATCCCAACAATAGATAGTAGAATAAATAGAATATGTTAAAGCCATGAATGATATCTAGTAGCAACAACAGATTTGAGAGTTCCATCATGCATTTCATCAATAGTCTATATTTTTTGAGTTTTAACGAGTGAATTTACATTTGTTGCATGTATGGTGTCAGTTGACCATACACATCTTAAATATAAAGAGGTAACATTGGGGTCAATTTCTTTACTTTCATCTTATCCTTTACTCTGACTTGATTTTTTTATGTCATGTTTAAACTTGACAATTGTTCCTTCTTATTCTAATGTTTTTTCTCTCCTAACCATGGAAATGATTAGCTATTATAGAAGTTCACTTAGTTAATGCAAATGAGAGTAGAAAATCAAAATACAGTAAGGCCCACTATAGAGTAAGTTTTATATCTATTTAATGTAGAGATTCAAAATATAGTAGAAGGCCCACTATGGACTAAGTTTTCTATGTATTTACTTAATATAGAAATGTATTTAGTTAATGGATATTTTTTCTATGCATTTTACAATGAAAAAGGAAAATCATAATATTGTTAATTTTTTTTATGGACTAAGTTTTCTATGCACTTAATCAATGTAGAAGTATACTTAATTAATAAACTATTTTTTCTATAAATTTTAGAATGAGAGTAGAAAATGATAACATTATTAAAATTTATCATGGACTGAATTTTCTATGCACTTAATTAATTTAGAAACACATTTAGTCAGTGGATGACTTTTTCTATGTAGTTTAAAATGAGAGTAGAAAATCATACTATTTTAAAGATTCGTAATATTTTTTTCAAAATACTTGAAATCATGTAACACTTAAAATAATAAATAAATTTAATGTGTCAAGTCATGTAATGATCATGTGATAGTGTTAGATATGTGAAGTTTTAATAGTTAAATAAATTTGGTTGACTGAAGTTGAGGTTAAAGGCTTAGTTATATTCGAGGCACTTGTCCAACTATTTGTGCAATAGAAAGTTAAATACAAAAGATTTGAAATCAACAATAAAATAGTTCCTCTCTACCCTATGAGAGGACCTAAAACTTCAAAGTGTCATACAATCTTTTGAATCTATGTCAATAGAGTGAAATTTTAGTGTGTGAGATTTAAATATTTCTTCTATTTATGTAATTAATATTAAATTTTAGTCTAAAATGTACTTTTTCTCTCATGAATAGATACATTTATTATTATTTTTATTAAATGTAGATTTTTTCATGGTTTAATTTTTTTTTTTTTTTTTTGGGTTTTGAAGGGTGAACTTTCTATGTTACCTACATGTGGTAAAATTTATTTTTATTGCATATATATTTTAGCATATATATATTTTTATTTACATTTTTGACATTTCTATTTACATATGAGATAAAAAAAAATTTAAATCATCATGATATCAGATATATTAAATCCTCCACAACATGATAAATATAAAAACCAACCAACAAATTTTATGGCCTCTACACAACTCTGCCAAATCTTAAATGAACTATGAATTTAGGATCCTTGGATTTCATGTTAGGTTTTCTTATAACTAGGTATGGTCATGATTACATCTTCATTATTATTGGCATATTTTCAAAAGATATGGGATTGTTGGTGTTATATAAAATGGAATCACATTTAAAAAAATTGTGAGGAATACTTTCAACATGTGTGGATCCACTTCATATTATTACAAAATTGTTGTATCAAATAGAGAAAATAATTTTATTCACATTTCCGGCATTCATTATGGTTTATGATGGACACCAAACTAACAAATTCAACCTATTTTTATTTATGAATAAATGAAAGAAAAAATGTAGTTAACCATATGATAGTGCATTTAATTTATATGTATAACTCAAAAAAACCATGGACATAGGATAAAATTTTACCATAAATCTTTCATAGTTTAATTGAGTTTTATATGGATCTATATGATGTAGTCATTTTCACATATTTCTTGAGTTATAGAAACTAACTCCCATTGATGCAACACTTCTTTTAGTATTGGAAGAATTATCTCTATGTGCACAAAAATAATCCTACAAGGAAAACATATTTATTGAATGAATCCATAAAATATAAAAGCAAGTGCATGACATCCGATAAAAAACTATTCATAATTACAAACAACACCATGACCAATTATAATATCCTGACCAATTCTAAATTGGTAATAAAGTATAGATATACTTACACATAAATAACATTTGAAAGACCACAACATGAAACTGATACTTCCCTAATACATGCCATACATAATCATCAAGAATGTGGGGAATAATGCTTTAGAGTCAAACCTTCAACCCGCTATTAAGATTATATCTAATGGTCAAAGTGGAACTACTCCAACCATATTTCTCACCTCTTTTAATCTCTTCAAATATTTTTTTAATAATTATTCATTACCATTTAATGTTGATTGGGCCATATATATGGCACTAAAATATATCCTAAATCAAAATGTTTTTTAATATAGAGTGATCAATAAAAAGACAATTTATCTCTAGAGGTTGGTGGCCAATTAAGAGTCAAATTAAAAAAAAAAAAAAAAAAACATTGCACATTTTATTAAAAGACTTGATGAAGTAAAGCCCATTTATTAGGGTGAATGATTGAAAAATTGTCACAAGACCATTACAAAAGATTAATGACTTATTTTTAAAAATATATAATTTTCCCTCCCCCCAAAAAAAAATAGAACAACATAAATGGTAGCTTTAGAGGTCTTTGAAATAATTTTTTAGTTCATAAAATCATTAACACATATAAAAATATATATGAAATTTTAAATCATAAAGAAGCTTTTCAAAAATATAAATTGTTCTAAGGTTGGATCATACACATAATTTAATGTTGGATCATATCCAAAAACATAGTGACCCTAACAAAATTTTCTGCTATAGATAGCTATTATTATAAATTATTATTTGAATAGATTTCTCCTTTTTAAGAGTTTTCCTATTTACTTTCTTATACATGTTAAAATTATATTATTAACTCATCTTAACTTTAAATAATAATACTCTTCACGTTCTTTTTCACGTTAAGTGAATATTATTAACATAGTTTAAAATTAAAGTACTTTTCTGTCATTAATTTATTTAAGCACTAAGAGAAGGGTTCTTCCCATTGTAATTTAGAGTGAAAATAAAATATCTCTTCCAAAATGTTACTTTATTTTTATAAAATCTCATATTATATTTTAATAAATATTTATTTTTTATTCTTATAAATATCTATCAATTTAATAGAGAAGATTTTTCTTTAATTTAAAATACTAATTCTTAAAAGTTTTTGTGTTATAATTGTATTGTCCTCTATATTAAATCTTAAATCTAAATCATCAATTGACAAATAATCTAGATATTAATAAATATTTAAGGATCTAAGTCAACTTCTATGTGATATCACTAAATATAATTTCATGTTTTGAAACCAAACTTTTTTTTTTATATAGAATGTACTAGGATGATAGTCATTGGAGCCTATAATTAGTCAAGAGTTATGGTCATGCTAAAGAACAGATAAGAGTAGAGAGTCTAATGTGCTTGTATATAAAATTTGGTTTAATATGTTATAAACATTAGGTAATAGCAAAAAGTTATTATTTAGATGCAACCTAAGCATAAGGTGTTTAGCAGTAAATCATGTTATCATTTATCCTCACAAATTATTTATACATTTTTTTGGGTCAACTTCTAACTCCCACTAAGTTGTTCATGCTTTAAAAAATAGATTTGATATTTTAAAGTTAGTTTTTTCCAACTAAAAAGTCAAAATAGGGGTTTTATAGATAGTTATTACATTCATTTCTCATGTGTGTAATAAAACTTTATTGTGAAACTTATTACACATAAAAACTATGTCAAAATATATCTAATTAGTTAAAATTATACGTAATATAACTTTATTACATCTATTTTATATGTACACTAATATAACAAAATGTCAATAAATCTACTTAAATTATTTAAAATTAAATATTAAAATATTTTAATACATCTATTATAAAATTTTACTACCTATATTAAAATCATTCATTCCTTATTATATTCATTCCACATATACATGAATATATTTATAAAACCAACCAACCAGACTTACTAAATCCACAAAATTGTATAAAATCAACCATTAGTCTCTTGATAAAATCACTACACTTACCTTCTCGAATTAACTAAACGTAAAATCGCTACACATACATTTTAATGTTGGGTGGACTAAACATTAGTCCACCCAAGTAACTTAATGGTAGATACAATGAAGTTTAAATATAACTGATACATATGTGTACACGTGTACATGTAATAAATATTTACAAAGCTCGCTTTAAAATATATAAAAGTATGTAATAAATATTTACAAAGTTCGCTTTAAAATATATAAAAGTATGTAATAAATATTTACAAAATTCGCTTTAAAATATATAAAAGTATGTAATAAATATTTACAAAGTTCGCTTTGAAAAAGATAAAAGTGGGGAAAAATGCTTTATTTACACGTGTAAAGCCTTTTGTTCACCTCTTACACGCCGTCTTGTTTTTTTCCTTAAAAAAAATAGAAAAATAAAACTTTTAATAATGAAAGCTCACGTGTCTCAAAGTTAAAAAAAAAAAAAAAAACCCCACTTCTCCTCTCCTATAATTTTATAAAAATTCAAATGGAATTTTGGAATGAATTTACGATTCTATTTAACGGATGATACAATTTGTTCATAACTTTTATATCTATATTTCAATTTTTTTTCTGATTAAAATTGTTGGAAATATTTTTTAATAAGAAATATAGTGATAAATAATGATTTATTATTTTAGTTTAATTTATTCATAAAATTTCATATATTATAATTTTTCAATGAAAACTAAAAATTTAAAACAATGTAATATGACATAGAAATGTGTATTTATTTTCCATTTTATTTAAATAAATAAATTTATTTTCAATTAATCATATTAAAATATATGAATTTTGACGATACCTTATTAACATATATTAAAAGTTGAATGAAAGGTATGCATCAAAATATAAATATTTTGTGCTTCTAAATTTTTAGAGAGAATGTAATCTCATATAAATACATTACATTAACTCTCTCTATTTTTAGAAATAATATCTCTAACTCTTTCATTTTGGAGAAATTATAAGCCATTCTAAAATCAAAGAATTGATATTAAAAAATACTTGTCTCCTACCACTTTCATAAATGGATCAACCTCTCAATTCTTTTTAGTAAAATATGTCTTTGTGATTTAACCCAGTTTACAATATGATCGAATGAAGATCTTGTGACATTGAAATTACGTATTCATTTTAAAGTACTTTCATGTCTATAATACTCAATGGATAAGGTTTGGTAAGTAAATTATTTTATTTATTTTTCATTTTCAAACTGTGAAATGTACCATGTAATATATATTTTTGTTTCATAATAAATTCGAAAATTATCAAGACAATAAAATTATTAATAGGTTACGATATGAAATAATAAATTAGAATTGATTTGTATTGAATGACTTGAAATATTTACAAACTCATACATTGCTTAAATAAGCCTCAACTTGGGATTTAGAGTTGACATGCCAAAATTTGAAAAAAATAAAATTTAAAAAAAAATGCTTATTTTTACCAGTCACTATTTATAACAAATTTCGCATGCAAGCATGTGTGGTTCTAATTTTTTATTTTTTTATTTATTTATTTTTAAATAAATATCCTAAATGCTAAAATTAGCCTATAGGACAAAATTCATCAGAATTTGACGTCCGGTTCTAAAAATATACAATTTCTAAAAATAGAAAATTTCCCAAAAATTCATTAAACGTTAATTTCAAACCCTCTGATGATCATGTTTGGCCTCCAAAAATATCTGAATCAAATCTAAATGGATATATCTAATTAGAGTAGCATCAAACATTTTAAGACAATTGTTTTAGCATGTGGAAAATCTAAAACGGAACTATGAGTCAAAAGTTATGGCCGACCTTTTTTTCTTGCATTATTTAATAGTAGTAACCTTAAAGGAGAAGATAATAAATTATAACATGACCCCCATGTGATTTATGATGTTGAATATATAAAGTTGCAAATATTAAGCCCGTCTCTAAATTTAATGAATAGAGAGAGAATGCCTCCTATTTTCTAATATGGCCTATAGAAAGGGTACGGTGGATAGTTGTAGGATATAAGAATCCTATATGTAATTGTTATACACAAAAATGATATTAATTTATTTATTTATTTAATTGTTATTAATATTTTTATTTTCTTAACATTAAATCTTTTCACAAAAGTCTATATTCATTCCCCCTAACTTGGGCAAAAATAATAATTATAGTAAGTTATTGTACTGGGTCGAGAAGGAAAGCCAATAACATATTTCAGTGAGAATTTGAATGAGGTAAGGACAAAGTATTCTTATGATGTTGAACTTTATGTAATTGTACAAGCATTAAGATATTGGAAGAATTACTTGATGCTTAAGGAGTTTATAGTATTTAGAGTTTATGAGGCTTTGAAGTATGTGAATACAAAGAAGAAGTTGAATAATAGGTATGCAAAGTGGGTTTCTTTTTTGTAGGGGTATATTTTTGTATTGAAGCATAAATCAGAAAAATAGACTAAGGTAGCTAATGCATTGAGCAAGAGAGTAGAATTATTATCTACTATGGTGAGTGAATTAGTTGAATTTGAAGTTATCAAATAATTATATGATACTGATGCATATTTTGGCAAGATATTTGAACAGTGCAAGAATCCATTAACAGGTGGGACATATATTATTCATATGAGTATCTTATATAGGAAGGCTATTTTTTCAAACAAAAATAATTATGCATTCTATTTGGGTCTCTACGAGACAATATAATAAGATAATTACATAGTGGTGTTTGGGTTGGACATTTTGGTAAGATGAAGACAATCATTTTGGTGGAGGAAAGATATTTTTGACCAAAGATGAAGAGAGATGTGACAAGGTATGTTCAAAGTGCATAATATGTCAGATGGCTAAAGTACATGCATACAATACTAGACTATATATGCTATTATCGATTCCAAGAGGACCATGGATAGATTTGAGTATGGACTTTGTGTTAGAATTGCCAAACACATAGAGAGGTAATGATTCAATTTTTATTGTTTTAGAGAGATTTTATAAAATGGGTCATTTCATTGCATATAATAAAACCAATGATGCCACTAGAGTTGTATAATTATTTTTTAAGGATATTGTGAGATTACATGGTGTTCTAAAATCTATTACTTTAAAAAGGGATATGAAAATTTTAAGTCATTTTTGGAGGACTTTGTGGAAGAAGATGGGTACTAAGCTACAATTCAGTAGTCCATATCACCCACAAACAGATGGATAGACATAAGTTGTGAATAAGAGCTTGAAAACTTTGTTGAGATTCATAGTGGGAAAGAATCCCAAGCAATGGGACTTGGCTTTACGACAAACTAAGTTTACATATAAGAGTTCAATGATCAACAGGAAAGTCACTATTTCACATTGTTAATGGGATAATTCCTATAGGTATTTTAGATTTGGTACAATTACCAATTGTAGATCAAGTTAGTTATGATGTAGAAGCATTTCTAGAGTATATACAATAGTTTCAAGGAGTAAGAAAAAAGTTACAAGAAAGTAACAAGAAATATAAAGTAGCAGTGGATGTTAGAAGATCAAAGGTATTTGAATAAAGACAATTGGTAGTGGTTTACTTGAGAAAAAAAATATTTTCAAAAGGCACATACAACAAGTTGAAATAGAAGAACAATAGACTATACAGAATTGTGAAGAAAATCAATGACAATGCTTATGAGGTGAGTTTACCACATAATTTTGATATATCTTTAGTATTTAATGTTTCAAATTTATATGAGTTCCATGGAGAAGATGGTGAAGGTGATGAAGATAAAGTAAATTGGGAGGAACAGGTTCTAAAGAAGAAGAAAGAAAAAATAGTGCATGTTTTGGATATGAAGACAGTGAGCACAAGGCAAGGGAATCATAACAGGGATTTGGTGTAGTGGGAAGGATTATAGCAAGAAGACAACACTTGCAGTATAGAGTGGGAGCTGAAGATTGACAAGGAAAAATGGTAGAAGTATAATTAGGCCAACTCATAGGAGCTGAGTTGTTTTCAACCAAAGGAGAATGATGCAAGAAAAAAAGTCAATCTTTCGAAGGCCATAACTTTTGACCTGTATATTCATTTGAGCTCCTCTACATGACAAAATGACTGTATCAAAAATATATATGATGCCTTAAGAATATATATCCACTTAGAGTTTATTTTAATATTTTTAGAGGCCAAACATGATCATCTGATGGTCCAAAATTAACGTTTATTGATTTTTTTAGAAATTTTCTATTTTTAAGATTTTTTTAATTCTTAGAACTAGATGCCAAGTTCAGTGGAATTTCATACCACTAGTTAATTTTAGTATTTAGAATATTTAGAAATTATTTTAAAGCCACATGTGCTTGCATGTAAAACTTCCTATAGATAGCGACTGCTAAAAATAGACATTTTTTTTTTAGATTTTAGTTTTTTCAAATTTTTGTATGTCAACTATAAATTTCAAGTTGAGGCTTATTTAAACATGGTATGGGTTTGTAAATATTTCAAGTCATTCAATACGATTCAATTTTATGTTATTATTTTAGATCTTGACCTATTGATAATTTTATTGTCTTGATAGTTTTCAGGTTCATTATTTCATCATGTTATTGTAAAGAAAGATATATAAATGTGTTAAATGTTCGTATGGTACTTGTGTTTAATATGACTTATGGGTCCATGCTAGGGAACAAATAACTTTTACATAATGAGATATTTAATTATTTTTAAAATTAATTATTATTATTTGAATATGTAAAATTAATATGTAAATGTAATATACAAGTCTTTTAATAATTTTGTGATAGTGTAAATTATATTTTGAGATACTTGTTCAACTATACAACTATTCGTATAATAAAAAATTAAATACAAAATATTTGAAATCAATGGTAAAATAATTCTTGTCTGTAACTTGTGAGAGGATTTACAACTTCAAGTGTTGTACATTATTTTAAAACTTTTTTAATTGAATTAAATTTTAATGTGTCAGGGTGAAATATTTATCTTATTTATATTATTTCATGTTTTTATTGTAAAATATTCTTTGTTATTCATGAATAGATATTAAAATATTCATCTATTTTTCAAATTGAATGTATATTTCTTCCTGGTTTACAATTTTTATGTTGTGGGTTTCGAAAGATGAATTTTCTATATCATCTGCATGTGGTAAATTTTAAAGAATCATTTTTACTCACAATATTTTTCTTTTGTGTTCATCACATATACATTTTGACATTTCTACATTTTTATTTACATGTGAATGAAAAAAAACTTACATTTAGCTTATACCTTTATTTCAGTACTTTGAGTAGTTATTTAGTTTATTCTATTTTATTATGTTTCACTTTTCTTATTTGCTTTTTTTTGTGCTCACGCCACCTTATCATATAAGGGAATTTTCCTTCTCAAACACATAATGAAATAATCTATTACATGGTGATATTCCCACAATTTTTTGCACTCTATGGTTGTATGTTGAGAAACGGTTCAAACAATAATCAAAATAATTATATCAATATAAAATTGTCATAAAATTGTTGAAGACCCCAATTGTTTGAAAATTTCAAAGTATTTTAGTTGTTCAATTTAAATGATATTTGTTAGAAATAATTGCACACACAAAAAGAAAAGATTGTTTTGTTTAAATATTATTAACAAGTTGTCCATCCATGTTATTGGAGGCTTTAGTCATTCTTTTTTATCTTTGCATTTTATGTTTTGTAACATTTGACGAAAATAAATTTGATTTCAATGTTATATTATGGAAACAAATATTTATTAGTGTGAAAACTATGTTAAAACATAGACAATTTATATATTATTTATAAATACATATTTTTTATGTCAAGTCATGATAATTGTCCAAAAATCTTGTAATATTTAAAATACATCACTAACTCATATAACTTATACAATTTTTTTGGTTTTAAAATCAATTAATTATTATTTTATACATATTATCTGATTAGTTAAATGTTTATTGCTATTTATGTAACAATATTAATTTATATTCATTATTGAAGAAATAAATCTATTCCATATTTCCACGAAAAGTCCTTGGATATTCGCTGAGAAATGCAATAATTTATTTGCGTATCTTCTTTATCAGCCGGGGACCCTCGTTGCAGTGTTCTTCAACTTCTAAGGCTGAAGCACTCTTTCCCTTCACAATTTCGTGTCAATCTATCATGCATTAGTCTAATGAAATAGATCAAAGCTTAATTCTACATTCTGAATGCATACTTAAAACATGACATAAATAATTCTAAGACCAAACTACTTGTAATGGAAATATAATGTATGGCAACTAGGAACTACTTTGTACAGAAAAGTGAGCACTTGTACACACTGACTAGTACTTATTTGCTTATACTGAAACACCTAGCGCAGCAAATTTTCAGACAAGACTATACTGTTCTTACATATTCGAAGCCAAGATTCTCGGCATGCTCTGTTTCAGCAGCTTCAGGATTCATCGTTCAAAAATATAATGGATAAAACTATCCAGCAAAGCAAACCATCTGCACCTCCATTCTATGTGGAAGCACAGCACTGCAATCACAGTAGCAAATCCCACTCCATAACTTAACCCCACTGCAACAGCCCACCATCGATCCATTTCATCTGCATCTCCATCTCCTGAAGGAAAATATGAATAGAAAAATAAACAAGAAAACAAGAACTATTAACTCAGAACTCAGAAAGCTACAGCAATCTTGAGAAACACAATTCTATTCATCTTCTAATTTCCCTTGATTACAATGTGCGCCCTTAGCGTCTCTTTATAGATTTAAAAACTAAACAATAACTGAAAATAGACTCATCTATTATTAGCTTCAACTACTTAACTAACTACTTGTTCAAACAAATTCATATCTAACTGATTGTTAACTAACTCAATCCTAACTGTCAGTTTACTAACTGATGCTTAATAGCTTGCATGATAAAGGAGGGAGGTGGGAGAAATTATCTCCAATTAACTTGACTTTCTAACACTCCCCCTTAATTTCTACCACTTACAATTTTAGCATTTACAATGCCTAAATTTTGTCTCAAATAATCAAAGGTCTCTTTTGGTAATGCCTTTGTAAATATATCTGCTAGTTGATCTTCAGATCTACAAAAATCCAGATGGATTTCTCCATTATTCACTAATTCTCTGATAAAGTGAAATCTTGTATCTATGTGCTTGCTCCTCTTGTGAAACACATGATTTTTTGATAAAGCGATTGCTGATTTGTTATCACAGAAGATTGGTGTTGACTCCTTCTGTGCCTGTAATAAATCTTTCAATATTCTTCTCATCCATGTTGCTTGACATGCTGCTGATGTGGCTGCAACATACTCTGCTTCAGCTGATGAAAGTGTAACTATAGGCTGCTTTTTGGATGCCCATGTGACCACACCTGTGCCTAATATAAAGGCATGTCCAGAAGTACTCTTCCTATCATCAACGCTACCTGCAAAATCACTATCTGTAAAACCAATCAAACTAAAATCGTTAGTTGTGGAATATAAAATTCCATAATCTGTAGTTCCTGCCACATATCTTAATATCTTTTTTCCAACTTGCCAATGTGAGTCTTTTGGTGACTCCATGAATCTTGAGATTAAGCTAACCCCATAACTGATATCTGGTCTAGTAGCTGTAAGATACATCAAACTACCAACTAGCCTTTTGAATATTGTAGAATCAACATTGGATCCTTTGTCTTCTTTGCTAAGTTTAGTCCCTGTAGCAACTGGTGTAGGTGCTGGTTTACAATTCAGCATCTTAAATCTTTTTAACACATCCTTTGCATACTTTGTTTGACAGATAAATATACCTTTCTCTGATTGTTCAACTTCTATTCCCAAAAAATACTTCATTAATCCCAAATCTGTCATTTCAAATTCATTCTTCATTGCTGATTTAAAAGTGTCTACAGACAAATTTCCCGTAAAAATCAAATCATCAACATATAAACACACAATTAAAATTTGACCTTCTTTGCTGATTTTTGTGTACAAAGTAGGCTCACTATCGCTTCTGCTGAATCCTTTGCTTATCATATAAGAATCTATCCTGCTATACCATGCTCTTGGTGCTTGCTTAAGACCATAAAGAGCTTTTTTCAATCTGTAAACTTTTTCTTCATGTCCTTGAACTTCATAACCTGTGGGTTGTTTCACATATACTTCTTCATCTAGAAATTCATTCAAAAAAGCTGATTTCACATCCATTTGATATACATACCAATTATTTTGAGCAGCTATGGATAATACCATTCTTACAGTATCCAATCTAGCAACTGGTGCAAATGTTTCATTATAGTCCACTCCATGTTCTTGTGCAAAACCTTTTGCAACTAACCTTGCCTTTTGCTTTTCAATATTTCCATCTGCATCAAATTTAGTCTTATAAACCCATTTAACTCCAATACAATCCTTACCTTCAGGTAGAGTAGTTAGATCCCATGTTTGATTTCTTTCAATAGCATTCAATTCTTCATCCATTGCTTTTAGCCAATGTTCCTCATTCACTGCTTCTTCATAAGACATAGGGTCATGAGTGAAAAGAGCAAAATTTGAAACCAAATCTAATTTTTCTTCTTTTTGATTGTAAATTTCATTTAAACTTCTCATCTTCTTACCTTTAAATCTTGCTCTTAAAGTAGCAAGAGTTGGATCTGATTCATTACTTACTTGTGAATTTGGAGTAGGGTGACCTGCATGACTAGATGATTCACCTTGTTCAAACCTCTTGGGGGTTCTTGCTGGAGTGTTTGTACCTGTTTGTGTAGAGGATTGTCCACCTTGCAAATTTTGTTCTTCAAAAACTTCTTCATCCTATGGAATTGGTGCCCCAACAATGATGGTGCTACCATCCCATGCTTCTGCTTCCTTAAATTCAACATCCCTGCTAATAATCACTTGCTTTGAAACTGGGTTATATAACTTATATGCCTTTGATTCTTCAGAATAGCCAATAAAAATGCATTTCTCACCTCTGTCATCAAGTTTCTTTCTCAATTTAGATGGTATAAGAGAATATGCTACACAACCAAAAATTCTGAAATGATATACACTATATTTCTTACCATTCCATGCTTCTTGTGGAATTCGATCTCTGACACTCTTTGTTGGGCTTCTGTTCAGAATATACACTGCACAAGCTACTGCTTCTGCCCAATATTCATTTGACAAGTGTTTAGCTTTCAACATGCTTCTTGCCATTTCCATGATTGTTCTGTTCTTTCTTTCTGCTACACCATTCTGCTGTGGTGTGTACCTTGTAGTCAACTGTCTTTTGATTCCATGATATCTGCAAAAATCTTGAAATTGATTAGACATATATTCACCACCTCTATCAGATCTGAGTACCTTGATATATCGGCCACTCTGCTTTTCAACCATTGCCTTGAATTCTTTAAACTTTCCAAATGCTTCAGATTTATTTTTGAGAAAGTAGATCCAAGTCTTTCTGCTAAAGTCATCAATGAATGTTAGAAAATAAGTACTACCTCCAAATGATGGAGTTTGCATTGGTCCACATAAATCACTATGGACTAACTCCAATATTACCTTAGCTCTATATGAGCCTCTTACTGGAAAACTCTCTCTATGCTGTTTTGCCAGAATACAACTGTCACATGAACTTCCTGGCTGTTTTATTGGTGGTAAACCCTTCACCATATTTTTCTTCTGTAACAAATTTAAAGCTCCAAAATGTAAGTGTCCGTACCTTAAGTGCCATAACCATGATTGATCTAGCTGTATGGATTTGTAGTGAGCTTCTTCTTCTCCTTGGATGCACTGAATATGAAGAGGGAACATGCGATTCTTGGTCATCTCCACTTTTCCTATCGACCTGTCACTTGGAACCTTGTCCAATATTGTGCAGACATTATCCATAAAAGATACTCTGTAACCTTTCTGCACTAACTGACCAACACTCAAAAGATTATGTTTTAATCTAGGTACAAAATAAACATCAGGTATAAATCTTCTTTCACCATTCTTGGCCAAAACATTTATGACACCTTTACCCATGACATCTACTGTGATATCATTTCCTAGTTTCACTTCTGATCTTACAGAATCATCAAGACTAGCAAAAAATTATTTATTTCCTGTCATATGATTACTGCATCCACTGTCTAAAAACCAAATATCTTTAGCTTTTTCTTGAGTAACATTACAAGTAAGAAACATGCTTCTGGAATTAGAACTAGATTCATCTGTGTAATTAGCATTATGATTGTACACATATCCTAGTTTATTTCTGCAGTCACTAGCATAATGACCATATTTCTTGCAATAATAACATTGAACATTAGATTTATCAAACCTTTGAGAACCTTGCTGTGAGTGGTTGTGACCACGTCCTCTGTTGTTGTAGTTTCCTCTACTACTGTAGTTTTTATTGTTCTCATCTTCCTCTCAATTGTTCTTTCCATATCTGCCTCTGCCTCTTCCTCTGAAGCTTGACCTGGCTCTTCCTCTTCCTCTGCCAACTGATACCTGTGACTTGAATGCATTCTCAAGAGAAGAGTTATTCCTATTCATTCTGGATTCATGTGTTAACAAAGAACCCATTAATTCATCTACAGATAATTGTTCCAAATCTTTAGTTTCTTCAATAGCTACTACTATAGCATCGAACTTACTGGGTAAACATCTGAGTACTTTCTCTATAATCTTCTGATCTGTCATCGTTTCTCCATTAGATCTAATCTGATTCACTATATTCAAAACTTGACCCATAAACTGATCTATTGATTCTGATTCATTCATTTGCAAATTTTCAAAAGTTCTTCTTAGAGATTGCAATTTAGCAATTTTTACCTTCGTATTACCTCTATAAGTGGTCTCCAAGATTTTCCATGCCTCTCTGGATCGCGTTGCTGTTGCAACTCTGGAAAATATCGATTCATCCAATCCCTGTTGGATTATAAATAAGGCTTTTGCATCTTTCTTTCTGTTCTCTTTAAGGTGGTCCTTTTGTGCTTGATTTAACGCCAGATGGGCTGCCTCGTCCTGCGGTTCTACAAAACCACTTTCTACCAAATCCCATACATCTTGTGAGCAAAATAAAGTTCGCATCTTAATTGCCCAAAAATCGTAATTCTTACCATCAAAAACGGGAATTTGAGGCTGTGAAATACTGTTAGATGCTGCCATTTCTTAAGCTTGAATGACTTTCTGGTCACTGTTTCTGACACACAGTCACCGCTGTCGGTTACACTGCCGAGGTCGGTCGCTGAAATCGCCGACGTCGGTTCTTTCTGCCGTCGTCGGTCACTTGTTGGTCTGGGGTCGGCCGATGTTGGTCTATAACTGCCGATGTCGGTCTCTGCGCTGCCTGCTGGCAATACCTGCGCTTTTCCTTCACTCGACTGCTTCGCTCCCCTTGCTGGCTGCTTTTCTAACCAAGGTTTTCTCTTTCTAGCCTGCACTCTTCTGCCACAACCTGCGCTCTGATACCAATTTGAAGGAAAATATGAATAGAAAAATAAACAAGAAAACAAGAACTATTAACTCAGAACTCAGAAAGCTACAGCAATCTTGAGAAACACAATTCTATTCATCTTCTAATTTCCCTTGATTACAATGTGCGCCCTTAGCGTCTTTTTATAGATTTAAAAACTAAACAATAACTGAAAATAGACTCATCTATTATTAGCTTCAACTACTTAACTAACTGCTTGTTCAAACAAACTCATATCTAACTGATTGTTAACTAACTCAATCCTAACTGTCAGTTTACTAACTGATGCTTAACAGCTTGCATGATAAAGGAGGGAGGTGGGAGAAATTATCTCCAATTAACTTGACTTTCTAACATCTCCGTCTCCATCTCCATCTGCGACCACTGTATTATTCTTTTCTCTTTGGCTGTCTCTGCTACCCCTACCAGAGGTCAACGTTCCATTTTCAAGGGGAAAACCATGGAGATTGGGGTTCCCTATAAAAGAAGACGCCACAAACGTTGAAAACTGCTTTCCTTGCCGTATAAACCCAGAAATCTTGTTGTCGGAAAGATTCAACACCGCCAGGAATGTGAGATTTATCATTTCTGAAGGAATCTTTCCTGACAGTTTGTTTCCTGAAAGATCAAGAGACTCCAAATGAGCCATAGCTCCCAAGGATTCGGGAATTGAGCCACTGAGATTATTTTTTGAGATGTTGAGAGAAATTAAACCTTTGAGGAGTCCCATTTCAGCAGGAATATTACCTGACAGTTTGTTGTGCGACAGATCCATGAACTTATCTGCTTCAATTATCTTCTTGTACTCACTAGTCCTTCCTTTGATCCAAACCGTTATTTCATCGTATACAGATTTGAAATTGTCCCCCTCAATCACTTTAAAAAGAAGTTTGAATTTAGGAAAGGTAAAACGTTGTACTTGGTCACTTTGTGATTCATTGGCCATAGCATATAATTTGCTCAGATTTTGAGGAACAATTCCTGATAAATTGTTACCAGATAAATCTAGAATCTGAAGATAATGAAGCCTGAATAGCTGGGGTGGAATGCTGCCTTCAAACTTGTTACAAGTTAAGCTGAGAATTCTTAACTCTGTCAGTTCATCAATCCAAACTGGAATGCTTCCATCAAATTTGTTATTTCCTATGTCAAATACTCGGAGATCTGTACAATTTACAATAGATGAAGGGACAATACCATGCAAACTGTTGCCATTGAGATATAGTTTCCGAAGAGCTCCCAGATTTCCCAGCTCCTTTGGAATCTCACCTTGGAAAACATTTTGGGCCAGATTTAAGACAACTAGTTTGGAGCAGCTCCCCAAGTTTTTTGGAATCATACCTGTGAGTCTGTTCTTTGACAAATCCAAAAAAATCAATTCATTTGAATCAATACATATAGAACTTGGAATTTCACCGGTCAGATTATTCCCTGACAACGATAGAAAATTTGGTGCACCAATTGTTGCCGGAATAGAACCACAAAACTCATTATCTGACAAATCTAATATCTGTATAGTAGAATGAAGCGCTGGAAGAAAACCATTTAACCTGTTCCCGTGCAAGTCCACAGTAACAAAACTATGGAGAATCTCATGGGGAAGAGAACCTTCTAGTTGGTTATTTGAAAGATTGAGCTTCAAAAGATTGGGAAGATCCCATAGCCAATTGGGAATATTTCCCAGAATGTTGTTGCCAGAAAGGTCTATCTTTACCAATGAATATTGCTCAGACAAAAATGCTGGAAAATTACCTTCTATACTGCAAAAACTCAATCCCAGGTACCCCAGGTAGTTAAAATGGGGAACCCAACTTGTAGGGATGTTAATGACAAACTGATTTAGAGAAAGGTCCAGTAACTGAAGGTGAGTTATATTTTCCAGCATAGAAAGTGAAATGTTGTCCGTTAATCCGTTGGAAGAGAGCAACAAACCTTCTAGATTGACAAGCTTTAAAATTGTATCTGGAAATTTCCCCGACAGCTGGTTTAAGCACAGATCAAGGATGCTCAATACAGAAAGCTGAACCAAAGATTGAGGGATTTGACCACTTAGTTTGTTTACACCGAGTAATAGATGTCTAAGGTAGGAAAGTTTTCCCAAAGAGGACGGTATATGGCCTTCAAAATTATTACCGGAAAGATCCAATATCTCAAGTTTTGAAAAGTTTGCAATAGAAGGGGGAATCACTCCTCCCAAATTACAATCACAGAGATTAAGCACAACAAGTGAGGAGTAGTGGCTTAGAAAGGAAGAAAGGTTTCCTTGCAAGCCAGAATTTAAGTGGAGCACAAGATTGTTTAATCTTGAACGGTGCAAAAAATTGGAAGGGATCAAACCACGCAGATCACAACTATAGAGATCAAGTGAAACCAAGGAAGACACATTCTCAAACCAAGAGGGAAGTGGAAACGGGAATGAATTGCAACCTATATGGAGGTGGGATAAATGAGTGAGATTTAGGAGATTTGGAATAGTACCTGAGAGCCCACAATTAAACAGGTGAATCTGGGTAAGATTCGAAAGACTACTAAGGGCCTCACCCCAATGCTCTGATGCTCTTTCCAGGTTCACAAAATTCATTGCCAGGTATTCCAAGCTTCTTAGATTTCTGACCCATACACCAAATCTTTTACTTTCTAAGTAATTACGTGAAAGATCTATATGATGCAAGGTTGACATATTTCCCAACTCCAAAGGGACTTCGCCTCCAAATCCAGCTCCTGACAAGCTAAGGAAAGTAAGTCTTTTGAGTTTTGCCAGCTGGGAAGGTATTGGTATACCATTGAAGTTATTGTTGCTCAAATCCAGATGTCGTAGATGCTGCAGATAAAAAAGTGATGGATGTATCTCCCCACTCAATTCATGGCCATTCTGAATATCCATAATCAACTTGTAGCTATCCACATCATCACGATGATTCTGGAGATCAACACGAATGACATGGTTTGTACGATAATCACAAGCAATACCCTCCCATTGGCAACAGTTGTATCCCCGCCAAGAGGATAAGCGACCTGAAGAAAGATCAAGACCAGCCTTGAAATCTAACAGGGGAACTCTTTCATCCTCAGAGCACGCACTTACAAGTACGGGAAAATCAGGTTGCAGCATTATAATCCATATGAGCGAATTAAAAGCCGAGGCCACACACATCTTAAATAAAATGGGATGCATTTCGTCAATAGTCCAGACTTGTGAGTTTTGATCAGTGAATTTACAATTGTGGCATGGATTGTGTATCTATATAAAGAAGTGACATTGCGGTCAATTGCATTACTTCCATCTTATCCTTGCTTTTCTATGTCGTGTTTAAATCTGACACGCACTTACTAATGTTTTTTTTCTCTCCTTCAATGATAAACGCACTTACTTAATGGGAAAGAATTGCTTACTGTATAAGCGCATTTAATGGGAACGAGAGTAGAAAATCATAATACGGCCAGGGCTCAGTATGGACTAATTTTTAAATGCACTTAATTTAATGTTGAAATGTATTTTGTTAGTGGACTAATTTTTTCTATGCATTTTCGAATGAGAGTGGAAAATCATAGTATTATGGACTAAGTTTTCTATGTACTTAATTAATATTAGTCAATGAATCATTTTTTATTTTTATTTTTAATGAATTTTAGAATAAGAGTACAAAATCATAATATTGTTAAAATCCATTACGGACCGATTTTTTAATGCACTAAAGACATATTTAGTCAAAGGACGATCTTTTCTATGCACTTTAAAAGGAGAGTTAAAAATCATAATAATATTAAGAGAAAACTTTAAAACTAAAATTTTTAAAAAAAAAAAAAAAATGGTAGAGGAAGATAATTATAACATCTTTTTATTTTGTTTGTTATTAATTTTTAGAATAATTTGAGGATGAGAAATTAAATTAAGAAATATTTAAAAAGTTCATAAGAAAATAAAATAGAAAGGTGAAAATTTTTTACCATAAAATAGAAAAGTGAAGATTTTTAAGTAATTAATGTTGCAGATTCATTTTAAAAATTTTAAATCTAAAATAATCAAGGAACATTCAAATATAATTATTCTTCTAAAAATAAAAGTTATTATGGATAAGATAGAATATTTTTTAAGACTTTTTTTTGTACTCTCAATTTTTTAATAACGACGCTTCAATCTATTAGAAACATTATATATATGATAAATCAAAGAACAATTACTTTTTATCCTATTTTTAATAGTAATAACTATTTAATTGGTTATTATGTTTAGTAATAATAACTATTTAATTGGTTATTATCTTGATCCATATAGAGGTTAATATTTTCATGAATAGATTATCACATGGAACCTTAAAGGAGATTTAATAAAGGAGAATACAGTACCACATGGGTTCAGTTTTGAAGTTATTATATAACCTAAAATTGAGGTCATTATAATAGAGATTATTTAAGAGATATGGGTATTTAAATACTTTTGAAAGTGATAGGTGTCAACAGGTGGGCATGAGGGTAGTCATAGGCTAAAAATGTCTCATATATATATATATATATATATATATATATATATATATAGGTATATATAGGTATAATTTTTTAATGTTTATCCCATTTTTTAGATATATTTGAGTCATGTTTGACTTAAGTATGATGAGAAGATATATGTAAAGTGTGAGAAAATTATAAGAGGATATTATAAACAAAGTGCAAGTTGATCACAAAGTAGAGTGTGAGGGAAAGTACAAAGAGCATATTTATTTGGTAACAAACCTAATATCAATATTACCAACATTTAGCTCAACAAAATTTTGTATTTTAATTTCATTTGTTACATGACATTATCTCCACTTATGATATATATGGATAAATTCTAAGGATTGTCATGATTTCACAAATCCTCTCAATCTTTATGATAATTATTAAGGCTTCAGAAAACTTTGAATATTTATAAATAATGGATTTATACCAAGTACTATATTTAGAGCATGGAAAGAGCTTTGAAGGTGTGTAATGCCCCACTTAATCTCACTTTGAATTAGATCCATAGTTAAATATTAATCATGATTAGATCCATTATTTAAGATATTTTAATACTGATTGGTATCATGTTTATTTCACTTATCTTTAGATCAAGAGAAAATAAATATATGTTATAGCTTTAATGAATAAATTTTTGATTAATTTACCTTTTAATTTTTATTTTGTATCTACACTAATTTTGATGTATATGTAGAAAACAAGATGTTTCCAAATGGATTCCAATTTTATTTATATAGATAAAAGATGAGGTGAGTTGATAAGAGTTTATATTAAGTTTAATAGATTATCATTTGAGTTGATGAGGTGCCAATAAGAACTTAGATACTAGACATAAAAAAAATACATTAATCTCAAAAACATTTTATAATTATAATCACCTCTATGTATTTTGTTTATGTAGCACATTAGATGCATGGACAATTAATACCTTAAATTTGGGTGACATAAATACACTATGTTAAAAGTCGATAACAATCTTTAGATAATGAAAAATTATATTTAACAAAGGAAAATGATGTATAGTCAATTTAGTATTAAAATGGACAAATATGAATAAAGGATAAAGATATTAATTGAAATGAAGATATCTATAAGAGATAGCCATATGTGAAATAGAAACCATGATGGAAATAGAACCTACAAAAAGGGATTATAAAATAAAGAGAATTGATAATAAGGAATGTGGTTGGAAGAATTAAAGTGAATGTCGAATGTGGAAATGAAACACAGTAATTCTAGTGCAACCAGATAGTAAATGTGAACAAGAATAGAAAAGGTCACAAAGGGATTTCATAGCAAACAACATGCAAGATAAATAAGAGATTATGGTAAGTAATTTATAATTGAAAATAATATAAGGATCATCATTCCTCAAATAAAATTTGACTCGATTAAATGACTGAAATTCATTCAATATTTAATGTAAACTTTGAAAAAATATGAAGAAATTACATATAGAAACTATCCCATTAAGAAAATTGTTAAATTAAAATTATTCTAATTATTACTATGAATTTTGGTTTGTTTTTGAAAATTTATGTTATTTATATTTATTTTATTTTTAAAACAATGTCAAACATTCTTACTTCTTAATCAATAAGTTTTATGAAAATTATAAGAGGGAGATATATGACTATAATTTTTTCACTTATGAAATTAGTAATAAAATACTCCCCCTTATAGTATTAATTCTTTAATAAATATATAAATATCTAACCTTAATTTTCATTTGAAAATGTCAAGAAATTAACAAGTATAATATATATTCCATTTTTTTATTTCGCAGTAAAATGTTGTGCCAATCAAAAATATCATATAGTGTTAGGTATGCACCTGATTCTAGTTTTTTTGGGAAAATAGTGTAATATCATAATTAGTTAGGTGAAACTAATTTATTAAGGATATTTAGTATTTAACAATGTAAAATAAATAAAATATTTAATGGTTAAAAAATGAGTAAAAAAGTGTATTTAATTATTAAAAAAAAGTAATGGATAATATGAAAGTAAAATGACTGGAATCAACACACTTTGATATTTATTGGATATATTAGAGTGGATCTAGATTGTATAAATATGTATTTATCTCTGTAAAATTTTTTGGCTTTAGATTATGTATGGATGTGATTGATTCATCCATTGATCATGCTTAGGTGGGATCATCAACCAATTGGTTTAACTAATCTTCATTTCCTATTATACTGATCATGTTATACACATTTTATATATCTAAATTTTTCTAAGCATATGAAGTACTATGTGTCATACTTTCAAGTACTTGTGCATCACTAAATTGGTGAACAAAACTATCTTATTTTATATTTTAATGTCTTTAATATAGATTTTCATAACATTATAGATAAAAAGAAAAGGGAATAAGTGCACAGCTTGGGTAGCCACCAAGGTTGGGTTATAACTATGTATTTTGTACTCCAGAATAAGATTCTTTTTAGTACTTGTGCAATGTGATTAAGTAATTTGATAGAACAAACTTTGGCTTCTCTTCCTAAGAGTGAGATGTAACTATATAAACAATTGCTTGGATCAATTTTGGTACAATAAAAAATAATTTGAGAAAAGATAATTCAATGTAACTTCTACCTATACATGAGAACAAATGATTAGAAAATAAACTAAAATATTAGAACATCAATAATACTTAATTCAGATCTTTAAGTGATGAAGATTTTAATGGTCAATTTAATTCTAATAGATAATTTTTATTTATAAGATCTTCAAGGTTTAAATTAAAGAGTTATTAACATGAAACTATTGACAAAAGAAAAGGGGAACAAGTGAATAATGTATTCAAACACTTACAACATGCAACCATGGGTAAAAAGGACCAAATACACATAGAGGACATGATTTCATGCCTAGCAATCATGTTCATGGTAGGATTGAGATTATTGTAAGCTTGCATAATTGTTGATATTAGACCTAAAGTTATATGCTTTAGACTAGGTGATTAAATGATTATTTCACCAATGTTTTATGCCCTAAGGAAGCAATTAAAGTGACTAATTTACTACTTGTTCATGAGATGAAAGGTGAACTTGAGGAATCATCATATGTGGGCCTAAAACTCATAGGTCCCATGTTCATAACCTAGTGATTGAGGGACCAGGGTTAACTTTGTAGATCATCCATATTAAACTAAAATGACTTATTATGATGGATGAAGTTTTGGGGAGCATGTTGTCATGCATTGGGTTCATTCTCTTCGCTCGAGTACGTGTATATTAATTTAAATATAAACGCTCGATATCATGGAGAAAACATGTTCTCATGCAAAGTTTTTGATTAAATAAATTTATTAATGTTCAAAATAATACTTAATGAAATTTTAAAAACCCCGAAGGCTAATTGAGTCCTCATCTAACAATAAAATCTTTTTTAGCCCAGATCCATCTAGATGAATTGTTATCTTAAGATCCCATCATTAAGCTTAGGATCATAACTTGGCACATATTAATGTTTTCGTTGCATAATGATCCTACCCATATTAATATAATATGACTAATTTTGGATGTTTTCCTACAATTAGTTTGCGAAAACATGTTAATGTGTGTCCGTGCTTAACTTTGTAACATGTTATTATCATATTTTTTATTGTCTTAGAAAAAAACTTTTATATTAGTTTTAGAGTGGTACATGGGGTATTATAATTTTGTTTCAAGCTCTTAGAGATAGTTGAACTCTACCATTTTTGAAATAGTCAGCTCATTTCCAACCTTTTTTTTGACATTTTGTTTGATCTCAAAATATTTAGGAGATCTGCATGTAATTTGTAATACAATATTATTGGGCATTAGTGCAGTTTCATTCTTAGAAGCGTACTGAATAGGTATGTTTTCTGTGTATTTGGGTTTTAGTCGGTATAATTTGATGTTCAAAACAATTCATTATTATTGATATTTTGATAAATAATTGTGAATATATAACCTTTTATTCTTTTTCAATAATTATTTGCATTATTTATTTTATTAAATAACACGCATGGCATTTTTGTTAGAAACGATAGTGGCAATATGTATGCATGGTGGTTGTTGTTGTTGGGTTCACAACAGTTGAAAAATATATACGGCATTTTTGTTTATATTGAATGATGTTTTGGGTTTGAACCGATTTCTTCATTCTTCGTTTGAATTCAAAAAAAGATTTGCATTCAAATTTCAGTTTGTGTTACTATGAACATTTCAGTTGGATGTTTAGGTTTCAAAGTTGCCATGTGTTTTAGTACATTCTCTGTCGGCTTGAATGTTTAATTTGTCTGTGCTATGAGTATAGGAAGATGATTTTCAACGATTTCAAACTCTAGACAAGGGTTTATTTATAAAATATATTTGTTTCGTAGCTTCTTAATTTGATATTTTATTTTGATGATATTTGGAGAAAATAATTAGTTTTATGTATCTAGGTTGATTGCATACAATTTTATATTTAGCCAGTGATTGTTTTAATATACATTGTTGTTTAACTTCAGATAAGAAATAGTATTTTTTTGCAGTTCTAGTTTCATTGCATATTGTTGGTAATAGTTGTTCAGAGACGAAAGGATTTATGGCTATTCATGGGTTTGAAATTGAATTTGAATGAATGTTTTTTTGTGCTTGATCATGTTATTTTTTTATTCTACCTTTTTTTAAAGAAATATGGATTATTGTAAAAGCAATTCTTTGCATTTGAAAATTAATTATTAAAATTAGTTCAAATTTAAATTAATTAAAGAATGGTCAAGTATCAAATACAAATCATAATTTTTATTTATATAGTGAAGGAGCAAAATTTTACAATCATGGTAAGTGAGAGAACTACATGTAACTTTATTTACCTCTTTGGAATATTAGATATGTATGAAATGGTAAATAATCAATAAGGGTGATTGGGGTCAGTTCAATAGATTACACTTTTCAAAATTTCACAAGTTTCTATCCATCAAAGTACACAAATGGTTTTAAGAAGAAAGATGTTGATTTCTATGGTTTCACAAATCATCTTTGGATTATTATGGATTTTGCAATAGATGGTGTCAAAGCTAGATAAGGTAGGGTGCCCCATGATATGTGATAGGATGTATGTAGTTAACATGTTCCTCCTAAACCCCCTCCACCTCCAACAAATAAATCCAATTATCCAAAAAGGTATGGCATCATAGATCAACTAAAGAACATCCATGCTAAAATTTACATCTTGGAGTTACTCAAGAGATGAGTATCTATAACCAGTTTATGCAAAAAATTTGGACACACTATTATGCTTTAACCATTATCCTATTACTACTCTCCTTTGTAGCTCTTTTTTTAATAATAATAATAATAATAATAATAATAATAATAATAATAATAATAATAATAATAATAATAATAATAATAATAATAATAATAATAATAATAATAATAATAATAATAATAATAATAATAATACATGATTTTTTACATTAATACTTAAAATTTTATCACCATTATTAGTCATTAGACCCTTGCCAATGATAGATGTTTCTTTAAATAGTTTTTTTCAAAGTATGCTCCAGTCACATTAAATACATAAGCATATGCATTTTTTTAATTATTATTTCATGTATGAAATCAAAATAAATTAATTTCTGGAAAATATTTCAACTTTTCATGCATCTTCTCAATGGACATTTTGCATAAGATTATTGTTGCACAATTTTTCTACACAAATTCTGCTACATGCAAGATGCTCTAGAGATAAATGTAATTTTGTGTGGAAATGTGGTGGTGTACTAATATTCTACTAGGTGCAAGGATATGTATGCATAAGTGCTACACAACTAGAGTGCACGCACAAATGGATGTGATTCAAAGGAATCCAAGTTGAGTTACATGCAATTTATAGGTATTCAAAGGAGAAGTGTATGTGATTGAGCATTTTTTACTCTTTTAATTTTATTAAAAATTGGTCCCCAAGGGATTCCTATTCTTTCATAGTTGTCTCTATTTTAATTTTTTTAATGGTATCTTCAATTTCAATGTTTATTTTATCTTCCTTTGCCAATAAATATAATATTCTTTAATAAATAATTTGAATAATTTTATATAAACATGGCAACTTATAAATTGTGAATGTTATGTTAAGGTTGTTTCTGTTAATATGTTTGGTGCGTTATTTTAGTCTAATATGGAGAGATGTTGATTTTCCTCCCATATATAATTTAATACGTAAAAAATATTAATTAATTTTTATTAAACTAACTCCGAGTTAATTTATCTTTGGAGAAAATAATGTTTTAGGAAGATAATATTACTTCGATAGATGATTTTCACATAAACTAGATATTAAATAAACTTAAAAAACAATTAATGAATCTTTAGAAAATATAGTGTGGATAATTTTATTAATGATTTTATTTTAGTGGAAGAGAGGAATCAAGGTCTTCTAGGGTTTTCTATGATCAACTTATTTTTCCCTACTAGCTTAATTACTTGACTACCATACTGCTATTACAATATTTTCAAGGTTTATTATGCATTTATTGCACTTAGTCCTCCACCCTTTGGGAGGGTTATCCCTATATAATGGCATTCAAATTCTTGAATGCAATTATTGTTGTAGGATATGAGAATCATGATACCCAAACAAGATAGGAAATTTAGCTCGAAGGTGTGTGATGAGGTAACGCTTATAACCTTCCCTCTCAAGTGAAGGTATGTTTTCAAGTAGATGTTATTTATAGAGCATGTAAATGTCATGAAAATCACTTTCTAGTTGATTATTTTTTTAGATGTATCCCCTAAAAATATTTTTTCTATATCTGGTTTTGCAATCAATGGGAGCCCTTGGGTGTCCCTGTCATTAGGGTTCAAAACCTTACCAAAGGGTTTTTTTTTTTTTTTCATTCTAAAAGTCATTTGAAGTCCAAACCATTTATCCAAATCAAGCTACTAGTTTTTAAGAAACATACTATTGATTTTATCCCAATGAACCCAAAATTTTAAGGTCTCTAACCAAGCCTCTCTTAAGATGTCAATCTTGATTGAGCTTCCAATCTTGCCAGTTCTATTGTGGTTATTTTTTAACGACATTTACATACCCATTGGGTGATTAATATTTTAAGAAATTTATAATTTATATTAATTACATGAATAAAAATGGGTTTGTGTTGAGGTGGACTTAACCAAGGAGTTGAAGGAGTTCATAAACATCTAATTTGGTGAGACCCATTGGGCACAAAAAGTTGTTTATTTTAACCTATCCAATATTTATTTTTGATTTCAAGTAATTGATCATCACATCGAATATTTTCCCCTTATAGGGTGATGAAATTCTTCTTTGGCCCTTCTATAAACCAAAAATCCTAAGGTGGAGGATAAACATGATGATTAGACTACAATTATCTCAAAAATGCCACAATCAAGACCAAAACCCTCCCCTCTTGTATCTTCTTCTCTAGCAAATAAACCCTCCCCTCCTGTATTTTTTCTTGTCTGTTGAAGGCAATCAAAGAATCAATAATAAGATGAGGAATTGGTGTGGAAGGAAAAACCTCATGTATTATCTCAGTGTTAATATGAAATTATATGTCAATTGTATGACTAAGTGCTCTACCCTAGGGAATAAACCATGGTGAATAAGACTAGGTTTCTTGGAAAGGGTCATTCATGTAATTTAGGCAAAAACCATGTTAAAAGCATATGAGCTTGTTTAGACAATGGTTTATGGTGTATCCTTGCTTTGATGTTTGAAACATGGCTTTGTATAGGGTGATTGCATAGATACGAAAGGCTTGGATTTGGATTGAATTTTCACATGATGGAAAGGCCTATAATGAGCTCTAGGTGCTTATGTTTGTTGGCAAGGCTTCTTGACATTGTTTTTGTTGTTTCAAGACTATTTCTGAGTTTTATTAAATTTATGAAAGTAAAAATTTTCATTCTAGAATTTAAATTATGAAAGAAAATAAATAAATAAAATTAAAGTAAATGAAAACAAATCTTATATTTTACCCTTTTTCAATGATTCACAATTCATGTGAAGGAAAGAGAAAGAAACCTATACTACTATGCAAAGTTCTAATTTTTCCTAGCTTTATTTAGATGCAATCTAGTTCCTATTGTTTTTTTTAAATTTTTGTGGGATCTATTATGTATGATATGTCTTATAAATATGTAATTAATGCAAAAGTAAATTTTATCTAAAACAACAATGTCAAAACACTTTATATAAACTTTATTTACTTTCTTTGTCTACAAACAAGCTTTTCAAATGATTTGATGAAGAGAGATAAGTAATGCAAATTTTAATTTTATATTTTTAAAGATGGAAAAAACACCTTTAATATATAAAAATAAAAAATAATTAGAGATATGCTATTTCTATTTCTGTGTATAGGTTATCTAGGTTCTTATGATTGACTAGTTAGTTTTATGAAAGGCAAGAAACTTGTTTTTATCTTAAAAATGAAATACTATGTTGGATATAAATATTTTTGAGAATTTAATAAAATATTGATATGAATGATTTGTGAAATGTATTGATAAATAAGATAAATTATATTCATTTGAATGAAAACATAATCAAAACTAACTACTTTTTGTGATAGCAAAGACAATGAAAAGAAATAAATATCTCTCCCTATATATATTTTTTATTTACATAAATAAAAATATTAATCTAACACAAAAATAAATAAATAATCTAAATATAAAAACTAAACAATACTAGACATCAAAGAGAACTTCAACCTAACCAATGTGTAGATTAGATAGAATGCATATAATATGTTGATAAGAGGATCGTCAATATGCTAGCTCCTTTTATCCTTTCTGAATTTTAGGAAATCTCTAATTAGAGGATGCACAATCTCTAGATTAAATGGGGAAGGATAGGAGGCACAACCAAAAATGGAGAGCAATTAAATTGAGGCTAACCAATGCTCTAGTTCATAAAGACAAAATTACTAGACCAGCAATACTCTTTCACCTACGGTAATGTAGTTGACACAAAAACTATAGATGCTAGATATTTAAAAAATTATAGTAAGATTTTTGCTATAATATATTCAAGATAAAACAATCTAATGGTAATTTTTGGATTTGAAATTAGGCCAAAATGGTTTTTTTGTAGAAAGAGTTAGGAACTTTCATGAGGGAGTTCAACTAAGTCTAACTAGGATTTTAACTTGATAGGAACTAAGAATGAATAAAAACATAAGGAGTGAGTTGGGACTCATTTAATGTGAAAAAAAGGTGATAAAATTAATAAATTCAACACTAAACATATAAAATGCATCAAATTAGAGTTATGAGACTTAATTTTGGAAGATGTAAAAGTTAAGAAAATCACCCCTATTTGCAAGGGTATTTATTAAACCACCACCTTAGAAGATAAAGCCTCCAATATATATTACAAAACCACCTCAAATTTAAAATTAAAACACCCGTATATGATAGGTTTATTAGGGTAGTTTACACAACTGCACTGATGAAACCATCACAAATAGGGCAATTTCATAACTCAAAAAGGTGGTTTTGTCACCATAAAGAGTGGTTCCAATAAAAATGCTAAATTTTGAAGAAAAGACCAAGGGAAGTTTAAAAGGCCACAAAAAGTGTATTTTGGGTTGTTTAAGAGAGAGAGGAGGAAGAATAGGGGAGGGATATTTAGAGAGTTCCCACTTAGGAGATCATTGCATCATCATTGGACTTGTTGTGTCAAGCATATTATACCATGAAAAATTTGGGTGCATATATATTTCCCCCTTAAGAGGATACCTTGCCATGGATTAATGAGGGTGTGGTCCTAATAAAGTGGCATCATAGAATGGAAATAATAGGTTATACATATTTACCTTATTTACCTAAATGATGAGGTGAATCTACTTGAAATTCCACACAACCTATTAAAAAAATAAGAATCAAGTGAAACTTGATGAGGAATTAAAACATAAGATACATAATCATACTATAGATAAAAATGTAAACTATGTGTGTGGGGAAGATCATACTACCCAAATCATCCCATCAGGTGTTATGATCCTGATGGGTGGATTTCACTAACGCCTCAAGGTTTTGGTGTAATGGTTTGTTACATGTGGTATCAGAGCCTCCACCTAGGTTCAAGTCACAAGGTGGGTGGCTACACCAGCATGGTAGTGTTCATCTAGGGCTCATATATGTAGGGAATCCTGGTGGTATGGGCACAAATCCAACCTAGAGTCTGGGCTTCGAAAACTTGGTGGGATGTTATGATCATGATGGGAAGATTTCACTAATGTCATGCCGGTGTAGCCACCCGCTTTGTGACTTAAACTTGGGTGGAGGCTCTGATACCACATGTTAGCATCTCCATCAACCCATAGACATTAATATATCATATCCCTAGGTACATAGCATCAGGGGACTAAGTTCAACATCAGGTCATCACATACATGGAAAACTATAATAGTATGGTGTAAAAGATAAAAATGTATTAATTTGTAATATTTGGAGCATAAATCATAAAATATAATAGCAATATTAATTAACTATAAAAATATATTAAAAATGTGAAAACATACCAAAACTAGAAAGCTTTTGAACTAAAATAGCTAGTTTGGGGTCTTAATATTTTCATAAACTTACAAAACATAATTCAGTTGTGCCATTTTCTTTTGAGAGGTTTTGAGCTCTAGACTGCCTATGAAAATTTTGACTAAGAAGGTAATCAACAGGATGAGGATGACAAGAGGATAGTGAATGTACTGATGGGAGGATTTTTTGAGTATGATTAGGGAAGTTTTGTTGATTTTTTTCATTTTTACCCCAAATTTGAAAATTTGTTTAAAACATAGCTAAAATTTAGTAAAATTTGAAATTTTTATATTTTAAATGATTGCTAGTGGGTAAATCAAGAATATGTAATTTTTTGGGGTGAATCTAGGGTGTTTCTGAGGGGTGTGGTAAGTAACATCATTGGTGGATGGAACCAATGCTTGCATGACAAAACCACCCTTTACTAGGTGGTAGTTATGTAATCGATATGGTAGTATCATAACTACTATAATGTGGTTACATTATCCCACTTTTAAGTTAGTTAAAAAACTACCCAAGGTGGTTACATAACTATCTAGGGTAGTTTTGTAACTACCATAGGGTGGTATCCAACCATTACTTATAAATGAGGGTAATTCCATATGACAAAATTAAGAAGGGGATTTTATTTTTTTTTAGAGCAGAATTGATTACCAAGCTCATTTAGGGTTTTCTTTTTATTGTATGGTGCTCATATATGATGGAACAGAGATTGACAATAGGAGTGGTTACCTTGAGTCTTAGAACTTATGATAGATAATGAATTGGTCATTCTTGAAGGCATAGGGATATTGAGGATAATATAGGTGGGGATCATTCCCATCTCTAGTTGAGTCTATGTGACCTTATAACCTATTGGGAAATTGACCAAAACACATTCATGTTCCCTTAGCGCCTATGAGAGTATATGATCACTCTCATAGAAGTATATCATATGAGAGGTCTTCCAAAGATCATTTGATTAGTATCTATCTAAAATAATGATAGAAACCATGAGGCTCATAACTAGGTAGATCACTTTAGAAACCCCTATGCACCTAATGTGGGTGTGAAGTGTGGGTTAAGTCTTTATCAGGTTAAGGGATCATCAATCCATAACCTAAGGGAAGGCTATCATTGATATCCTTTCCTCTTGATTAATCGGATACAAGGGCACATATAGATATTTATACAATTGGTTATCAATTATGTGATACATTGAGAAGAAAGGGGCATGTTAATCTTAGAGCCAAGAGATACTAGCATAAACCTACATGGATATTTACTAAGTGGTTCATATACAATCCCTTTATATCATCCACCTTACCATTATCATGGGATGGGTTATAAGAGGATGATCCCTTAGTAGAGGGAAATACTGATTGGGGTGCTAAGAGATATTAGGGCCATCAGATGGATAAACATGGTGCTCTTTTATGCCTTACCCTAGGCTATGGGATATTTCATTATAATATAACTAATTACCTTTCCCTACCATGATATGGTTGGATAATGGGATAATGAGGGAACTTATCTTGTGTCATCCCTTAGGGAAACTTAAGTTCAGGACAAGCTTTTACAAGTTGAGATGCACTCTATGGATAAGGTGCCCTGGTAGTTTGGTATACCCTATGTGGGTAACCTCCCTATCTATAGAGTTATATATGGGGGAATTAGATAGGAGAGAGTTGTGAATTTGTGGTAGTTGGCATGGAATTCACTTATGAAAGGGGTTCCTATCACCTATCCAAATCCATAGGTAACAACATCTATACCTCTCATGTAGGCTGTCAGAGGAGGAGGATGATAGGCCAAAGTAGTGCAGTAGTATATGGGACCTCCACCACCACCACCAGTGCTATATGACCTTAAAAAATAATAACATACAAGAGATGGATGCGGTGAGGCTTTAATATATGTTGATCTAGAGGAGGATCTGGATGATGATCAAGATGAGGTTGAAGATGGTTACTCTAAACATAGAGCCATGAGGAAGATCTAGGTATAATGTTGTATTACATGTTTTCATTTATAGCTCATATTTCACATTATATCTCTTTTTTTAATCTAGTTTTAATACTTTAAATTTTGACATTAACTAGATTTGACATTGAATTTTACCTTTTTGATTGTAGATAACTTGAGTAGAAGGAGAGGTATGATCAGGGATGACCCAATAAAAAATTTCCATTTGAGTACTAGACTAACTAGGGACTCACTCTTATTAGATGTCAGGCTTCTTGTATGGGTTGGATGACACATAAACATATTTTCCCTAGTATGCCACACATCTATGATGTTGATAGAGTTGATTTCATCAAATTCCACTCTATTGGCTATGGTGAGGAGGGTGGATGCCTTGGTAGACACGATGATAGGTAGAGGGGGAGGAGGATGATCCTCTATCCATTGGACATGGAGGAAAATATTAAAGGGAAGCTTAAACAGGGGTTAGCATCCTAGATTCTAACTTATAGATAGTGGGACAACTTTAAAGGGAGGTACTAATAGGAGATGTTGCTAGATCCACACCCCTAGACACTCATCTATATTAGGACCTCCATAGAGGAAGAGGATAGGATCCTGAGACTTTGTGTATACATTTTTATATGGTTTTTATTTTTGAGATGCACTAAGGCATATTGGCCCTCTATGGAGGTGTTTGTATTAGATACCCTTGTTATATAAACTCAAAAATTATTATTATTATTGTGTGTGTGTGTGTGTGTGTTTAATTACCTCTCAGTGACTTATCATTTTTGTGATGCAAATTTAATTTTCATAATTTACTTTTTAGTTCATTAACTCTAGATGGTTAGGCATGTGATGGTTTATATGTATATGTATCTCTTTGTTTTTGATATGATGCTATGGCAAATGTTTATACTTATGTGGAAATTAAAAAGTATGCAAATGATTTATCATGATGGATGAATATATGTGACTGTAACTGTGCTAACATTTGTTTTTTATATTATTACCTAGTTGTTTTTATTTACACAATATATGACCTTAAATTTGTAGTAAAGAATGAAAGGGGAAAAAGGGATAAATGTGAGGTGATAAGGAACAAAAACTATAGTAATATAAAATGTAAAATTTAGTTACTTAGGTATGTCTAATGACACCCAATCCATATGTCCTCTTAATTACTTGCACAACCCTTATAGGCTTTTATTTCACTAATTCCCAGTCATCCATATCCTTTTGGACTTAAATCTTATAGACCCAAGTATCTCTTTTAGGCCCAAAACCATCTCCCTAGGTATCATTCCCTCTAGAAAATATCACCCAAATTGGATAAGAACACTGAAACCTAGGGTTTCTTATATATGGTGCTATTGTCCAAGTGCAAAATTGGTCCCAATGGTCATATTCTCTCGAATACTTATATTAATTCACATCAGCATAACATGAATTAATTTAACCCATGATCATTAAATTACATATAAAAGGCCATTCAAAATCCATTTAGAAGGGTTATCACTCATTTACAAGAGAGAAGCAAGAATGTAAGCAAGGCTACTCAAGCACTCTTGCTTATTCTCTGCATACAGCTATCCAATAGTACTTCAAGCTTATTCAAACCTCTACACTAGTATGTAGTCATTCCAAGCACACCTATTTTCATAATTTACTTGAATTTTCATCACACTATTACACCAAGCACTTCAATGGGAGAACTACATTATCTTGATCCCTCTTCAAAGTATTGGTATGTTGGAAGCATGCCCACACATGGGGTGTAAATTGTTTCCAACGTATCCTTTACACACTAACCCCTTTTATCTATTTTCTAAAGTTTCTTTCAATTGCATATAAGACCCATGTACAAGAAGATTTAAATCTACAAGGAGTTTTTTTGACAGTGAAGACCTAAAAAATTGGTACATGAGCTCACCTTGAGCAGGTAAACAAAACCCCAAAAGCTAAAGCCCTCAAGACATTCGCACCAAATAAATACTATAGCATGAAATCCTAAGGTGTCTAGTTCTAGTGGTCCTATCCAATCAAAAAATGAAGTCTAAGATCCTATTTTTGACAGTGTCCCATTACTACATGCAAATTTCTAGACTCTGTCTCAATTGGAATAGCCTAGAATAAGTTGTCATATTTTTTCTCATTTATTACTATTTTTAGAAAAAAAATACAATCTATTTACATAAATTAGTTGCTTAATTATCACACATTATTTAACAATTTACTTTACTCCAAACCTATTTATTAATTAGGAATAAAAATCCATTATTCTAAAAAAATAATAAAACATTTGACGAACTTGGCTTACTTCAAAATTTTACACAAAACGCTAGAAAACCGAGCGTAAATTATTTATGATTTTTTACCATAATTTCCTTTTTTTTTATATATTTAAAAGTCAAAAATCTATAAATTAATTGCAAAATTATCATATATTTTATAAAAACCCTAGTTTGCACATACTAGGTCCTTTTTGCATACAAACACATTTCAAACACTAAGAAAAATATATTGCTAATTTCAAAAATAATTTTTTATTTTTAAAAAAAATTTTAAGCTAAATTATTCAAATTTTCTATAAATTCGTATCAAAATTTTAAAATTATCATACTAATTTTAAAAATTCATTCAAAAAAACCCTAGTTGCATCAACTAGCTCCCAGTTATTTTCTACTTATTTTTCAATCATTTTCTTAATTTTTATTTGCATATAAAATTCAAAAAATCAATTTCTAATTCAAAAATTCATAGTATTTTGTATAAATATTTTTGAAAAAACCCTAGTTGCATATACTAGCTCTTACTTTGCTTCTTGGGGTATCACCTTACATCCATAAGCCAAATCACAAAAATGATCCTCCTTTATTTACAAACTTTTGTTACATTTATTGCAAATAAGAAGGAAACCATAATAGGTCCTATGATGTATAGGAATGATGAAGTTTATCATATATTAGTACAAAGTTTCATTATTTACATTTCATGCTTATTTTTCATTACATGGGATGATGTTAAGTAATTTATTCTTAAACATGTTAATTCATCCACTATATCACCTCCCTTAGAGCCCCTCCCCCATACCAATCCATATTGCACGGTCCATTTCACTCTTCCCCAGGTCACTACCCATCGCTAGAGACACTAGTTGACACCTTTTATCCCTCCACCTCCTTGATCCATCGATTATCATAACTTTCCTCCCATATCTACTACTACTCCTATATAGATAGTAGATAATGTGGTTAGAGTTATTACTCAATGTGCCACTATGCCTCTTCCACCTACCTTAGAGCCCCATCACCCTGATATTCCAACCCATCCCAGGCCCAACCAACCTATATAGGTAAATTTTCATAAGGCATATGACATTGTTGATTAGTTGAGAAACACTCTAGCTAAAATTTCCATGTTAAAACTACTTCAAAAAGCTAATGTATTCAAGGATATTCTTTAGTAGGAACTCACTTAGAGCTTTATGCCTATTGATTCAAAACCTTCTTATTTTTCATCAGTGGTATACACTTTAAAAACTATCAAAGATTCAATTTCTTTTTTAGTGAGGATATGCCTTCTCAGATAGTTTTTGATCAAAATTTGCCACTATTTATATAAGTACAACTCAAAACTAGTGCAATCAAGATAGTTCTTATTGATAGTGGTTCTAGAATAAATATATGTAATATCACATTCTTATAGGCCATGGGTGTAGATTTGGCATAAATGCTAAAAATATATAAGAACATTGGAGAGTTAGATGATATACCATGGAAGACATTGGGTACTATTACTTTAGATATCATGGTGGGACCAAAAACCTTATCTACATAGTTTCAAGTCATGCTAGGTCCTCACCACTATAATATTTTACTCGTATGACCTTGGATACATACCATGGGGGTCATTCCTTCCACTCTCCATCAATGTATTAAGTTCTCCATGTGGGATATCTATACACATGTCTAATAGACAACCAATCATTTATATATTATCAACTTATAGAGTCATTTTTTACTATTTCACTAGATGGGATACCATATTTCATAATAGGACAACCACCTCATACCATTTCTAGTGATTAGATACATACATATGATGTTGGAAAGACTAGAACTTCTCTCACTCCTCCATTTATAGTCACACCATTAGCACTAGTTATTCCACCAGTTAAATCAACTTAAACCATTCCATCTACTTCATCGATCATAGTTCTGACACCTGTAACACATCCACCATCACTAACAATAATATCAGTAGTTTTAGTTGACTACATAGTTACTCCACTAGTTACAAATACCTTTTCAATAGTACCATCTTCTATCACTATAGATGATGAGACTCCTATATCATAATTACCCCTTGTGGTAAATTTTGAGTTACCATATGTACATGATGTTAATACAAATTCACATGCTTCTTTATATGATGACACGACACCCACACTCATAGATGACTATTTGTGTGGATTGAGATTTACACCAGTTGGCCAAAGAGAGTACCGAGATGACTCTAAATCTCTCATACCACATACTACAACACTTTTAACATCTTTCACTAAATTCTTAGGATATACTCCACACTTATAGCCATAATTAGACCAGTTGGTGCATATAGTTCACATGGTTACCTCTATGGATATAGAGCTAGCTATTCAAATTTAGGAAGACAACACATAACATAAACCACTGTTTATGTTATAGATATTACTTGATCATGGATCGATCACATTACCTATAGTATGGCATAGATCTATTGCTAGATTATCATATCAGGATGGTCACCCATTTTGTACTTTTCATAGGATTACAAGCCATGATACAAAATCATTTATATATTTATAATAGATATTGGATAAACTCTAGGATTGAGGTATTATTTATATTATATCACTACCAGGAGCACCAACTCCACCACTTTTATTGAAGTCATCTACTAGTAGAACTAAACATCCCATAATGGAGTCAACATCTCCACCACCAAATCAACCTTAAATTTTCCTTCAACATGATGACACCATAAACACATCATCTTTAGTATATGATGATACTTATGATGATGATCTCAAGGTATTTGATGATGGTCATGACCATTTCTTCCATTTCCATCCCTAGCAGGCTCCATCTTTGGATCCCTTCCCCCCTCTAGCCTAGTATTTTATATTATCATATACATATTGCTTTATTTACATGCTTGTACATAATTTTTATTTTTATCATTACTTGTACATAATCTCTTTTTCTTGATTATACATAGCTTATTTCAAAATACAAAAACATTCAAATTTATCAAAATATGAAAAACATTTCGATTGTATGCATCATCCATGCTTTACATTACTACTATCATGATAGGACTTACATTCGCTATTTCATGCTATTGTATGTCAATTTATATACATTACCATACTTCACTTAATGTTTTTTAGGTGTGTGCAGTGATTTCCAGATCCTTGATTGCTTCACTATACCCATTGAGGGGGCATTCCTACTTCTACATTTGAGACACACATTGATATACATACCCACTTTGGGCATCTTCTATGTGACAACACCATCCAAGTTATGTTAATCCTACACTACACACTATGACTTATCATACTGATGTATATTACTTACTAGATTATATAGATTACTATATCGACATTTCACTACTATCTAGAACTTGTGTATGTCTTAGAATATACCTAGTATTATACTAATATGTCTTGCATAATTTAACTTATTTCTTTGATTATTTAGGTGTGTTTATATTTAAAATTTTAATGCTTTCCTTTCTTGCTTTGCATATCTAGATGTGATTACATTTCCAATTCCAAATTTGTTTCTTATGCATACCTTAGGGAATTTTCTAATGTCCTTGATTTTATTCTTATGTGTATACCTTTGGATATTCTATAATGTTCCTTGATTGTAATATTCTATGTGCCTGTAGCCCTCATGCCAATCTTTTCTTGTTTCAAATTGTATGTGTATGTGGAATTTTAACATGCCTTATATGCTTGATTTCTACTATGAGTGACATATGCCCATGTCCCTTGTTCGCATGGCCGCTTGGCCAACCTTGTACACTTCTTGCTTCTTGATTTGTATTCTTGTTACTTGATTTCTTGTCCTGGTTTACAATGTTATGACCCATATCATGCATTTACCTTGCTTTCTTGGATGCCATGATGGACATCATGCTCTATCCTTCCAACTAACAACCAACATCTGACATTTATAGTTCTAGTTTAGTAAATTTCACGTGTTATTACATTATTATATCTATTTAGGCATAGCCCTATTTATATAACAATCTCTCGATACAAATATTGATATATCTTGAGATATCTTGTTGATTATCATTACTATATCATGTATATTTGTAGCATAACACACTTATAGGACTCTTTTCCTCTAAGGGTAGTCATTGTAGGGTATTTATACTTACCCTCAAAAGAGGGGGTAATAAACAAGGGTTTTTTCATAGAGATCAGAGCTCGTAGTGGTCTAAATAATAACTTTTAGAATACTTAGAACATAATCCAGATATTAGACTAGGTAGAACAGACCAGGTAGATAGTAGAGATTCTGGAATAGTCATCAGATTTGGCATTAGAAAATAGTACCAAAGTTGGACTATAGCATTGGAAAGTAGGGTGTCTTATTTTTTATGATCTTATCTAGAAAATAATAAAATCAATTTTTATATAAATAGACAAAAAGGTGAGTTCAGTCATAGGTTTTTCAATACAACATAGTCTAGATTCAACATATTTCAATATAGTTTTTGCTCAGAGAATCTAGATATAGGGGGCATCATGTGTAGTATGATGCCTCTCACTTCCATTTTTAGATTAGGTAGCTAGCATAACTTATAGATTAGAATCCATGTTCATGACAACAGTTATTAGAGCCAATATGTGAAGCACATTGGTCTTATTTTATTTTTGAGTTTAGTTTATTGCCCATGCATTCTTAGTAGTTACATGCCTTAATCCATCTTCAAGTGGTTGACATCATTCTCAAGTTGAAATTTCATACAAGTTTAACTTCTTAAGTACCTGAGTTCTCAATTTGGCTTTCACATAAGCATATTACATTAGTTTTAGAGTGGCTTTCATACAAGCCTAAGTTCCATCTTTCACAATGGCCAAGAGTGGCCTAGTTTCTAGCATACATTTGACTATCCACACCACATTCTTCTATTTTTAGAGCATCCATGGGCTCTATGAGCCATCTCATATAACATCTATTCTATACCAATATCCCTTCATAGCTTCACTTCATGGGGCAATGATGGAGCCAAAGGACCAGCTTGACTTTGTATTATTAAGACACCTATTCAGAGGGATTGGACACATAGTCTAGACATCAATTATCACATACATGATTTGTTAACTTCACTTAGTTGGTGATGATGGAGACAAAGGGTCTACCTTTGTGTTGTTGAGCCACCTTCCAAATAATTTAGCACTCAACTCCTTTGATGATATTACTCTTGATTCAACACATACCCAACATCATTCAACATAATCCAACATCACAATATGTTTTATATTGGTTCATGTACCTGATGAGGTGTATTCATTCCTTTTTCTTCCTATTTTTCTTACCTAAATTTTGTATATTCTTATTTTAGATATAAATAATCTACTTTATATTTTTTATTACAAATTCACAATTCAAAACATGCTCTCTCTATGCACATCTATCACCAAATAGCTTCATAGGCTTCTCCTTTATAGATAGGTTTAGGTATGCTTTCTACTTTCTTTTATACTAGTACTTCACTTTACTACATCACTATAATAAAGGGAGGAAAAATGTAGTCATATAAAATGCAAAATTTGGTTACTTGAGTATGGCTAATGACACCCAATCCATAGGTCCTCTTACTTTCTTCTAGAACCCTTATAGGGTTTTCTTTCTCTAATTCCAAGTCATTCATAACCTTTCAAACTTAACTCTTATAGACCCAACTAACTCTTTTAGGCCTAGACCCATCCCCCCAGGTCTCATTCCCTCTAGACAAAAATGACTAACTTGGATAAAAGTGCATAAACCTAGGGTGTCTTATTTTTGGTGTTGTTATCCAAGTGTAAAATTGGTCCCAACAGTCATATTCTTTTGAATCTTTATCTTAATTCATGTCAAGCTAATACAAATTTATTTAACCCATGATCATTAGGTTTCTTATAAAAATCCATTCAAAGTCCATTTAGAAGGGTTATCTCTCATTTATAAGAGAGAAGCAAGAATATAAGCAAGACGACTCAATCACTCTTCCCTATTCTCTACATATAGGCGTCCAATAGTACTTAAATCTTATTCAAACCTCTACACTAGTTCTTAGTCATTCCAAGCACACCTAGTTTCATATTTTACTTGCATTTTCATCACACTATTGCACCAATCACATTAATGGGAGAATTACATTAGGTTGATCCCTCTTCAAAGTATTGGTATATAGGTAGCATGCCCACACATGAGATATGAAGTGCATCCATCATATCCTTTACACACTAACCCCTTTTTCTTATTTTCTATTTTTTTAATTGCATAGAAAATCTAAGTACATGAATAATCAGATCTATAAGGAGTTATATTGATAGCGAAGACTTGAAAATTGGTACACAATCTCACTTTCAAAAAATGAATAAAACCCATAAAGATTAAACCCTCAGGATGATAGTGCTGGAGAAGGATTATAGTAGCAGATTCTAGGGTGACCAATTCTAGTGGTCCTATCCAATCAGAAAACAAAGTCTAGGATCCTATTTTTGATAGTGTCCCAATCTTGCATGCAAATTTCTAGAATCTATCTTAGTAGGAAAATTCCAGAATAAGCTAAGTCATATTTTCTCTCATTTATTACTATTTTAGAAAAGGTAAAAATATAATTTGTTTATATAAATTAGTGGCTTACATATTGCACATTATATACTGATTTAATTTACTCCAAACTTGTTTATTAATTGGGAATAAAACTCCATTATTCTAAAAAACAATAAAACATAAACCATAAATCAAAATTTTGAAAGAAAAAAGAAGATGGCCTAATTGTTTCAATAAAAGGGGATAATACACTTCTTATTATACTTGAAAAACATTAATTTTATTGGCTTAATCTAGAGATAAATACCCTTGATAGAGCAGGTAAATAGGAAAAGGCTACCATTTGTAAATAGGAAAAGTCTCCCCTCTGTAAACATATACATGTAAGCAATATTTTTGAAGAAGTTTATTTTTATATGTTTTTAAATTTGACATTGGTTTTACATTAGACTTTTATTTATTTTTATCACCCTTACACCTTGTATCATGTGACCAAGAAGACACATGTTATCAACACTAAATGATAGATGTAGGTGAGTAAGGGACATATCTCCCCAATGATAATCCCTTATAACCAATAAGATGCAAGAAAGCACCACCAAGGGTTAGAAAAAGTGTGAGAGATATGAAACCTTACTTTTATATTTACATAATCATTTTTATTTTCACAAAGAGTGTCTAATTTTCTTTTTGTAATGCCTTTACCCCCAAATTTTGGCCTCATGCAATTGTGAACTAGGAATTTGACTCAAGAGAGGATGGTTAGTATCGTGTTAGTTCCAAAATGAAATCAAAATAAAATAAACACGCTAACTAGCATAAATCTCTATGCCTAGACACTAGGGGGAAATTAGTTAACAAAACTAAATAGAAAACAAAAATAGAGTGCAAAAGACAAATGATATATGACCTTCCTTGGATGCTCTAAATGGATTATTTAAGTGGATTTATTGGTTTTTCCTTCAAGATATCTTCTTCAATGGAGTGTGGTTGCCTTCATCTCCTCTTGGCACCTTTGGATTTGGCTTGGCTTGCATCAATAATTCAGCATTATAACACCAATTTTAATGGCTTTTAGAATTATTTGTGCATAATAAATTTTCATTATCCAAGCTTGAAATTCAATAGGCAAGGCCTCTTATTTATAGATTTTGTAAAATGGTCAGAATGAACTTGAACTATCCATCTCAAAATGAAGATGTGTGGCTAAGAATCTTTTTAATTTTTAAGGAAAAAATTAATAAATGCCTGAATAAATATTTGAGATAGAGAGGAAATAAATAGGGATGGAGGGTCTTAATGAGGCATTGGGTGGATTGATGAGATATTTTATGCATAGATGGCCTTGGGATGTCTTCACAAGAAATGATATCATTTGATGATGCAGATATTCAATATTCATTTCTAAAAATAAATATTCAAAAACATCCATGGAAATATTAGTTAGGCTCATGATTTGAATTAATTATCTTTAAGCATGATTATTCACTTTGGTGTAAAGTTTGGCCCTTAGTGTAGAAATTAATCAAATGATCAAAATGTCTCATTGTTGGCTCAAAATTTTACTAGATTATAATTAAGATGCAATAAAGATGCATTAGATTCATTATCCCATTTAGGATGTTGTCAACATAAAATAATAAAGTCACATATCTTGTGCAATACATTTGGTATAAAAGAGCAATCCAGAGTAGCCAAGTGCAAAAATGACATTTTGACTCGAAATGATTTAATCTAGTTGTCTCATAAAATGAATTGATCCATATAATGATACCCTAGCCAAAATCAACACTTGAATATAATAATTTCAACTCATTAAATGCATTTTAGGGTTTTAGGTCAAATGGTGCACTTTGATAGAAATTGGTTAAAATCTTGGTTGGAGGTTATCGGTGGCTAGTTTTAGGTGTCTAGAGTTTGCCCCTATTTGGGAGGGTTTTGCAAGCTATAAGAAAAGTAAAACTATCTCAAAGAGTAAAAATGTCCTATATGCTTAAAAACACAATGGAAATTGATGAAGTATATGATTCCCCCTTGATGGAATGGTTGGCATAAGTAGGTCAGCAAACAATCCCTTAAAAAGAAGAAGAAAAATGAAAGAACCAAAGAAAGGAAGATTATGGGTGAAAACATAATGAGTTTGAAAAAGTAGTCAAAATCATTTAGAATGCAAGTGGGATGATGTACAATGGTTTTACCAAAGGTGGTTATAATAATTATACACTGATAGTGGTAATGTGGTTTGATAACACAATGATTTTCCCAAAGGCTATTATAATCATTAAGAAGATGGAGCTACCCCAATTAGGTCAGACAAACAAGATAACAACATGCCCCTGTTTGGAAAAAAAAGTCAATTTGGTGAGAACACAATGATTTTCCCAAAGTCAGTTATAATCATTGAGAAGATGGAGCTAGCCTAGTGAGGATAGACAAACAAGATGCCCCTATTTGTTCAAAATAAAGTAAATTTGGTGAGAATACAATGATTTTCCCAAATTTGGTTATAATAATTGATAAATGTAGGTGGGATAGTGTACCATGATTTGACTATAGGTGGTTATAATCATTATACCTTGATTATGGAAAATTTGATTGATTGGCTGATGATGATGGTAACTTAACATAGAGACTAATGATGAATTAAAACAACCTGCTAGTAGGGAGATGCTCATCTAAACTAACAAAGGTTCAAATTATTTCATGTTTATTTACTCTATTTTGGATATGATTGGGATGTTGATGTCGAGGATATGTTGATTCCACACTTTCTAAGTAGACTTCTTGAATATAATTTTTTTTGTATCACTTGATGGTAAGCATTATGATAGAACACCATGAGGACTAGGCTTAAATATGAATAGGCCAAGATATAATACTCAATAGAAAAAAATACACCAATGATAGAAACCATGATAATAATTAAAACATATGAATATGGATGGATTTAGGTATAAATGTGTAAGAAATCACCCAATGAATGCACATAGATCAAATCAAGGCAACATTACTGAAAGTAAACAAATAGGCACACAAACAACAAATAAAATAAGAAAAGAAATAAATAACAGTTAGTCCAAATGTTAGTATAAATAACATGATAAACATTATTCCTATAAAATAGGTAAAAACTTAGAAAACAAACATGATGTGGGGAATAGAAGAAAAGGAAGGGGGTAGCTGAGCTATCTCTATATACACTAGGCAAGTGAATGTTGCCTACATACTTCCATGGATGTAATATCCAAGAAAAACTTTAGGCTGAATGTAGTTCTCCCAATAATTGGGGAGAAAATGATAAGTAATGAAAACAAACATAATGGATGTGATAGAATAATAGGAATGGTCTTGAAAAATGGCAAGTGTATAGGAAAAAAAATCCAAAAAGGATGGGGAAACTAAGTGATAAGTGATTGTGCTTGTAACTTAGTAAGGGTTAAAAAATCAGTAAGGCAAAGAAGTGGTTAAAGTTTTTGTTTTTTTCTAATGGTTTTACAAATGTTTTTGGAATCTTTTTTAGTATCTCAACTTGATCGAGGATGATGAGAAAGTAGATGGTTCAATCTCACAAAATGGTGAGAGCATTACTTAGGTTGCTCTCAAAAAGGTAAGAGTGAGGCTTAGATTTCTCAAAAAATGGCAAGATCATGCCTTAATTTTCTCAAAAAATGATGAGAGAATGGATTAGATTGCTTGTAAAATGGTGAGAGTGTGGCTTGAGGTGACTGAGCTGACCTTAACAAGTATCGAGTGCTACCTACATATTCATAAAGTAAGACCTCAAATCACTGTAGTTCTACCTTAAAATGGAGGAATCTAACTAGTGCAACAATTAATTCAAGAAAAAAAGGCATCATTGGTATAAAGGCATAGTATATCATGGATAATGGCTATTTATTACATTAGAAAATGATAAACAAGTGTTGCTCCTAGTTTTACCATAGGTAGTTATAAATTAGTAAACGACGGCTTAGGTTAACGACACTAATTTGCCCATAGGTAGTTATAATTAATGATAAGACCATAGGTGGTTATAATTAGGCACACTTGGTAAAGAGAATAAAATAATAAATGAAGGATGCAACTACCAAATATTTTTCATACTACCTCAGTCTAAAATGTGTGAAAAAATAGTTGAAATTGAATTTAAATACTCTTGTTGAAAGTGGTGATGAAACCAAATAGAATGGAACCAAGGTCACATGGCTAGGAAAGGAGGGAGTGATGAAATCAATTGTCAAGGAAGGTATGGTAAAATAGATAGGTGATAGGGAAAGTGATAGGTTGGTAGGTTGATAGGATGATAAAATGGTATAGTATAAAGAATATTGATAAGATGATAAAATTTGAAATGGTCCTTATAGACAATAAACTAAGTCACTCAAGCATAGTACCATTTGGGGTGGATAATGTTCATTGGTTTATCAAGTTCATGGATGTCTAGTGTGGCAAGTCTATATGCTCCTATTCTAAAGTTTGTTATAATGATGAAAGGACCAACCTAGGTGGGTTTGAACTTACTTTTATGCTTCTTTTTGGTCATGGTATTCTTTTGGTTTTTTTAAGGATAAGATCACCAAGTTTAAATTCTTTATGTTTCATGAACTGATTGTAGTGGCCTCAAAGTTGATTTTGATAGGCTTATAAATTATTCACCACATCCATGCATTTCTCATCAAGTAACTCTAGTTCTTTTAGGTGAGCTACTCGATAGTCATTATCATCTAGGACATGCTTAAAAGAGATGTGTAGAGATGGAAACTTGACCTCAATGGGAAAGATGGATTTTATACCATAAACAAGTGAAAATGGAGTCGCTCCTATGGGTGTATAGTGATGGGTATGGTATGACTCAAGGGCATGGAATATCTGAGGGTGCCAATCATGATTAACATCATTGACAATATTTTTGAGAATGTTGACAATGGTTTTGTTTGATGCTTCAGCCTAGCCATTACCTTGAGGTTAATATGCCATATAAAAATGTTGTGTGATGTTGTATTTGGTACATAGCTTGTCGACATCCTTGTTCTTGAAGGATCTTCCATTATTAAAAATAATGTCAAAGGGGATACCATAATGGAAAATGAGATAGTTAAAGATAAACTTGAAAATTTTCTCTCCAATCATGTAAGTTATTGGTATAGCTTCAAACCATTTAGTGAAATATTTAGTAGTGGTAAGGATATGCTTATGGCCATCAGATGAGGTGGGATTGATCTTCCTGATGAGGTCAAGGCCACATGTAGCAAATGGCCATGGTGTCAACATTGGTTTCAAAGTTTTTGCTAGGGCATGAATCAAATTGGCATGCCATTAACATTTTTTTACTTTTTGACATATGCAACTACATATCTGTCCATCATGGCCAATAATAACTCATACACAAGAGATTTTTTTATAGGATGGCCACACTAGTGCAGGCTCCACATACACCTTTGTGAACTTCCCATAATACTAGCGTAGATTATGCCAAAATTAAATAATGAATAAAAATTCCATCAAAACTATGTTGGTAAAGGGATGATCCTAGTAAGGTATAATGAGTGGTTTGGTGGATAAAGGCTTTGGTTTGTTTTTCATAGAGGTCAAGTGATAAAACTTGGTCATGAAGGTAGTTGTAAAAGTCTAAGTAATAGATAGAACTAGGACCAACAATATCACAAATCATCATGATAATTGAAGGTTCATGAGTTGGTGTTAGCAAGTTATCGATAAGGAAATAATACTCTTTAGATGTATCTATCTATCAAATCAAAGATCTAAAAGTGGTTATAGCATATATAGTTTTATTACTTGCCATGGTATATGCTCAAACTAAATGTTGACAATCTATCATTTGAGAGTGTCGACCATGGATTTATATGGAACCAACTTAAAATCTTTGGTCTAAAAATGATCTATAACCTAATTGATGATTAACTAAGAATCACCATAAACTTTGAGATGAGATATTTTGCATTATACAATTTGGTGAATCCCTGCAACATGTGCTTCATATTTGGTCATGTTGTTGGTACAAGAAAAACTAATCCTAAATTATTTAGGGATTAGATCCCCCTATGGTGTGATAATTAAAATACCTACCCCTAATCCATGCGCTGAAAATGATCTACAAAAATATAGCTTACAGTGTTTCTCCTCAAGAGGTGTGTCCATGGTGGTCATTATGGATTTATCAGGAAATTGAAATGTGAGTGGCTATGTATTAGTAGGGGGTGCTTCAACAAGTTGATCTATAAGAACATGCCCCTTAATAGATTTTTGATTGATGTATTCAATGTAAAACTCACTTATAATCATGATCTATTTGGCCATGTGGCCTTATAAATCTATTTTAGATAGTAGATACTTGAGTGAATCTACTTTTGAAATAACCATGGTCTTATTATTTAACATGTAATAGCACATCTTTTGAGTTGTGAGGACCATGGCTAAACAAGCTTTTTATAAGGGTGTATAATTATGTTTATACACAACTAATGTATGGTTTAAGTAGTACATGGCATGATCTTTTCCATTGTCATCGTGTTGAGACAAAATTTCCCCTAGGGCATTGTCGGTAGCTGATAGATACAATAAGAAAGGTTTTCCTAGCATAAGAGGCAAAAAAATACATGGATTTGCTAGATTGTCTTTTAGTTGCTAAACATCTATTTGGTAGTGATCATCCTAGTAAAATATGAATCCTTTCTTTAGAAGATATATAAAAGGATTACATTTTTTGACCAATTATGATATGAATTATCAAATAGACTATATCTTGCCCTAAAAACTATGGAACTACTTCAAATTAGTTAACAGTTTTATCTCTATTATAGCTTGGACTTTAATTAGATCAACTTCAATGCCTCAATGAGACATAATGAAGCCTAGAAATTTCCATGATGTGACTCCAAAGACACATGTATTATGATTAAGTTTGACTTTGGACTCACATAATCTTTCAAATATTCTATGTAGCATTGCTAGGTGATCAGCCCTAGTTTTTGATTTGCCAAGAATGTCATCAACATAGTCTTCAACAATATCATGCATTATATCATGAAATATGATGGTAATGGCTCTTTGGTAGGTGGGCCTTAAATTATTAAGACAAAATGGCATAATATGATAAAAAATGCTCCCCATGGAGTGGTGAACATTGTTTTATGTTGGTCTTCTGGTGCTATTTTGATTTGGTTGTATCCCAAAAAACCATTCATTAATAAAAAAATTTCATAACCCACTATGGAGTCGATGATCATGTCAATGTTTGGTAATGTAAAGTCATCCTTAGGGAAATATTTTTTATATCATAGAAATTAGTATATATTTTGATTCTTTTTGGCTTTTTACTAACTGGTACAACATTAGATACCCACTCTAAGTAGTCAATAGATCAAATACATCCTACTTCTAAGAGTTTTTCCAAATCTATCTTTACCAATACAACAATGTAAGGATGCATCTTATGCAACTTTTATTTTATTGGTTTAGAATTAGGATTGACCACAAGGTGGTGTAAAACTAATGTGTGGTCTAAAAATGACATGTTATAATATGCCGATGCAAAAATATCTACAAACTCCCTCAAAAGGGTTGTAAGGATTTCATGCTCCTTCTCAATAAGTGAAGTACCTAGTTTGATCCACTTTGGGTCATTTGGGGACCCAATGTTAACATTTTTCATATCTTCCACTAGAAGGATCGAACCATCTTCAAGGATAGTAGGAAAAGATTTGAACTAGTTGGCAACATTAGAGTCCTCTGGTAGGACTAGTTTTTCAAGTTCCCCTAGGCATGATGAATTAGAGTTACCTAATGGAAGGTTTGTCCATTTAACAAAAACTATTGGAAAATCTTGAATGATTCAATCAAAATCTTATTATTATTTAAAACTAAACTTAGACTCATAGACAAGTTCATCATTGGTGCTCTCCAAAACTATGGTTGAAGAAGGTTGAACAACCCCATCTAATGGTGCCTAAAACAGGTTTTCACCACTAGACTAGCCCTTTTCTTTACTTGTAACCTAGTTATAAAGTGCCTTATAAAGGTTTTAATTTTGAGACCTCAATGTTTTAATTATTTTGTTTTGGATAAGAGTGTTCACCTACTCTGCAAAATATTCTATAAGATATAACTTGATTGAGAACCTTGATTTATGGTCCCCCAATGGAACATTGTCTCTAAGGCCTAGAAAATCATAGAAAGCCTCATAATTTTGAAACACATCAATTGGTATGTTGGACTCTTGTTGGTCCCAATCTATCAATTGAGGATAATACAATGGTAGTGGGTGGTGACTAATGATTGGGACAAGGGTACAAATAGAACGGGTGTCAAATAAATTGGTCTCATCTAGGTCATCAAAAATGCTATGATCAGAGTTTACTTCACTGCCAGCATCCTCATCACTAGTCGATGGCAATGGAACATAAGTAAGGTATATGGAGTCATTCCCAGGTGATTTAAATCCAAGTCCATAGGATCATTTGTATTTGGTCACATAAATTGGCTCAAGCGTTCCCTATTGATTAGGTTTGAGGCCTCTTCCTTCATAGTCTTGATTCTTCATGATCCTATTAGTAATAGGATACAACCATGATTCATCTCCTTTAAGAGGGTTGGGTTCTAGGCTAGATGCTTGTAAATACAAAATAGGTTCTTTTCCTTTGCTCCACTATTTCCTTTTTTATGAAGTGACTTAGCTTTAGGTCTTCCAAAGGACTTTGGATTATATGGAATGTTCACAATATGAAAGGTATCATGGATCACATACTCTCTTGGGCCATTAGGTGAGATAGTAAAATGATTAGATATTTTAGGATGTGGCATGTGGGAAAGGGAATCAAGGGTATTATGATTAATATAGTTGTCCTCTAATGGATCAATGAGTATTACTTCTCCCTTATCCTACTTGGCCACTGGATCTATGTCGAAGTGATAGTTATAATTGTTGAACTCAGCCTCTAGGTGCTTGTAGTGCTTGTATGGATGTAAATATCTTAGTATACAAAATTCCATCCTTGAATGGAATAATTTGATACATTGGTGAAATGTTGATGGGACTACACAAATTTCATGTAACCAAGGTCTTCCCAAAAGCATATTAAATGACAAATCAAGATCGAGCACATGACAACATGTATAATGGGTCAAGGGCCTAAGGATAAATGGAAAACAAATGGTGCCCTATGATTCTCATTCCTCATTGTCATAGGATTTGATGGTTATTATCTCTAATTGATGATCTACCATTGTGTACCTAAGAAGATTGATGAGATTAAGAGATACTATGTTTAGACCTGATCCATTGTCTATAAAGACACATTTCACTTTATGCCACTTTATGGAAACTTCAATGTATAATGGGTTATTATGTAGTAGGCTAAGGGATGACATATCACTTTGGTTGAAAGTGAATTATTGGGCTAGAGCTAGGTGTTCAACCAAAGCTTAGAATTTATTAGGGGATATGTCACTTGAAATAGTGGATTGGCTCATTAAGTCATTCAAAATGTTTTTATGGATTGATGATATATGCAACAAATCTAAAATAGAGATTTGTGTAAGCATATTTTGTAATTGTTCCATAATGTCAAATTTATTCTCTTGGTTAGTGTTAACTGGATCATTCCACATTTGAATGGATAGTTGGATAATGGGTGAAGTGACAAATGGTTGTGGGACTGGGATGGTAATCTTTGACCTCCAAGTTGTGATTATATAATTTGGATCGAATAGAAGACCATGATTTATAACAAATGATGGTGATGGTGTCGGACCAGATAAGACAAGTCTCAATTTTTGATGCATTTATGTGTGTTTATGGGGAAAGGTCAATTTACTAGTATAAGGTCCAAAAGTGTGAACCCCTATTTACTAGTTCACTTGTGTGTGGTCCCAAGTCAAGGAAGGATTGTTGAAGTGATTAGATTGGTTTTGTATGGTTAGCAATGGTCTTGTCTGATTAGAATTTGGTCTAGGATTAATGGAGATGGTATTAATGCTACCTCTTACAATATGGACTACAAATATATTGTAGTCATGTGAAACTACATGCTAGGTTTGTTGGTTGTTACCATTTTTACCTTGGTTCTATCCATCATTCCAGTGCTATTAGTTCTATTGGTTTAGCCTTTGGTTTTGATACTATTGATTTTGTTGTGGCACTAGTCGTTACTATTGTTGTGGTTAAATTCATTGCTATGGATAGTTATTATGTTAGGGAAAAAGGTTTTTATAAATTCCAAGAGTTTGATTGGAGGTTGAAACACCACCATCCAATGTGATCTCCCCATTCTCTAACATATTCTCAATCAAATGATTGATTTGAACACATCTTCATAAATTGTGCCCCTTAACTTGATGATACTCACATAATTAATTTTCATGGTACCAATCAAGATAAGGAATGCTTTGGTACAGGCCAACTAATCAGAGTAGTGGTGGTAAGTTTATGAAATATAGACTCAATAGTATCTCTAAGGTCACTAAAGACGCGATGAGTAGGCACAATTATTCTTATAGGAAGGGTTTGTAATGGCAAAGGTTGATGCATTTGTTACGCATGCCTAGGCTATTGTGCTTGGTGCATTGGATGAAGAGGTTATTGGGTAAGAGTAAGTTGATAAGGTGGAACATGTTGAGTGGATGGTGTTTGCACTATTTGGACATGGTGTGACTTGGTTACTCCATTTCCCACAACATTCTTATTATGGCTAAATTTCTTTGGCCTATCTTGGTTATTGGCCTATGTTAATTGTGATGCTTGCATTTGGAATTGATTTTAATTTTGGCCATTTCCTTGATTAGTACCTTGATTATAATTAGTTGAAGTGAGCTTGATGATCACTTTATTAATAAGGGCTCACTCAATCAATAAAATGTTATCAATGATCTCTTTGAAAGTATGTGCACATTGTAGTTCTAAATGATAATCTATCTCACTATGAAATGTTTTAATAAACACAATGGCTAATTATTTATCTGGTAAACTATGGGTGAATTAAATTGTAAGGGCTCTCCATCATTATAGATAACTAAAAAAAATCTCAACAACTTTTTGTTTTTCTTACGTTAAGTCGACCAATGAAATCTCATGTTCAAGATTATAGGAAAAGTGATTCACAAACATTTTTAAAAGGTCATCAAAATCTGTTAATGAATTCTTGGGCAAATTTAAAAACCACTCTAAGGATTATCTTGCTAGAGTCCTTGGGAACAATAATAAAAAGTATATGCCACTAGCTAGCATGCGATAAAAAATTCCATTAAATGGGCTTTGGGGTAACCTTTCCCCTTAAATTTATCAAATATTGGTGGTTTATATCATGGAGGAAATGGTATCTGCAAGCAATCCATGTTGAAAGGATAAGAGCACACATTGTCTAACTTAAAATTTATACCCTATCTCCTAGCTTGAATGGTGGCAATTACATCCTTCATATATTGTAATTCTTGCTCTAGGAAACTTGTGGGAATATTGGCCTGGGTAAGTGGTTGAGCAGTCACAAGTGGAGCACTTTGATCAGGGTATGATGGAGGTATTTTTTGGGGTATGCTGGTTTGGTTAGAAAATGGACCGAGAATACACATACATGGATTAGGGTTCAATTATTAGAATTACATTTGTAGTTGTGTAATATTCTAGTTAGGGTTGGTTATGAAGGTTTGATGTTGAGGATTTTTAGATTGAGATGAAGGGATATAACTATGCTGCACTTGTTGTGGTTGAAAAGGGGCATTGTATTGACTAATCAAACCTTGTTGTTGAGTGGGAACTTGTGAACCAAGACCCTATTTCTGAATGAGTGACACATTTTAAATAACAAGCAAAGGTTTCTTGATCGGTACCTCTTTATTTCATGAATCCTAGTTGGTAAGTGGGTACATGTTGGAGATTTAGCATTTGATAACTAGTAGTCATGCATTGTTGGTTAGACATCATTTGGTTTTAAATTGGCACACTAGCCTATGACTGAAGAGGTATGTTTGCTACTACCTAATGAGGTGGAACATTAGTTTCCCCCTATTGAGGTAACAACATATTTGACCTATGTTGCATTGGTATACTAGATTGTGCCTATTTTTGTAGAATACCACTCATCACTTTTTGAGGAGTAGGATTCATCACATTTGGCTATTAAGGCATGACATTGGTTGTTGGTTGGCTACCTAATCTTTTTGATTGTGCACTTGAAGAAGTGGTTGGTTGAGGATTGGAAGTAGCTAGTTGAGATTGGGATGTAAAAACTCCAACTCCTTAATTTTGAGAACCACTTATGGTGTTAACTAAAGACACATTTTTTTGGATAATTATTTATGTATTAACACCACTTTGGTTTGGATGGGATGTTGCTTGTGCATTATCCACTATGTTTTGGACACTATTCTATATAGAAGTAGAAGATACTTCTTCGATGGTTGGTGTATGAAATAAATTATCAATCGAAATGTTTTGCATGAATGGTTCTAAATCCTAATTGTCTTGACCAGTCAACTTTATTAACACTCCAATTGAGGGAGCTACATATATGAGAGGCCTACTTGACATAGTCATTTGATTAAAATTTCATGCTAGGTTCAAGTAGGTTTGGTATGCTATCTGTATTTGTACAAAGTGATCCTCCATGAGGTATTTGCATTTGACAAGCATACTAATGTCTTGATACATTGTTTAGACTAGAGAAAAAGGATTTTTTGAATAAGAATGTTGATTATAAATTATGTTATGAGGCAATCTTACTAGACTTGGTAAATTCTCATGGGGGAAGTCTACCATAAACTTGGCCCCTAATTATATGGCCCTAACTAAAATATCATCTTTATTTTACAATAAATGATGCTATAAAAAATAAGGATCATACATGGAGGGTGTATTAAAAGAGTACAATTGTTGGGGAAAATTTTCCTTAACTATAGGTACCATAACTAGGTATTTCATGGTTTGTTCTTGATCATGTTCTAAATATGGTGGGGTATTAACCAAATAGTTATCCAATGGATCTTGGTTTTATGTACCTATTTGAGTGTTATGAAGGATATACAGATTTGTCTCATAAATAATATTATTTGTGTAGGGGTCTTGTACCATTTCTTCTTGTGCATCCACATGACTAATTCTTTGGACTGCACATGAGTCCACTACGAGTGTAGGAAAACATGTTGGGATCCATAGTGAATGTGATGCTACATAGAGTTCTTTAGACTTTGAAAAAGATAATGTCTAAAGAAAGATGATTCAAAATTGGTCTAGATTTAATAAAAAGGATGGAAAAGCTTATGCAAATATTTTTGATAATACAATCTAACATTAAGTGTCTAATGTTACATGTCTTATACAAAAAGATCAAATAAATGGACCTAATATCAAAATTCCAAATCTAAGGTCAATGTGTTTCAAATCAGTCTAATCTAAAAAAATAAAAATTGCTAGGTCTTTTGGCAAAATGGATGGCAAAATATAGGCTCAAACAAGGCATGTGCTCGGACTCTTGGTAAAATGATGTCAAAATCTAGACTTTGAAATAAATTATATTTTAATCTAATGGATTTGAAACACTTCTAACAAAAACTAGGCATTTGATTCTTGGATATAAACTCAATCAAATAGGTATAAACTATGAAATAAAAGGCACTTTTGAGATATGTTATTTTATTCTCAAATAATGGCATAAAACTTGATTTATTTTAACAATTAATCTAAACAAAAATGAATGGCATAATTATGCTAGACAAAGACTCACAAGGTACACTTGGATTTAGCTTGGACAATTTTGGATAACTTGGAATCTATGAAAAAGGGTCTATAATGAAACAATGTTTGATATGTTTTGAGTAGTGTAACAATACTAAACTACTTAAAATATGTAATAAAATGTTTGTTTTAAAAACTCTAAGACAAAAATGTTTCATAAATTTGGCAGCGTAACACTACCCTTCATAAATGATATGCACACTCTCAAAGTTTTGATAATTTTTCTAAGGCAAAGAGGTTTGCATCAAATAGACTCAAGGAAAAATGGGATAATAAAATTTCACTAATAGAATTCAAGTGCAAGATTTTTCAAAAGATGATTTAAGTCTACCAAATGTTGATAATCATTATGAGTCTTAAACGACCTTCAATTCAAATAGAAATTTGAACCTAAGTTAAAATAAGTTTAATGTGAAAATAGTGAACCCACTTGACACATCAAACCTTATAACTTAGAAAGGTTCATATTCGAATGTGAATTATAAATAAAGGACTTAAACAAACTTTGGTAAAAGGTCTAAACTCAATTGGGCAACATAATTATGCCAAAGTGGATGCTATGACTCAAAGTTTATGATAATTTTAAACAAAGAAAATGTGATGATTTACATGGGAAACATAATGCATCCTTGTTCAAAAAATTTTGGGGACCATGTGTTTATTTTATGTCATTTTCTTAACACCAAGTTTTTGACTTCAAACAAGACAAATTAATCTAGGATAAAACCAACTAATTAATCTCTGTAGGTCCTAATTTGATAAGGTTGCATGGTATTATTAGAATCCATCTATATACATCATTTGAGAGTATTTTAAGTGTTCATACAAAATTAAATACACATTATATAGTAGGGTTTTTACACCCCCTTCTCTCAAATGACAATACTGCAACATGGAGCTTGAGGCACACCTTGCACTAACAATACTGTTATGACAAGTGGGGTTTTTATAATAACTATAATTTTTCAAACATTTATAGATGGATCAATTGAAAAATGAATTTCACGCCATGATGAAAAATAAATGCATTTTAATTGGGTGTTCATGACACTTGGCTTGTTACAAAAAGGTCTTGCCCTTTTTATAACCACTACATCTGTCACTTGGTTAGTGTAGTATGATGTCCAAAGTGAAAACACATCCCATGTGCTTAACCTTAACACTAGAAGGTGGTTTAACCACTCAAAACTTTGATCCTAGTGGGAGTGACGAAGCCGATGTGGAGAGATGAAACTCCAAGTAAAAGCTTCTCTATAAAACTTTTGGGAGGTAATGAAGTCCCCCTCATAAGCTAAGTTTGTGTAAAATAAATGAATTAAAATAGAAAGACTTTATGGTCATCTCAAGGTCAACCAATACTATTTCAAGGTTTTGGGGATCGTTTTAAGTGACATTCTTTCTATGCTTTAGACTAGGCATGTTTGCAATAAAGATGGTGCTTTTGATTCCAAAAGTTATCTAAAGGGGATGAATGGGAGAGCATACATGCAATGTCCCTCTTTTTGTCAATCAAAAACTAAGTTAAGAAACTATTAAATTCAAAACTTGGACAAATGAGTTTAACTTTAAACACCAAATGAAAATTTGGGTGGTGTTCTTTTAACCCCTTGGTCTTAAGTTGAAACTTTGATAGCACAATTATCAAAGCATTCACTTAAGCATCTAAAATTTTCATTAAGCCCCAAAATAAGATTCCTAATTAATTTTAAACATTCAAAAAATTTATAAAGAGCGTGATTTAACAAATTTCAAGTTGGCCCTACAATGGAAAAGTTAGTATGTCTTTAGCTTTGAATCTATTTTAAGTTTTTAATAATAAACTTGGGAAAATGAAGTCTTAGGTTCACACAATGCAATCCCGCTACTCCACAGAGAAATATCATGACTCTACAACACCATGAGTCAAATAAGCAATATCTCCATTCATGGTAGTTTAAATAAATAATAGTATAATGACTTAGGTTAACAATCCTGCCATTCAGGTTGATAATTCCACTACTCAAGTTGAAAATCCTTATTTTTGGGTTGTCAATCCCATGACTCAATTTTGAATGGGTTTTTTGAAATAATTATGAAACTTTAAGATAAAATAATGACATACTATGAAAATTTAGAAAAAACACATGGTTTAAAAAAATAAATCATCAAAAATAGAGTCTAGATGACCCCAAACCAAGCTCTAGAATTGGTCTATTTTTACATACTACAATATCATGACTCATAGTACAATCTCCCCACTGAGTCAATCATGGGATTACAATACCATGACTTTAGAGTGGTACGATTGAAATATCATGACTTCAAAGGTGTAAGATTATAATACCATTACTATAGAGTTGTGGGATTTTAATATTGTGATTATGGGGTTTTGGGATTGTAGTCTAGAGAATAAATCCATGAATTTGCAAGGACAAAACCATTACTTCCAAAAAATAGACTTTTGGAAAAAAAATAACCTTCTTTGCTTCCACACTCCGAGATCCTACATGAGAAGGGTTATTAGTTTTTTTTTAGTTTGTTTATGACCAAATTTGTGAGGCTAGAGACCCACCAGGTGTGCCATTATGTGAACTAAGAATTTGACTCTAGAGAGGACGGTCATTATCATGTTAATTCTAAAATGAAATCAAAATGAAATAAACACACTAAATAGCATACATATCTAGGCCTAGACACTAGGGGGAGCTTAGTTAAGAAAACTAAATGGAAAACACAAATAGAATGCAAAATACAAATGATCTATTACCTTCCTTAGATTCTCCAAATGGATTTTTGAAGTGGCTTGCTCGGCTTGTGCTTCAAGATATTTTCTTCAATGGAGTGTGGCTACCTTCATCTCCTCTTGGAACCTTTAGCTTTGGCTAGGTTTAGATCAGTAATTTGGCATTATAACACTAATTGAAATGGATTTTAGAATTATTTATTCATTATAACTTTGCATTATCCAAGCTTCAAATTAAATAGGCAAGACCTCTTATTTATAAATTTTGTAAAATGGTCAGAATGAAACTGAACCATCCATCTCAAGATGAAGATGTGTGGCTAAGAATCCAATCAATTTTTGAGGAAAAAATCAATAAATGCCTTCATAAACATTTGGGATAGAGAGGCAATAAAGAGGCATGGAGGGTTTTAATGAGGCATGGGGTGGCTTGATGAGATATTTTATGCATTTATGGCTTAGGGATGTCTTCCCAAGAAATGATGTCATTTGATGATGTAGATATTCAATATTCATTTCTAAAAATAGATATTAAAAAAGATCCATAGAATTATTAATTAGGAACATGATTTTAATTAATTAGCTTTAAGTATGATTAGTCACTTTGGTGCAAATTTTGGCCCTTTGGTGCACAAATTAATCAAATTGGTCAATATATCTTATTATTGGCTCAAATTTTGATGAGATTGGAATTAGAATAGAATGTCTGATGTATTGTATTTGTTATCCCATATAGGATGTTTCCAACATGAAATAACAAAGGCATGTGTCTTGTGCAAGAAATTTGGTAGAAAAAAACAATCTATAGCACCCAAGTGTGAAAATGCCATTTTAACTCAAAATGATTTGATCAAAGTTAGTTGTCTCATAAATTACATTGTGCCATTTAATGATACCCTAGCCAAAAATGTACTTGAATATATTGATTTCAACTCATTTAATGTGCTTGAGTGTTTTAGGCCAAATTGTGCACTTTGGTAGAAATTGGTTAAAAGCCTGGTTAGAGGTTATTGATGGCTAATTTTAGGTGTCTACAAAAACTAGTAGGAGGCAAGGGCTCATCACAAAGGACCAAGATAAGTGAGTAAATTTAACTTATTTTTAGGCATGCTAATGTTATATTTTCATAATGAAATATAAGGGGAGACTGTATCATGGACAAGCCTCTAAACTAATCTATAGGTTAGCATTTTTCTAAGATATGCAAGAATTTGTAGGAAAAAGAGTGTAACCTACTTTTAATAACTAAGGAAAATACCAACGTAAAATTTGGAATTTGAGAATGCTTTCTATGAGGTTCTAGGGTAATGTGAGAATGGGATACTGTGATATGCCACATTTTAAAAGTTTATATACTATATGAACTAACAACCAAAAAATTATTGAAAAACACATTTGAGATGTAAGTGAATACATAAAATATGAAAGTGTAATGCAATTTAAAGTAGTCTGATAATGAAAGTGATAGATATAGAAGATTTTTGGTGCAAAGAGTTCATAGACTCACCAAAATCCTTGTCCTCTAGAGTGAAAAACTGATAGGATCCATTGTTAAAGTCTTATATCACTAAGTAGGGACCTAACCAATTAGGTCTAAAATTTTGATATTCTCCTTTATTATTATTATTATTATCAATTAGATTATCAATTCTATGGAAAATGTATCCTACATAGATTAGGAATTCATGGGGGTTTTTTATACTATCTACCCATGCAATTAACCTAATAAATGTGATTATTTGTCATGGTGATCTGATGTTTGTTTAAGATTTCTAATTGGGTTATCCATGCCTCTCTATAATCTTATTATTCAAGAAAGCCCTAGATGGAAACATGAAATATGGGTATTTCTACTTCTAAGGGTATAATGGCTTAAACCCTAAACACTAGTGATTGTGGGGTTGCCCCCATAGGAGTTTTGATAGTTTTCATGTAATCCCATAATGATAGATAGAGATGTAGATTCCAATATCACTTATAATATCTAAATGTTTTAACCAAAATTGACTTTAGGGTCTTGTTAATAGCCTCGACTTGACCATTATATTTAAGATAATATAGGGAGGCTATATGGTGTGATTTTAAAAATTTCTTACATAGCTCATGAACTTCAAGGTTCTTGAAAGGGGACCCATTATCAGTATTGATGACTTACACGACCTAAAATTAATAAATGAATCATTTAGAATAAATTTTGTGATGATCGATCTAGTGACTATTGTCAATGGAATTAATTCTTCCTACTTGGTGAAATATTCAATTGCCATGATGATGAAGTGATGTCCATTTAAATAATCTAGGGACAGTTTTCCTACTAAATCCAAGCCCCAAGTGGAAAAGGGACATGTGGTGATGATGGGCTATAATGCCCTGGTAGGAACATGTATCTCATGTAAAAACATTTAAATTTATTGTATTTATATACAAATTCAAAATCACTATGGTCTAGATTGGGACATAAGTATCCCATCTAATGGATTTTTTGGGAAGCTGTATGGCTACCAAAGTGTCAACCACAAATTTCACTATGATAATGAAAATGAATTTTTATGACTCTTCCTAGTCAACACACTAGAGTAACATGTTGTCAAAGGCCTTGTGATAAAGGATGATCTCCAAAATAACATACTTGGGTGTGATGACACGTAGATGCCTTTTCTTCTATGAGTTGGCACATTCAAAGTAAGTGTGGTCAATCAAGTAATTTATGACGTCTATGTACCAAGGTGAGGAGTGAATAACATGATTTTATACATAGTATATTAGCTCATTGGGGAAGTTGGTATCGACTAGGTCATTAATTTCTAAGGGTGAATCAACCAACTAATTGGTAATTATCTATCCCTTAATGTAATTATAGTTGACATTCATTAAATCAAACTTGTTCTAGAGTGTGATGAAGTGCCTAACCTTATTCGAGAGAGATGGTTAAGTTATGAAAGTTCATAGGGATTGATATCTCATGATAACTCTTGTCTCTTGATTAAGAATATATTTTTGTAATCATTTGGTTGCAAAAAATATTACTAAATATTTCTTTTCATCTTGAGTGTACCACATATTTGATTTGATGAGGGTTATACTAATGAAATAAATAATGCATTCCTTGTTAGTGTCATCTTCTTGAGCCACTATATAGGTGAAGGATACCTCAATTTATCTAATATAAAATATCAAAGGCTTATATAGCTTAAGTTCCATGATAATAGGGGAGACATAAGGAAGAATTTTACTATGTCAAATGCCTCTTGACAATCATTTTTCCAAGTTAGGCAACTCATATGTTTGAGTAGGTTGTTGATGGGATAAACAAAGTAGGCAAGATTAGGAATGAATAATCAAATGGATCCCAACTTGCCTAAAAATGTTTATATGCCTGATTCATCTATAGAAAGGAGAATTTATAAGATTACTCAAATTTTAATAGGCTCAATATCAATCCCACACTAGGAGATGACATATCTTATGATTTTTTTGCCAATGACTCCAAAAACATATTTCTCTAGGTTCAGAGTGATGCCATATTTAATTAAGTGTGTTATAATGATGCATAACACCTATAAATGGTCTATATGTCATTTCACTTTTTCTAGAAGGGCATCCACATATACTTCCACTATCTTGTGAATGAGATCATGGAATATGTGGCATGGCCCTTTGATATGTTTCCCCTACATGTTTGAGATAAAAGGGCATCACAACATAGCAAAAGGTCCCCCAAGGCATAGTTAATGAGGTCTTGATTTAGTTCTCATCATAAATGAAAATTTGGTTGTACCGAAAAAACCCATCCATGAGTAATAACAACTCAATACCCTAGAATAGCATTGACGATGATGTCAATAGAGGGGAGAAGGAACTCATACTTTGGGCATGCTTTGTTAATGTCCTAAAAGCCTACGTAAATTATAATTTTACCATTTTTATTGATAATGAGGATAATATTAGACATCAATTATATTATTACACCCACTTAATAAATCTAATTTTTAAAATTTTGATGATTTCTCCTTTTACCATCAACATGACCTTAGGATTGATGGATTGAGAGTTTATTTGGTAGGATTTTCATTAGGAATTATGACTAGTTAATGGAAAACTACATTAGGGTTGATGCCTACTATGTCAGTGTAGGATAAAGAGAAAGTTTTTGATAGGTATGTGAGGATTTACTTGTGTCCTTCCAATTCATTATTAGAGAGTGTAGACCCCAGCTTGAGAAGTCTAAGATTCTCTTGTATCTCAATGTTAATGTTAATTATTTATTCAATGAGGGAACCATTTCCATATTAAAAAATGTTAAGGAATGGGATAAGATTAGGATATTCAACCTCTATATTGAATATATTATGTTCATAATTAGAGGATAGGTAATCCTCAACGTGACAATAAGAATTGCAATATTTAGTTCTAAGGACTGAGGTGGAGTGGGTAAGTTAGAAGCTAATTTTATGGTGGAACAATGGGAAGTAATCATAGGCTTGTAATAACTCAATAATGCCCTCATCATTCCCAGATAAATCAAGGATGATGATACTATGATGTGGGTGATGTTTTGGTTATTAGGAGTCTTACACATAAGAGGCTCTATCCTGATTGAGACTATGAATTCAGATTTTAGTATTGTTGGATGGGGGTTAAATAAAAAATATGAGGCACATATGGAGTTAGATAGATGGTTGTTTTCCCTAGGGACTTATTATATGGAAATGAAGTTAAATTACTTAATGACCTTGTGTAAAGTGGTCTTGTATAGTTGAAGGTGTTTGGACTTGGTTTGATAGACTTCATAAACTTTGTTCATGACTAACTATGAGTTGTTTGGATCCTTAAGTTTTAAATGCCTAGGAATAATATAATGAACATGCCAAGAAATAGGTACTTATACTTATCCCCATTGTTCTTACACTTAAAGTCTAGCTTGAATCCAAAATGCATTACCCACCCTTCAGGGGAAATGAGAATGACTCCTACCCTTGTGCCTAAGTGGCACTTGGCACCGTCATAGTGAAGGATCCACCGGTCATGTGTAAAAGGGGGCCAATAAATTGGTGAGGCTTCTTGGTCCTCCAAAATATCAACCATATGGATATATAAAATGTCATGTAATACCTTTTAGGGTCTATGGTTTCAAGACTCAAGAAGATAATGAGTCTGACCCCTTTATGGGGAAAATATAAGGGCTTACAAAGGTGTGAATGTCTCTACCTTGTGTTGTGGGTTAAGGAAGGGGAGCGTTTATAGGAACTTAAAGTGTTGTATTTTAAGCTCTGATTCAAGGTATGTAAGTGCCTATAGAACTTGAAGAAGTTATTTTCTTAATATTTTCTTAGGGTTGGAAATATAGTATCATAATTAGGGTTTTGTTTTGGCATAAGGAGAATCTAAATTTAATTAAGATCTCTCTTCAACATAGGAGGTGGGAAAGCCTACAAGAATTTAGTGTGCAAATTTCCATGGGTTTCTTCCTTCATGAAGGAAAAAAGGCCTTCATATTAGAGATCCTTTAGTAATCATGGGTTATGATGTTAATATCTGTCCTACCTACCATCATTATACAAATTACCTCATTGAATAATATCAAAATTGGGGAATGAGTAGTTTGGTTGCCCATTAGTGAGCTTGAAGTGTAATGTTAAATAAAACCAGGTGTAGGCTAGAGTAATATTGATAGCATATCTAAAAGGAACAAAACTAATGGATTAGGGACTCTATAAATTTGATATATCCCTATCATAACATGATTTAAAAGCATACTCTAAAGTGGTTGATAAGTGACAAGGGTATAATGCAAAGTGTAACTTGTATTTGTTCATTTAAATGTTGAGTGGTAGCATTGATAGTTATTAGAATAGTTGTTATGAAGGGGGATTCCTTTATTACTAGAAACCTATACCATGCAAAGGTTTAGTAGGATATCTAACCCTCTAGGGATTAATGGCCTTGAGTTCTAGAGAAATTGAAGGTCCCCACCATGCATGGGTCAAATGGGAGGATGAGAGCAGTGTCTATCTCCAAGAGGTTGATAATCTTGGTTATAGACATAGTGAATATTGTTGAACTAGTGATTGGTTTGGGGTTACTGGTCCTTTCAACTATTATTATGTCTTTTTATCTTAATTTGTATTTTAATAAAGCTTGTAGTATTTTCACATCCTTATTTAGGATGACTACTTTGGATTTCATGAATCTAGTAACAACGATAAATTATGGGAGTTTTGTGACCCCATTTTAAAGTAGGTGGTAATCAATTTGAAATATAGGTTGCTTATGCAATGGTTTCTTGAAACATGTCTAAGGGCTTGGGATCCCCTGGGCTATGAAGACCTTTTCTAGGTGTAAAAATTATATTTGATGGAATAGGTTTGAAGGGATAGCCTTCATCCCATGTATCCAAGGCCTTCCTAGCATTATACTATAATTATTATATTTATCTATGAAATATAACTCCATTAGCACCATTTTGGGGTCCAAAGTGATTAGGATCATCATGGCCCCTATGAAAGTAGACTTGAGGTTGTCATATCCTGGTAGGGTGTTACATGTGGTGGATTGATTAGTTCCCCATAATCCAGTTTTGGTAGGAAGGAAAATAGGATGATGTTGAGTTAAATTCCATCATCAAGTATATCTCTCTTTACATAATTGTTATAAATCCATACCTATATAAATAAGTCCACATATCCCATCCTTTTCTTCTCAGAGTTAGGTGAAAGGCTTCATAAATTGAGGAAATAGCTAGCATCATGTGATTCTTAGCCTGATGGAAACATGTCCAAATCAATGTGATTAGTTTGAGCTTATAGAGGAGGAGTAACACTAGATAAATTTGCTAGCCCTAGGGAATTGATCAAGGTTTACCTATAAGAAGGGGAGCTTTTGAGCAAGTTTAGGAATGAAATGTGGGAGAATGTTTTGGTTAAATCATATATTAAATCATAGTTACCCATATGTTTATGAATAAATTTTATTTCCATAAAATTTGAGGGATGGAGGGCCATAGGTTTATACTCTCTAGTGAAAACAATGGTGTTTTCCTCCTTTTCAACTTCTATTTATATGACCCATATCATTCTAGTTTTACCTTGCACTCCAAAATGAAGAACTACATCAATGTTCTTAGTCCCAAAGGTGGAGGCTTCAACATCATGAGTACATGCTAATGTGGGTTAGCTATGATGAATAGGGTAGTTATATGGGGTGTCAACCTATTTTTGACTTTGAGTAAAACATGTTTGTGATTAGGTAAGGGGTTATGATAGATTTAGAGATTCTAATTTTGAGGGGTGATATGAGTGATTGAAAAGAATTGGGAACTTATGTTAGCATTCCCTAAGAATATATCTACAAATGTTTACCTATAATTTTATAGGAGTATTTATATTATTTTTTTATATTATCTATATTTTTGAGTGTCATTATTAATAACTCGATGGAAGAGGAAACAAACATTGGGATTGTAGTCTGTATATATCATGTTTTTCCACTATTGCTTGAACCTTTGTGGATTGTTTTGTTGGTAATAAGTTTGGTTCTAAAAATGGGGGTATCATTCACTTGGTTGGTATTGATTTTATTTATGGTTTTGATGTTATGAATTGTGTAGTGGTGGTTAATTGAGGTTGATCTCATGGATGGTAGGAGGGGGATTCTATTTTCTAGCATCCGTGTTGTTGTTAATATTGGTGTTATTTTTGGGTTGATACTGGTTATTTTTCATGCGATTTGTCTTTTCTCTAGTTGTTGATGTCATATATAGTGGCATTATTATTTTAATTTAGGATCTTGGAATCTTGGTTGTTGGAATTATTTGGACTTACACTTTAAAACCCCCCATTATTTTGGATTGGGGTGATAGTGCACCCATTGATCCTGTAAGTTCACTAACCACAGTTGATATCCACTCGGTCAATTTTACAGGTGATATCAAGGGTTTATTCATAGTATGGATATGGAACATTTTTGACATCCTCCCTCATCTCATTATTAAGGGAATGGGGGAATATATTGTGCAATTATTGTTGATCTATATTGGGTGTGCTAGTAGAGTAATATAAGACCCACCACCATATTATAATGAAACAATAGATGATGCATTATGTTTTTTCTTGATGTTCAAGAATTTTCATATGTTAGTATTCAATAGTTTTTTCATATTAAAATATTTAATAAACTTAGGAATGAATTGTTGGAAAGAATGTATAGACCCCATAGAGAGGTGGTAATATCAATTTAGTGTTATCTATTCTAGGATTTTAGGGATTATTTTTGAAACAAACCCATCCCAATGGAGGAGTTACCTAATAGATGTAGTGTAGGATTTTACATTTTCATTGGGATATCCTTCCCCTTTGAATTTGGGAAGGTCTGGAAGGGGACATCAAAGAGGAACCCCCCACATGTTGTCATCGAGTGGTTCCTTAAGGTACTCAATAGAAGTCACCATGTTGTTAGAGTCTTTTTTTATCATCGTGGGGCTAGAATGAAAATATTGGATTGCGTAGGGGTTGGTTTGGTAGCCATTATAAGGAATGGAGGTAAATTGGTGAGGCAAAGTGGAGTAAGCTAAAAAATAGTTATTTGACTAATTAGATTTAAAATACATGTATTAAAAATAAGTGGGAAGGTTGTTAGATGTAAGAGGTGTAATGGATTATTACATTAGGGTATACATGGTTTATGTATAACCTAGTGATACATAAGGTGGGATATAGTATATATGAAAAGGAGGAGTCTATATGGGAGGCACATAACTTAGAGGTGTGAAGAACAATGGATTGTTGGCTACTGAGTCATTTTGAAAAGGTGAAGTGTAAATGTACATGCTTCCCATTTGGGTTTGAATGGGTTAGTGATAATATGAATGAGAATTAGGGGTGTTAGGGTTGGGGAAACATGAGTGAGGATATCCATAAGGGGTTGGTGAGAGATAGCGTTTGGTGAGGGTATAGGTTCCTACTACAGAGGAAACATATATTATTAATATTATAGTGCTGACTGAATTGGTGCTTGGATGAGAGGAGGAAAGGGATGAGCTAGTGTATGAGAATCTGGGTCCATCCCCTAACCCAGAGCTTGTTTTTTTTCTCTAGGTCATGAACACAAGTCACTAGCGTGATGATGACTTGGTTTGGGACCATGTTGGTGCTAGGCCTAAGGACTTCCCATATAGGAGGGGTGAAGATGTGATATGGGGTAGTTTAAATAGGTTGGTTTGGGATGGGATCCCTAGGGGTTATGTTTTTAGTTTTTATAGGTGGGTTGGAGGCATCTTGAATCCTAATAAGAAGGTGTACAACCACTTATATATGATTGACCTTATCCTCTAAGTGATGTATCCTTCCTGAGTAATGATCATATTTGGATATGATTTCTATGTCTAAGATTTTTAAGCTAATGGATGGAATTGTTTCCATGTGAGGCATGACCAACAATCCTCTAGTAAAGATCATAGTGTTGGAGTTGGTGTGGTTATTTGTAGTTTTAGATACATCTTGTATTTATTGAATGGAGACTCCAATTGTGGTATAAGTGTTGGGATGAGAGTAACCATAGAGTTGGTATTTTATGTTGGTTTTGAAGGTTGGGTTCTTCCAAATCATCAATGAAGGCTCACTAGAGTTGAGTTGGATTCCCCTATATCATTCTAGGTTAAGATTTTTACTTGTCATATCCAAACATATTTTAGGGGTATATGAATACCCATATAATAAATGGAAGGAGGGAAGATGGAGAAGGAATAAAATAAGAGGAATAAAGGGATAAATAAAGGATGAAATCCTTCATGTTGGGTTCACTAATTTGTATGCACAGTAATAACACATACTAAACTATGCACTTAACTCCCCAAGGTCAATCCAAGGTAATCAACATGATTGATGGGGCTATGGATTGGGTTGGTTGTTGAGCATAATGGGAATAAAAACAGGTGGTGGCAATGGGTTCTCTTGATGAAACCAAAAGATCCCAATGATGTCTTAATACTCAATAAAAGTATCAAATTATGCCAAAGTAGAGATCTAGGTCCTTTAGTTTATGCGATCACAAGAAGGTGAAGCTCTTGTTCAATGCTAGGACTAGGAAAATGGGTCTACTTTATCAAGTTGGCTATGCTCAGTCAATTTCATCCATAAGATGTGAATTATATAAGACAAGGATAGACCTAAGGAGAATAAGGAGGTATTAATAGGAAATTAGGACTAAATGTTGTTTCACTGATGTCCTTTATTTTGAGGAAAGATGATGATGGATTGATCAAGGATTCTTTCTTGTTCCTCTAAGGCAATAAAGGAATGAATAATAAGATGAGGAATTGGTGTGGAATAGAAGACCTCAAGTCTTAGTTTAGTGTTAATATCTAATTATATGGCAACTAGAGGAATACGTGATATAATCCTAGGGAACAAACCATGGTAGACAAGACTAGGTGTCTCAAGAAGGATCATCCAAAGGAATTTCGGCAAAAACCAATGTAAAAGGATATGAGCTTATTTACGCAATGGCTTGTGGTATATGTTTATTAAGATGTTTTAAGAAAGGATTTATATAGGGTGTTTTCATGTATGGGAATGGCTTGGATGGGTATTGAATGATTATATGTTTTGGAAATGAATCTAGTGATCTCTAGATGCTTTCATGTGTTGGAAAGGCTTCTTGACACTATTTTTCTTGTTTTTGACTTGTTTTTAGTTTTTTCTAAATTTATTGAAGTAAATGTTTACTTGCTTGGATTTAAAATATGAGAGCACATAAATGTCAAAACCAAAACTAAATGAAAAAAAAAACTCATTTTTACCCTTTTTCAATCATTCATAATGCATGCAAAGGAAATAGAAAGAAATGTATACTACTATGCAAAATGCTTAATTTTCATAGCTTTATCTAGATGTAAAATAGGTGGTGGTGTTTTTGTTTTTTTGTGTGAGGGTGGATTAAGTATGATATGTCTTCTAAATATATAATCAATTCCAAAATAAATATGATCTAAAATAATAATGTCACAACACTTTCTATTAACTTTCTTTGCTTTCTTTGTCTACAAACAAGCTTTTCAAATGACTTGATAAAGAGAGTGATAAAGAATGAAAATTCTAATTTTATATATTAAAAGAGGGTATCAACACTTTTAATCTATCAAAATAAATAACGATGAGAGATATGCTAGCTCTATTTGTGTGTCTAAATTTGTATAGGCTCTTGTGATTAACTAGCTTGTTGTTTATAATGTAAGACACTTGTTTTGATCTTGAAAATGAAAAACTATGTTGGCTAGAAATATTTTTGAGAATTTAATAAAATATTCCTATGAATTAATTATGATTTTTTTTCTAATGGACATAAAATAAATTTATTTGAATGCAAAGAAATCAAAACTAGCTACTTTTTTTGGTAGTAAAAACAATGAAAATAAATATCTCTCCCTATCAAGTTTGATATTTTTTGAATAAAAATATTAATCTAATTCGAAAAAAATTACACTAATCTAAATTTAATAATAAAAAATATTGGAAATCAAAGAGAAATCCAACCTGACTAAGGCACACATCATCTAGAATGCATGTAGTATGTTGATAAGAGGATCATCAGTATGTTATCTCCTTTTATCCTTTTATGAATTATGGGAACACTCTAATTGGAGGATACACAATCTTTGGAATAAATGCGGAAGGAGAGGAGGCAACCAAAAATGGAGAACAAATAAAGTAAGGTTGATCATTGTTGTAGTTTGGAAAGGATATATTGTTGGACCTATAACACTTCTTCAGTTATGGAACTGTATTCAACATGAAAACTATAGAGGATGGATCTTCAAAAAATTATAATAGGAGTATGGCTATAATATATTCAAAACAAAAACTTCTAATTTCAATTTTCAGATATTAAATAAGGTCAAAAGTGGTCTTTTTGTATAAAGAGTTGGGAGTTTTCATGAGGGAGTTCAACTAAGTCCAACTGAGAGTTCAGCTTGAGAAGAGCTAAGAATGGAGAAAAATAGAAGAGGGAGTGAGTTGGGCCTAACTGAAGGAAAACAAAAGATGATAAAAATTAAGAAATGTGACACTAAACATGTAAAATGTGTCAAAAGTAGAGTTATAGGAGCTAATTTTATAAGACGTGAAAACTATGACAAAACCACCCTTATTTTCAGGGGGTGGTTATGAAACTGCCACCTTAGAGGACAAAACCACCCCTCCCTATTATGAATTTGCCTCCAATTATAAACAAAACTACCCTTTTATGATGGGTTTGTTAGGGTAATTTACATAGCCTACTTGATGAACATTTCATGGATAGGGTGGTTTTGGAACTCAAAAGGAAGGTTTTGTCACCATAAAGGGTAGTTTTGCCATCAATGGATTTTTTTAAAGACAAGACCAAGGGAAGCTATAAAGGACATAAAAAATGGGTTTTGGGTGTCTAGGAGAGAGAGGAGGAAGCATATGGAGGTATATTTAGAGAGTTCCCACATATGAGATCATTACACCATCATTGGATTTGTTATGTCAATCATCTTTCATCGTGTAAAAATTGGGTGCCTATAGTCTGCTTGATTAGTCCCATACAAATCAATATATCTTCCTTATTAGGTCAAGTAGCCTAATATAAATTAATGAAACACTATCCTTTCTAATAGATCCATCAATAAATTAATTGAAGTGACTATGTGTGTCAGGGATGTGTGTGTAGTTTAGAGTAAAAATTAGGGTAAAAATATCAATTACTCGTGGTCCACTTTAGAAGTGCACTGGAAAACTAAAAGATTTTATAAATTATAATGTGATAACTTAATTGAGATTATTATAACATTGAACTTGTTAAAATACACATACTATTAATTTTTAAAATAATGGAATTGTTGAGAGATGCAATAAAATAGAAGGGTTTAGGATACTTTATATCAATCAGTCCATATCCACTTAAAATGTGCACCAATAAAGTATAATATTTTTCATATGAAATTGTGCAACTATAATTGATATTCATGCACTAGCCTTGGTGAAAAAATCATAAATATACTATTAGAATTGAATATAACTTGCAATGATGAACCCAATGAATATACTTTTGGAATTGAATAGTTCTATTACAATGAACCTATATAGAACTTGTTGTGCAGTCATAATTGAGATCCTTAAACTGATATTGATAATAATCTTAATTAATATTTAAATTTATTTGTGAGAGATAACTTAATATATCAATATACACAATAAAAAGGTTAAATATATTCTCTTTATAAGAGGCAAATATATGAAATGAATTTGGCTTGAAATAGAACATTATTACAATTATTAATTTATCATTTAATTAATTTTTATTGAACTATTTATAGTTATATTAAATAAAATACAGTTTCCTTTGGTCCCATAAATGGAGAAAATGTGTGAAGGGGAAAGAGTGTGCAACCACATTTTACCTTGGCCCAAAGAGATAACTACGATTATAATCAGTTTTTGTTCTTCACAATATCACAATAATTGATGGTATAGGGTGAAGTGATTCAAAATCCTTTCTTTCTAAATATCCATAAAATTATAAAATTATGATCAATTAAAAATGTATGAAATATTTTTCATGTGTAGAAAAGGGTATTTCTATTTATATCATTCATACAATCTCAAAAATCTTAAAGGCCCATCTTGTACACTTTAATAGAGAGTAGAAATTTCATTTTATAATTTCAAATAAAACACATGGCATTGTTTGCCTTAAGGAAGGTAAACAACATCTTTGGTCATTCATTTTATATTATCCAACTTCTAAATGAAAAAAAAAAATTTATCTTTTTTGACATATAATTAGTGAAATTATTTTTAAACAACCCTTGAATTATTAAATATTTTGATATAATATTTACAAGGTGTTTAGATACATGTTTTTAAATCTTAATTAATTAATCAATGTTGGATTTTTGCAATATGTTATATTTTTTTTATGATTAATATGTTTTTTTATAACTTAATTTATGAGGTTAAATAATTTTATATCAAAAGTGTTAAATAAACTTTCTTACAATCACTAATAATTTTAATATATCCTTCTAAATAGGTCTCTTTCCAAGAAATAATATTTTACAAATTTATTATATTCTAGTATAAATTAAAATTATATGATCCTTTCTAAAATGTTCATCTTCCATATAAAATACCATCTTCTATATAAAATTTAAAGTGGTATGTTTGACTTACTCAATACCATGTTAAAATGTTTAGAGCCTCTATGTGGAGCCTAAATGGTGAATGAGATAGAGTGGCTTGGGATAACAATGAAATATAAGGAAATGACTTTTGGACACCATGAATATCCCTTGTCTATTTAGATCATGCAAATCTTTGGATAAATGGGAGAGATAAAGGAGAAAAAATCCACCCAAAATTCCAACTTATATCAACATTTACATGTCATAAGATAAATTTAGGATCAAATATTGGTAAATACATTTTTGCTATACCATTAATCTTGAGATATGTGTGAAAAATATGAGTTGTCTTTCTATCCTAGGAAACAAAGTGAATAATGCACACTTTCTCCTTTTGAACATTCATATATCCAATTTATGGTATGTTTAATTAGCTCATTAGTTTTAAATTCCATCGTAACATTCATATATAGAAGTCTAGTCTGATTCTTACCCTTTTTTTTATGAAAACACTATTTAATGACCCTATTTTTTAAAATGGGGTAGATCCTATAAAATTAAATTTTTACTATAGTTTTCCATTAAAGTTCCATATTTGGAACATGTTGATCATGATTTAACTCATGCATATAGACTGATTGGGAAGGGAAAGAGATTTTAGACTGAATCCACTTAATTGTACTGGTAAATTAATAAATGATACACTAATTCTCATATTCCATTATACTAAAATCATAGTTGAGATTCTTATAAGAGACACCTTGAACTTGGTTCATAAATAATAGCCTCGTTAATGGAAATGACTAGCTAAATGTTTGGTCCATGTTAATTATTTGGTCACGCTCTAATCCCATTATATAGACTAATTGCGATAGTTAACATCTTATAATATTGATCCTCTTAAGTGATTTTTTTTTTTAATTAGTATAAAAATTACATATTTTGTTTTACTACTATCATAATTAATATTTTGTATCAAACACCATGATCTTGGTGTAGACATAATACCTAGATAGATGGAAATGACTAGATATATTTTTTGATATGTATTCATTGGTTGATAATTATTTGACTCGTCCATAGAGGTTAATAAGGATGTATAATATATTTTAAAATATAGGTACAAAAGCTATGGGAAGGATCCTAGATAAGTTTGGGATAAGTGTAGTGTTAGTGGTCAACTTCAGGTAAACCTGATCCCCTGCAGTCTCATTACACATGTCAAAAATATTCAAGCAAGATACAATATGATAATTGATAAAATGTTTTTTAATAAACATGGTTATACCAATCCATGAAGTTAATCTAATCTATTATAAGCCACCCACCCATGTAGGTAGATGGGAAAATAAAATAAAGATCATATGGGCCTTCATTATGGGTAGATAGATGGCCCTAGAGACTGAGATGTGTGAGGGCCTCTGGGATAGTTATAACCACTCTCAGTTGAGGGCCATAATCACATGATTTATGGTGTACATACATCATAAGTATACCTTGGTTAGAGAACCAAAAATATTTTTGGTTTTGTTGTGAAAGCAAGCTATTAATTTTATAAGTAGGTTACTAATCTATGTAATAAAGATCATATGCACATTCAAAATAAGAATAGAAAAAAATAGGAAGAAAAATATTTACAATGCATATTTCTTGGGCATAGTGAAGATTTGAAGTTCTACCCACTCATGTATCCTAATTCCAAGAATTTAATATCAAAAAATATATTTTATTTGATGTGATGAGTGAGTCTAATCCACCATCCTGAGAGGCACTTGATATAGGCATCATTCCTATAAACATTTATAATTTTTATAGTGGTAGTGAGGATGAGGATAATGATAATGGTTTGCCATGTCCTCTAGCTTCACCACCCACTAATAGTGTTCAATTTATGACCAAGTGATATATAAGTATAATTTGAGATGAAAAATAGGATGGAGTCACATACATTTCCACTTCAAGACTGAGGACTCATAGCATGGTTCATGAAGATGTGAATTTGGTACTTGATAGCACAGTTAAAAATATTTTGATCCATCAATGGTTCATGAAGCTCGAGAATAAAATATTTATAAAGAAACCATGGATGGAATATATCAGTCACTGATGAAAAAAACATGGAAACTTAGTGACCTTCTAATGTGGAAAAATCCTACTAATCGTAAGTGGGCATTTAAGATCAAGTGAGATGAAAATGGTATCATTTCTAAGTATATACTTGTAGCAAAGGGACTGACATAAAAATAAGGTATTGATTATGAGGATATTTTTTCTCCCACAACCAAGAAAAATAATATGAGAATGGTCTTTTTATATGGTTACATAGTTTAGCCAAAAATTCCATCAAATGGATGTAGAAATTACCTTACTAAATGGATATGTACAAGATGAAGTCTACAAGACCAAAAGAGAGTTTTTTACCATGCTTAAAAGTAAATAAATGGTGTATATAACTATCAAGTATTTATATGTTATTAAATAGGATCTCCAATCCTCACACATCAAGACTAATGAGCATATCATGCAACATGGATTCCATCAGATTTGTATGCTCTGAACTTATACCTTAAGGAATAAGGGAGGTTATTTTTCTCATAGTATATGTGAATGATCTAGTCATCATTGGTATCTTAATGAAGATGACTGATGCAATAAATATTGATCTCAATAAATCATTTGACATGACAGATATCGAGTTACTACTCTACTATCTTTGTTTGGAGGTATGGAAAAAGGGACATCACATTTTTGTGTCTAAAATGAACTATGCCAAAAATATGATCAATAATTAAAGATGATAGATTTCAATCCTATTCAAACACCCATGGAGACCTTTTTTTCTCTCATTAAAATCCATTACTAAAAATTAAATTCCACTCGTTATCACTAGTTGATTGGGAATGCCATTTACTTGACTTACACTAGCACATATATCAACCATGATGTTAGTTATCTTTCAAGATTCATGTAGTAACCAAGTGTGAGTCATTGAAATTAGGTGAAGTGAATATATATATATTCAAGGTACTTTGGATCATGGCCTAGAATAAGATAATAATGATCAATTATTACTAATAGGATATATGGATGTAGATCATGCATGTTTGATGGATGACAAGAAATATAGAACTAGATTTTTATTTCTTTATACAATCTGATCCTATATCATGGGGCAGAAAGAATAAAAAAATCTTGATATTCCACTGAGGCAAAATATTTTTCAATGGGAGGAACTATTTGTGAAGTGATATGGCTATCTAACATACTTGAAGTATTGAGAGTACCACAAGGACAAACAATGATTTTGTAACTTTTTTGAAACACAATGTTTCATGAGTGCACAAATAACATCAAGGTTAAATTCCATTTCATAAAAAATTATTTTCAACAACACAACATTTAACTCCAATTTTGTCTCACTCAAAATTAGTGTCCAACTGTCTTCACCAAGTCAGTTTCACATGAAAAGTTTGAGGCATTCATCAATTCTCTTTTAAAATCATAAGACTAAGATGAATTAAGGGGTTAATTTTAGAATAATTATTTTTATCATATTATAATTTTAAATAATGTTTTAATTAGTGTTATTAAAACACTTATCCTAGTTTCTATGTCAGTTAGATGGGTGATAAATACTAGAATAATATGCAATGTAGATTTTAAGTTAGCTTCTTATATATAAGGATATAAATATAGTATGTTATATCTATAAGTAAATAAATCTCTTTGATGGAAAATTAATGCAATTAATTCAATCAATTCTATTTTTCTCTCATACAAATTATTTTTTTCCTACCATTGCTAGCACATATTTTGAGTTATCTTGAAGTAACTAGTAGTTTTTTTTTTTTTTTTAAATTTTTTTTTAAAATTATGATCCCTACATTACCATTTCATTATACTACTTTAAAATTGAGCAAAAAAAAGAATATGAAAACTTAAACTAAATATGAGTAGATAAAGAATTTGTATTTTTGGGAAGTGTACCTATGTTTTATCTGAAATTACTATGTTAGGGTGTGTTTGGTTTGTAGGATCTATAATATACTAAACCTAGATAAAAATATTAAACATTCAAAAATATAAATGACTACAAATTATTTTACCATACGCATAGCTAAATATCCCATATTTGAGTTACATAGAGAATAACTTCCTAGGACTAACCTCTTAATCTCAGATCATTGATGGCTTTCTAATGACTAAAAAACATCCTAGGCATTTTTGATATACTGTGAAGTATATGAATGCTCAAGTATGTATTAAATGTTATCTGAAGCATAGGTATTAGGGGTAATCCATTTAATTTATCAATAAAAATGAGTTGACTTAGATATTAATGGCAACTTTCTATGAGTTTTAAAAATGTTGAAACAAAGTTTCTAACCTAAGTATTTTTATTGAAAAATAAAACACGTGTACAAAATACTTGGAATATATCCAAGAAGGTAGTGAAATTTAAATCTCAGTAGAAGAGAGACATGATTAAAAACACATAATATAATTTCTTACAAAAATCAACCTAACTCAATTTTTTATTTTGGCATAGATTTTGAGGTTGCTAAAAATATTTTACAAATGACGAATCAACACCTAACATAAATGGAAAGTTCATTATAGAGGCCAAGAATATCTTTTGGTATATTTTTAGTTAAACCAAATAACTACCCCATTGTGTTTACCAATTTCTAATTAGCGAAGTTTTGCTAAGGGTGATGTAAGAGTTTAAAATTGGGTATTTACAGGGATCCACTAAAATTCGAGTTTGAAATTTAACATGAAGGAAAACTAAAACCATATATTTGAATATTATACTTTTTTCATCTTAGGAGAATGTTATGGTTAGGTAACAGAGTATATTTCTTGTAGAACATGTTTTTTTCAAATTAGACTTGTAGAATAAGTATTTTAAAAATTGGTGTTTTCATATTAATAATTAAAATCAATTACTTATTTGATACTCTTCTCTATTAATATGATATGGATAATTGTGCACAACTAGTGGCTATACATATATTTTAATATAATATTATAGTTGCATCTTAAAACCATAAAAAAATGTATGAATAATTATATACATTAATATTAAGAGTGAATTTAGTGCCCTTATATTTATCTAACAAGTGTTATAAATATATGAAATTGTAATGTATTCTAGTATGCCTAGGTGTATCCCATCAGTAACTAGTAGAATGAGTGAAGTATGTTGAAGCCATGAATGACAACCAGTACCAACAACAGTTCTAAGATTTACATCAAGTGGTATCAGAGCTTCTTGTGTATTGTCTAGTAGAGACTTAGATCAAAGAGAAGAAAGTTTTGGAGTATTTTTACCCCCCATGATAATTCATTATGATTATCTCGATTAAAGGGGATAATGTTGAGTGATGTGCCTACCTTATTGGTAGTACTCTCATTTAATCTTATGTACCTTATTTCATTTATTATAATATCTTTTATGTTTGTAATCTTATGGATATCTATCCATTAAATATTGTTTAGTTCCTTGAACCCATCCATCCAGAGTGTTCTATTCATCTGGGGTTTTTTGATGTCATCTAAGTCTTTCTATCAAGCATTATAAATATATACAATTGTAATGTATTTTGGTATGCCTAGATGCATCTCAACAATAGCTAGTAGAATAAATAGAATATGTTGAAGCCATGAATGATTGCTAGTAGCAACAACAAATATGAGAGTTCCATCATGCATTTCATCAATAGTCTAGATTTTTTGAGTTTCAACGAGTGAATTTACATTTGTTGCATGTATGGTGTCAATTGACCATACACATCTTAAATATAAATAGGTGACATTGGGGTCAATTTATTTACTTTCATCTTATCCTTTACTTTGACTTGATTTTTTTATGTCATGCTTAAACCTAACAGTTGTTCCTTCTTATTCTAATGTTTTTTCTCTCCTAACCAGGGAAATGATTGGCTATTATAGAAGAGCACTTAGTTAATGGGAATGAGAGTAGAAAATCAGAATATAGTAAGGCCCACTATGGAGTAAGTTTTATTTCTATTTAACGTAGAGATTCAAAATATGGTAGAAGGCCCACTATGGACTAAGTTTTGTATGTATTTACTTAATATAAAAATGTATTTAGTTAATGGATATTTTTTCTATGCTTTTTCCAATGAGAAAGGAAAATCATAATATTATTAAATTTTTTTATGGACTGAGTTTTCTATGCACTAAATCAATTTAGAAATATACTTAATTAATGAACTATTTTTTCTATAAATTTTTGAAAGAGAGTAGAAAATGATAACATTATTAAAATTTATCATGGACTGAATTTTATATGCACTTAATTAATTTAGAAACACATTTAGTCAATGGATGACTTTTTCTATGTACTCTAAAATGAGAGTGGGAAATCATACTATTTTAAAGATTCATATTATTTTTTTTAAAAATACTTGAAATCATGTAACACTTAAAATAATAAATAAATGTAATATGTCAAGTCATGTAATGATTGTGTGATAGTGTTAGATATGTGAAGTTTCAATAGTTAAATAAATTTGGTCAAGTGAAGTTGAGGTCAAAGGATAAGTTATATTTCAAGGTACTTGTCAAACTATTTGTGAAATATAAATTTAAATACAAAAGACTTGAAATCAACAATAAAATAATTCCTCTTTACCCTATGAGAGGACCTAAAACTTCAAAGTGTCATACATTCTTTTGAATCTATGTCAATAGAGTGAAATTTTAGTGTGAGATTTAAATATTTCTCCTATCTAAATTATTTATACTAAATTTTAGTGTAAAATTTGCTTTTTTGCTCATGAATAAATATTAAATAGATACATTATTATTTTTATTAAATGTAGATATTTTCATGGTTTCATTTTTTTTATATTTTGGGTTTTGAAGGGTGAACTTTCTATGTTGCCTATATGTGGTAAATTTTATTTTCATTGCATACATATTTTAGCATATATACATTTCTATTTACATTTTTGACATTTCTATTTACACATGAGATAAACAAAATTTAAATCATCATGACATCACATATATTAACTCCTCCACAACATGATAAATATAAAAAGAAACCAACAAATTTTATGGCCTCTACACAACAATGCCAAATCTTAAATGAACTATGAATTTAGGATCCATGGATTTCATGTTAGGTTTTCTTATAACTAGGCATGGTCATGATTGCATCTTAATTATGATTGGCATATTTTCAAAAAATATGGGATTGTTGGTGTCATATAAAATGGAATCACATTTAAAAACATTGTGAGGAATACTTTCAACATGTGTGAATCCACTTCATATTATTTCAAAATTGTTGTATCAAATAGAGAAAATAAGTTTATTCACATTTTTGGCATTCATTATGGTCTATGATGGACACCAAACTAACAAAGTCAACCTATTTTTATCTACAAATAAATGGAAGAAAAAATGTAGTTAACCATATGATAGTGCATTTAATTTATATGAATAACTCAAAACAACCATGGACATAGGATAAATTTTTTCCATAAATCTTTCATAGTGTATTGAGTTTTCTATGGAGCTATATGATGTAGTCATTTTCACATATTTCTTGAGTTATAGAAATTAACTCCCATTGATGCAACACTTCCTTTAGTATTTGGAAGAATTATCTCTCTGTGCACAAAAATAATCCTACAAGGAAAACATATTTATTGAATGAATCCATAAAATCTAAAAGTAAGTACATGAAATCCTATAAAAAACTATCCAAAATTACAAACAACACCATGACCAATAATAATATCCTAACCAATTCTAAATTGGTAATAAAGTATAAATATTGAAAGACCACAATATGAAACTCATACTTCCCTAATACATGCCATACATAATCATCAAGAATTTGGGGAATAATGCTTTAGAGTCAAACCTTAAACCCTTTATTAAGATTGTATCTAATGGTCAATGTGGAACTAGTCCAACCATATTTCTCACCTCTCTTAATCACTTCAAATATTTTTTTAATAGTTATTCAATACCATTTAATGTTGATTGGGCCATATATATATATGACTAAAATATATCCTAAATCAAAATTTTCTTTATCAATAAAAGACAAATTATCTCTAGAGGTTAGTGGCCAATTAAGAGTCAAATTTAAAAAAAAACATTCCACATTTTATTAAAAGACTTGATGAAGTAGAGCCCATTTATTATAATGGGGTGGATGATTGAAAAATTGTGACAAGACCATTACAAAAGATTAATGACTTATTTTTAAAAATATATAATTTTCCCTCCCAAAAAAATAGAACAACATAAATGGTAGCTTTAGAGGCCCTTGAAATAATTTTTTAGTTCAGGAAAACATTAACACATATAAAAATATATTTGAAATTTTAAATCATAAAAAAACTTTTAAAAAATATAAATTGTTCTAAGGTCGGATTATACCCATAATTTAATGTTGGATCATATCTAAAAACATCGTGACCCTAACAAAATTTTCTGCTATAGATAACAATTATTATAAATTATTATTGTAATAGATCTCTTCTTTTTAAGAGTTTTCCTGTTTACTTTCCTATACATGTTAAAATTATATTATTAACTGATCTTAACTTTAAATAATAATACTCTTCACGTTCCTTTTCATGTTAAGTGGATATTATTAGCATTGTTTAAAATTAAAGTAATTTTCTGTCTTTAGTATTTTTGAACACTAAGAGAAAGATTCTTCCCATTGTAATTTAGAGTGAAAATAAAATATCTTCTCCAAAATGTTGCTTTATTTTTATAAAATCTCATATTATCTTTTAATAAATATTTATTTTTTATTCTTATAAATATCTATCAATTTAATAGACAAGATTTTTCTTTAATTTAAAATACTAATTCTTAAAAGTTTTTGTGTTATAATTGTATTTTCCTCTATATTAAATCTTCAATCTAAATCATCAATTGACCAATAATCTAGCTATTAATAAATATTTAAAGATCTAGGTAGACTTCTATGTGATATCACTAAATATAATTTCATGTTTTGAAACCAAACTCTTTCTTTATATATAATGTACTAGATGATAGTAATTTGAGCCTATATTTAGTCAAGAGTTATGGTCATGCTAAAGAAAAGATATGAGTAGAGAGTCTAATGTGTTTTTATACAAAATTTGGTTTAATATGTTATAAACATTTGGTAATAACAAAAAGTTATTATTTAAATGCAACCTAAGCATAAAGTGTTTAGCAGTAAATCATGTTATCATTTATCCTCGTAAATTATTTATACATTTTTTTGGGTCAACTTTCAACTCCCACCAAATTGTTCCTAAATACTATACCTTCATACCTTAAAAAATAAATTTAATATTTTAAAATTAGTTTTTTCCAACTAAAAAGTCAAAACAAGAGTTCTATAGATATTTATTACATTCATTCTTCATGTGTATGTAATAAAACTTTACTATAAAACTTATTGCACATAAAAACTACGTCAAAATATATCTAATTAGTTAAAATTATACTTAATATAACTTTATGACATCTATTTTATATGTACATAAATATAACAAAATGTCCATAAATCTACTTAAATTATTTAAAATTAAATATTAAAATATTTTAATACATCCATTATAAAATTTTAATACCTATATTAAAATCATTCATTCCTTATTATATCCATTCCACATATACATGAATATATTTATAAAACCAACCAACCAACCAGACTTACTAAATCCACAAAATTGTATAAAATCAAACATGAGTCTTGATAAAATCACTACACATACCTTCTCGAATTAACTAAACATTAAATCACCACAAATACATTTTAATGTTGGGTGGACTAAACATTAGTCCACCCAAGTAACTTAATGGTATATACAATGAAGTTTTAATATACCTGATACATATGTGTAGACGTGTACATGTAATAAATATATATAAGTATGTAATAAATATTTAAAAAGTTCGCTTTAAAATATATATAAGTATGTAATAAATATTTACAAAGGTCGGTTTAAAAAAGATAAAAGTGGGGGAAAAATGCTTTATTTACACGCGTAAAGCCTTTCGTTCACCTCTTACACGCCGTCTTTCTTTTTAAAAAAAAGATAGAAAAATAAAACTTTTAATAATGAAAGCTAATGTGTCTCAAAGTTTTTTAAAAAAAAAACCCCCACTTCACCTCTCCTATAATTTTATAAAAATTCAAATGGAATTTTGGAATGAGTTTACCATTCTATTTAACGGATGATATAATTTGGTCATAACTTTTATATCTATATTTCAATTTTTTTTCTGATTAAAATTGTTGGAAATATTTTTTAATAAGAAATATAGTGATAAATAATGATTTATTATTTTAGTTTAATTTATTCATAAATTTTCATATATTATAATTTTTCAATGAAAATTAAAAATTTAAAACAATGTAATATGACATAGAAATGTGTATTTATTTTCCATTTTATTTAAATAAATAAATTTATTTTCAATTAATCATATTAAAATATATGAATTTTGATGACACATTATTAATATATATTAAAAGTTGAATGAAAGGTATGCATTAAAATATAAATATTTTGTGCTTCTAAATTTTTAGAGAGAATGTAATCTCATATAAATACATTACATTAACTCTCTCTATTTTTAGAAATAATATCTCTAACTCTTTCATTTTGGAGAAATTATAAGCCATTCTAAAATCAAAGAATTGATATTAAAAAATACTTGTCTCCTACCACTTTCATAAATTCATAAATGGATCAACCTCTCAATTCTTTTTAGTAAAATATGTCTTTGTGATTTAACCCAGTTTATAATATGATTGAATGAAGATCTTGTGACATTGAAATTACGTATTCATTTTAAAGTACTTTCATGTCTATAATACTCAATGGATATGGTTTGGTAGGTAAATTATTTTATTTAATTTTCATTTCCAAAGTGTGAAATGTGCCATGTAATTTATATTTTTGTTTCATAATAAATTCAAAATTTATCAAGACAATAAAATTATCAATAGGTTATGATATGAAATAATAAATTAGAATTGATTTGTATTGAATGATTTGAAATATTTACAAACTCATACATTGCTTAAATAAGCCTCAACTTGGAATTTAGAGTTGACATGCCAAAATTTGAAAAAAATAAAATCTAAAAAAAAATGCTTATTTTTACCAGTCACTATTTATAACAAATTTTGCATGCAAGCATGCGTGGTTCTAATTTTTTTTTTATAAATATCCTAAATGCTAAAATTAGCCTATAGGACAAAATTCATCAGAATTTGACGTCCGGTTCTAAAAATAGAAAATTTCCCAAAAATTCATTGAACGTTAATTTAAAACCCTCCGATGATCATGTTTGGCCTCCAAAAAATATCTAAATCAACTCTAAATGGATATATCTAATTAGAGTAGCATCAAACATTTTAAGACAATTGTTTTAGCATGTGGAAAATCTAAAATGGAACTATGAGTCAAAAGTTATGGCCTCCAGAACATTGACCTTTTTTTCTTGCATCATTTAATAGTAGTAACCTTAAAGGAGAAGATAATAAATTATAACATGACCCCCATGTGATTTATGATGTTTATTATTTAAAGTTGCAAATATTAAGCCCGTATCTAAATTTAATGAATAGAGAGAGAATGCCTCCTATTTTCTAATATGGCCTATAGAAAGGGCACGGTGGATAGTTGTAGGATATAAGAATCCTATATGTAATTGTTATACACAAAAATGATATTTATTTATTTAGTTGTTATTAATATTTTTATTTTCTTAACAACATTAAATATTTTCACAAAGGTCTATATTCATTCCCCCTAACTTGGGAAAAAATAATAATTATAGTAAGTTATTGTACTAGGTCGAGAAGGAAAGCCAATAACATATTTCAGTGAGAATTTGAATGAGGTAAGGACAAAGTATTCTTATGATGTTGAACTTTATGTAATTGTACAAGCATTAAGATATTGGAAGAATTACTTGGTGCTTAAGGAGTTTATAGTATTTAGAGTTTATGAGGCTTTGAAGTATGTGAATACAAAGAAGAAGTTGAATAATAGGTATGTAAAGTGGGTTTCCTTTTTGTAGGGGTATATTTTTGTATTGAAGCATAAATCAGAAAAATAGACTGAGGTAACTAATGCATTGAGCAAGAGAGTATAATTATTAACTACTATGGTGAGTGAATTAGTTGAATTTGAAGTTATCAAATAATTATATGATACTGATCCATATTTTGGCAAGATATTTGAACAGTGCAAGAATCCATTAACAGGTGGGACATATATTATTCATATGAGTATCTTATATAGGAAGGTTATTTTTTGAAACAAAAATAATTTTGCATTCTATTTGGGTCTCTACGAGACAATATAATAAGAGAATTACATAGTGGTGTTTTGGTTGGACATTTTGGTAAGATGAAGAAAATCATTTTGGTAGGAAAGATATTTTTGACCAAAGATGAAGAGAGATGTGACAAGGTATGTTTCAAAGTGCATAATATGTCAGATGGCTAAAGTACACGCATACAATACTAGACTATATATGCCATTATCGATTCCAAGAGGACCATGGATAGATTTGAGTATGGACTTTGTGTTAGAATTTCCAAACACATAGAGAGGTAATGATTCAATTTTTGTTGTTTTAGAGAGATTTTATAAAATGGGTCATTTCATTGCATATAAGAAAATGAATGATGCCACTAGAGTTGTAGAATTATTTTTTAAGGATATTGTGAGATTACATGGTGTTCTAAAATCTATTACTTTAAAAAGGGATATGAATTTTTTAAGTCATTTTTGGAGGACTTTATGGAAGAAGATGGGTACTAAGCTACAATTCAGTTGTCCATATCACCCACAAACAGATGGATAGACATAAGTTGTGAATAAGAGCTTGAAAAATTTGTTGAGATTCATAGTGGGAAATAATCCCAAGCAATGGGACTTGGCTTTACAACAAACTAAGTTTACATATAAGAGTTCAATAATCAACAGGAAAGTCACTATTTCACATTGTTAATGGGATAATTCCTATAGGTATTTTAGATTTGGTACAATTACCAATTGTAGATCAAGTTAGTTATGATGCAGAAGCATTTGTAGAGTATATACAATAGTTGCAAGGAGTAAGAAAAAAGTTACAAGAAAGTAACAAGAAATATAAAGTAGCAGTGGATGTTAGAAGATCAAAGGTATTTGAATAGAAACAGTTGGTAGTGGTTTACTTGAGAAACAAAATATTTTCAAAAGGCACATACAACATGTTGAAGTAGAAGAAAAATAGACCATACAAAATTGTGAAGAAAATCAATGAGAATGCTTATGAGGTGAGTTTACCACATAATTTTGATATATATCTAGTATTTAATGTTTCAAATTTATATGAGTTCCATGGAGAAGATGGTAAAGGTGATGAAGATAAATTAAATTGGGAGCAACAGGTTCTAAAGAAGAAGAAAGAAAAAATAGTGCATGTTTTGGATATGAAGACAGTGAGCACAAGGCAAGGGAATCATAATAGGGATTTGGTGTAGTGGGAAGGATTATAGCAAGAAGACAACACTTGCAGTACAGAATGGAAGCTGAAGATTGACAAGAAAAAATGGTAGTAGTATAATTAGGCCAACTCATAGGAGCTGAGTTGTTTTCAACCAGAGGAGAATGATGCAAGAAAAAAAGTCAATCTTTCGAAGGCCATAACTTTTGACCTGTATCTTCATTTGAGCTCCTCTACATGCCAAAATGACTGTATCAAAAAGATATATGATGCCTTAATAATATATATCCACTTAGAGTTGATTTTAATATTTTTAGAGGCCAAACATGATCATCTGATGGTCCAAAATTAACGTTTACTAATTTTTTTAGAAATTTTCTATTTTTAAGATTTTTTTTATTCTTAGAACTAGATGCCAACTTCAGTGGAATTCCATACCACAAGTTAATTTTAGTATTTAGAATATTTAGAAATTATTTTAAAGCCACATGTGCTTGCATGTAAAACTTATTATAGATAGCGACTGCTAAAAATAGACATTTTTTTTTAGATTTTAGTTTTTTCAAATTTTTGTATGTCAACTCTAAATTTCAAGTTGAGGCTTATTTAAACATGGTATGGGTTTGTAAATATTTCAAGTCATTCAATACGATTCAATTCTATGTTATTATTTTAGATCTTGACCTATTGATAATTTTATTGTCTTGAATGTTTTCGGGTTCATTATTTCATCATATTATTGTAAAGAAAGATATATAAATGTGTTAAATGTTCGTATGGTACTTGTGTTTAATATGACTTATGGGTCCATGCCAGGGAACAAATAACTTTTACATAATGAGATATTTAATTATTTTTAAAATTAATTATTATTGTTTGAATATGTAAAAATAATATGTAAATGTAATATACAAGTCTTTTAATAATTTTTTGATAATGTAAATTATATTTTGAGATACTTGTTAAACTATACAACTATTTGTATAATAAAAAATTAAATACAAAATATTTGAAATCAATGGTAAAATAATTCTTGCTTGTGAGAGGATTTACAACTTCAAGTGTTGTACATTATTTTAAAACTTTTTTAATAGAATTAAATTTTAATGTGTCAGGGTGAAATATTTATCTTATTTATATTATTTTATGTTTTTATTGTAAAATATTCTTTGTTATTCATGAATAGATATTAAAATATTCATCTATTTTTTAAATTGAATGTATATTTCTTCCTGGTTTACAATTTTTATGTTGTGGGTTTTGAAAGATGAATTTTCTATATCATTTGCATGTGGTAAATTTTAAAGAATCATTTTTATTCACAATATTTTTCTTTTGTGTTCATCACATATACATTTTGACATTTCTACATTTTTATTTACATGTGAATGAAAAAAAACTTACATTTAGCTTATACCTTTATTTCAGTACTTTAAGTAATTATTTAGTTTATTCTATTTTATTATGTTTCACTTTTCTTATTTGCTTTTTTTTGGTGCTCATGCCACCTTATCATATAAGGGAATTTTCCTTCTCAAACACATAATGCAATAATCTATTACATGGTGATATTCTCACAATTTTTTGCACTCTATGGTTGTATGTTGAGAAACGGTTCAAAAAATAATCAAAAAAATTATATCAATATAAAATTGTCATAACATTGTCGAAGACCCCAATTGTTTGAAAATTTCAAAGTATTTTTGTTGTTCAATTTAAATGATATTTGTTAGAAATAATTGCACACACAAAAAGAAAAGATTGTTTTGTTTAAATATTATTAACAAGTTGTCCATCCATATTATTGGAGGCTTTAGTCATTCTTTTTTATCTTTGCATTTTATGTTTTGTAACATTTGACGAAAATAAGTTTGATTTCAATGTTATATTATTGAAACAAATATTTTTTAGTGTGAAAACTATATTAAAACATAGACAATTTTTATATATTATTTATAGATACATATGTTTTATGTCAAGTCATGATAATTGTCCAAAAATCTCGTAATATTTAAAATACATCACTAACTCATATAACTTATACAATTTTTTTGGTTTTGAAATTAATTAATTATTATTTTATACATATTATCTGATTAGTTAAATGTTTATTGCTATTTATGTAACAATATTAATTTAAATTCATTATTGAAGAAATAAATCTATTCCATATTTCCACGAAAAGTCCTTGGATATTCGCTGAGAAATGCAATAATTTATTTGCGTATCTTCTTTATCAGCCGGGGACCCTCGTTGCAGTGTTCATCAACTTCTAAGGCTGAAGCACTCTTTCCCTTCACAATTTCGTGTCAATCTATCATGCATTAGTCTAATGAAATAGATCAAAGCTTAATTCTACATTCTGAATGCATACTTAAAACATGACATAAATAATTCTAAGACCAAACTACTTTTAATGGAAATATAATGTATGGCAACAAGGAACTACTTTGTACAGAAAAGTGAGCACTTGTAGACACTGACTAGTACTTATTTGCTTATACTGAAACACTAGCGCAGCAAATTTTCAGACAAGACTATACTGTTCTTACATATTCGAAGCCAAGATTCTCGGCATGCTCTGTTTCAGCAGCTTCAGGATTCATCGTTCAAAAATATAATGGATAAAACTATCCAGCAAAGCAAACCATCTGCACCTCCATTCTATGTGGAAGCACAGCACTGTAATCACAGTAGCAAATCCCACTCCATAACTTAACCCCACTGCAACAGCCCACCATCGATCCATTTCATCTGCATCTCGATCTCCGTCTCCATCTCCATCTGCAACCACTGTATTATTCTTTTCTCTTTGGCTGTCTCTGCTACCCCTACCAGAGGTCAACGTTCCATTTTCAAGGGGAAAACCATGGAGATTGGGGTTCCCTATAAAAGAAGACGCCACAAACGTTGAAAACTGCTTTCCTTGCGGTATAAACCCAGAAATCTTGTTGTCGGAAAGATTCAACACCGCCAGGAATGTGAGATTTATCATTTTTGAAGGAATCTTTCCTGACAGTTTGTTTCCTGAAAGATCAAGAGACTCCAAATGAGCCATAGCTCCCAAGGATTCGGGAATTCAGCCACTGAGATTATTTTCTGAGATGTTGAGAGAAATTAAACCTTTGAGGAGTCCCATTTCAGCAGGAATATTACCTGACAGTTTGTTGTGCGACAGATCCATGAACTTATCTGCTTCAATTATCTTCTTGTACTCACTAGCCCTTCCTTTGATCCAAACCGTTACTTTATCGTATACAGATTTGAAATTGTCCCCCTCAATCACTTTAAAAAGAAGTTTGAATTTAGGAAAGGTAAAACGTTGTACTTGGTCACTTTGTGATTCATTGGCCATAGCATATAATTTGCTCAGATTTTGAGGAACAATTCCTGATAAGTTGTTACTAGATAAATCTAGAATCTGAAGATAATGAAGCCTGAATAGCTGGGGTGGAATGCTGCCTTCAAACTTGTTACAAGTTAAGCTGAGATTTCTTAACTCTGTCAGTTCATCAATCCAAACTGGAATGCTTCCTTCAAATTTATTATTTCCTATGTCAAATACTCGGAGATCTGTACAATTTACAATAGATGAAGGGACAATACCATGCAAACTATTGCCATTAAGATATAGTTTCCGAAGAGCTCCCAGATTTCCCAGCTCCTTTGGAATCTCACGTTGGAAAATATTTTGGGCCAAATTTAAGACAACTAGTTTGGAGCAGCTCCCCATGTTTGTTGGAATCATACCTGTGAGTCGGTTCTTTGACAAATCGAAAAAAAGCAATTCATTTGAATCAATACATATAGAACTTGGAATTTCACCAGTCAGATTATTCCCTGACAACGATAGAAAATTTGGTGCACCAATTGTTGCCGGAATAGAACCACAAAACTCATTATCTGACAAATCTAATATCTGTATAGTAGAATGAAGTGCTGGAAGAAAACCATTTAACCTGTTCCCGTGCAAGTCCACAGTAACAAAACTATGGAGAATCTCATGGGGAAGAGAACCTTCTAGTTGGTTATTTGAAAGATTGAGCTTCAAAAGATTGGGAAGATCCCATAGCCAATTGGGAATATTTCCCAGAATGTTGTTGCCAGAAAGGTCTATCTTTTCCAATGAATATTGCTCAGACAAAAATGCTGGAAAATTACCTTCTATACTGCAAAAACTCAATCCCAGGTACTCCAGGTAGGAAAAATGGGGAACCCAACTTGTAGGGATGTTAATGACAAACTGATTTAGAGAAAGGTCCAGTAACTGAAGGTGAGTTATATTTTCCAGCATAGAAAGTGAAATGTTGCCCGTTAATCCGTTGGAAGAGAGCGACAAACCTTCTAGATTGACAAGGTTTAAAATTGTATCTGGAAATTTCCCCGACAGCTGGTTTAAGCACAGATCAAGAATACTCAATACAGAAAGCTGAGCCAAAGATTGAGGGATTTGACCACTTAGTTTGTTTACACCGAGTAATAGATGTCTAAGGTAGGAAAGTTTTCCCAAAGAGGACGGTATATGGCCTTCAAAATTGTTACCGGAAAGATCCAATATCTCAAGTTTTGAAAAGTTTGCAATAGAAGGGGGAATCACTCCTCCCAAATTACAATCACAGAGATTAAGCACAACAAGTGAGGAAGAGTGGCTTAGAAAGGAAGAAAGGTTTCCTTGCAAGCCATAATTTAAGTGGAGTACAAGATTGTTTAATCTTGAACGGTGCAAAAAATTAGAAGGGATCAAACCACGTAGATCACAACTATTGAGATCAAGTGAAACCAAGGAAGACACATTCTCAAACCAAGAGGGAAGTGGAAACGGGAACGAATTGGAACCTATATGGAGGTGGGATAAATGAGTGAGATTTAGGAGATTTGGAATAGTACCTGAGAGCCCACAATTAAACAGGTGAATCTGAGTAAGATTCGAAAGACTACTAAGGGCCTCACCCCAATGCTCTGATGCTGTTTCCAGGTTCACAAAATTCATTGCCAGGTATTCAAGGCTTCTTAGATTTCTGACCCATTCACCAAATCTTTTACTCTCTAAGTAATTACGTGAAAGATCTGTATGACGCAAGGTTGACATATTTCCCAACTCCAAAGGGACTTCGCCTCCAAATCCAGCCCCTGACAAGCTAAGGAAAGTAAGTCTTTTGAGTTTTGCCAGCTGGGAAGGTATTGGTATACCATTGAAGTTATTCTTGCGCAAATCCAGATGTCGTAGATGCTGCAGATTAAAAAGTGATGGATGTATCTCCCCACTCAATTCGTGGCCATTCTGAATTTCCATAATCAACTTGTAGCTATCCACATCATCACGATGATTCTGGAGATCAACACGAATGACATGGTTTGTACGATAATCACAAGCAATACCCTCCCATTGGCAACAGTTGTATCCCCGCCAAGAGGATAAGCGACCTGAAGAAAGATCAAGACCAGCCTTGAAATCTAACAGGGAAACTCTTTCATCCTCAGAGCACGCACTTACAAGTACGGGAAAATCAGGTTGCAGCATTATAATCCATATGAGCGAATTAAAAGCCGAGGCCACACACATCTTAAATAAAATGGCATGCATTTCGTCAATAGTCCAGACTTGTGAGTTTTGATCAGTGAATTTACAATTGTGGCATGGATTGTGTATCTATATAAAGAAGTGACATTGCGGTCAATTGCATTACTTCCATCTTATCCTTGCTTTTCTATGTCGTGTTTAAATCTGACACGCACTTACTAATGTTTTTTCCTCTCCTTCAATGATAAACGCACGCACTTAATGGGAAAGAATTGCTTACTGTATAAGCGCATTTAATGGGAACGAGAGTAGAAAATCATAATACGGCCAGGGCTCAGTATGGACTAATTTTTAAATGCACTTAATTTAATGTTGAAATGTATTTTGTTAGTGGACTATTTTTTCTATGCATTTTCGAATGAGAGTGGAAAATCATAGTATTATGGACTAAGTTTTCTATGTACTTAATTAATATTAGTCAATGAATCCTTTTTTTTTTTAATGAATTTTAGAATAAGAGTACAAAATCATAATACTGTTAAAATCCATTACGGACCGATTTTTTAATGCACTAAAGACATATTTAGTCAAAGGATGATATTTTCTATGCACTTTAAGAGGAGAGTTAAAAATCATAATAATAGTAAGAGAAAACTTAAATAAATAAATTTAAAAAAAAAAAGAAAAAAGAAAGAAGGAAGATAATTATAACATCTTTTTATTTTGTTTGTTATTAATTTTTAGAATAATTTGAAGATGAGAAATTAAATTAAGAAAAATTAAAAAAGTTCATAAGAAAATAAAATAGAAAGGTGAAATTTTTTGAGGATAAAATAGAAAAGTGAAGATTTTTAAGTAATTAATGTTGCAGATTCATTTTAAAATAATCAAGGAACATTCAAATATAATTATTCTTCTAAAAATAAAAGTTATTATGGATAAGATAGAATATTTTTTAAGACTTTTTCTTGTACTCTCAATTTTTTAATAATGACGCTTCAATTTATTAGAAACATTATATATATGATTTAAAAAAAAAGAACAATTACTTTTTATCCTATTTTTAGTAATAATAATTATTTGATTGGTTATTATGTTTAGTAATAATAACTATTTAATTGGTCTTGATCCATATAGAGGTTAATATTTTCATGAATAGATTATGACATGGGACCTTAAAGGAGATTCAATAAAGGAGAATACAGTACCACATCGGTGCAATTTTGAGGTTATTAAATAACCTAAAATCGAGGTCATTATAATAGAGATTATTTAAGAGATATGGGTATTTAAATACTTTTGAAAGTGATAGGTGTCAACGGGTGGGCACGAGTATAGTCATAGGCTAAAAATGTCTCCTACATATCAATAATATATATTTAAATGTAGGTATAATTTTTTTATGTTTACGCCATTTTTATAGATATATTTGAGTCATGTATGACTTAGGTATGATGAGAAGATATATGCAAAGTGTGAGAAAATTATGGGAGGATATTATAAATAAAGTGCAAGTTGATCACAAAGTAGAGTGTGAGGAAATTACAAAGAGCATATTTATTTGGTAACAAACCTAATATCAATATTACCAACAATTAGCTCAACAAAATTTTGTATTTTAATTTCATTTGTTACATGGCATTATATCCACTCATGACATATATGGATAAATTCTAAGGATTGTCATGGTTTCACAAATCCTCTCAATCTTTATGTTAATCATTAAGGCTTCAAAAAACTTTGAATATTTATAAATAATGGATCTATACCAAGTACTAGATTTAGAGCATGGCAAGAGCTTTGAAGGTGTGTAATGCCTCACTTAATCTCACTTTGAATTATATCCATAGTTAAATATTAATCATGATTAGATCCATTATTTAAGATATTTTAATAGTGATTGGTATCATGTTTTATTTCACTTATCTTTTGATCAAGAGAAAATAAATATATGTTATAGTTTTAATAAGTAAATGTTTGATTAATTTAACTTTTTATTTTTATTTTGTATCTACGCTAATTTTGATGTATATGTAGAAAACAAGATGTTTCTAAATGGGTTCCAATTTTTTTTATATATAAAAGATGAGGTGAGTTGATAAAATTTTGTATTGAGTTTAATAGATTATCATTTGAGTTGATGAGGTGCCAATAAGAACTTAGGTACTAGACATAAAAAAATATACATTAATCTCAAAAACATTTTTAGAATTACACTCACCTCTATGTATTTTGTTTATGTAGCACATTAGATGCATGGATAATTAATACCTTAAATCTAGGTGACATAAATACACTATGTACATAACAACAATCTTTAGATAATGAAAAATTATATTTAATTAAAGAAAATGATGTATAGTCACTTTAGTATTAAAATGGACAAATATGAATAAAAGATAAAGATATTAATTGAAATGAAGATATCTATAAGAGATAGCCATACATGAAATAGAAACCATGATGGAAATAGATTCTACAAAAAAGAATTATAAAATAAAGAGAGTTGATAATAAGGAATGCGGCTGGAAGAATTAAAGTGAATGTAGAATGTGGAAATGAAACAAAGTAATTCTAGTGCAGATAGATAGTAAATGTGAACAAGAATAGAAATGGTCACAAAGAGATTTCATAGCAAACAACTTGCAAGATAAACAGGAGATTATGATAAGTAATTTATAATTGAAAACAATATAGGGATCATCATTCCTCAAATTAAATTTGACCTGATCAAATGACTGAACATTATTCAATATTTAATGTAGACTTTGAAAAAAATGAAGAAATTACATATAGAAACTATCCCATTAAGAAAATTGTTAAATTAAAATTATTCTAATTATTACTATGAATTTTGGTTTGTTTTTAAAAATTTATGTTATTTATATTTATTCTATTTTTAAAATGATGTCAATCATTTTTACTTCTTAATCAATAAGTTTTATGAAAGTAATAAGAGGGAGATATATGACTATAATTTTTTCACTTATGAAATTAGTAATTAAATACTCCCCACTTATAGTATTAATTATTTAATAAATATCTAAATATCTAACCTTAAGTTTCATTTGAAAATCTCAAAAAAATTTAACAAGTATAATATATATTCCATTTTTTCATTTGGCAATAAAATGTTGTGCCAATCAAAAATATCATATAGTGTTAGGTATGCACTTAATTCATCTAGTTTTTTTGGGGAAAATATTGTAATATCATAATTAGTTAGGTGAAACTAATATATTAAGGAGATTTAGTATTTAACAATGTAAAATAAATAAAATATTTAATGGTTAAAAAATGAGTAAAAAAATGTATTTGATAATTTAAAAAAAGTAATGAATAATATGAAAGTAAAATGATTGGAATCGACACACTTTGATATTTATTGGATATATTAGAGTGGATCTAGATTGTATAAGCATGTATTTATCTTTGTAAAAAAATTTGGCTTTAGATTATGTATGGATGTGATTGATTCATCCATTGATCATGCCTAGGTGGGATCATCAACCAATTCGTTTAACTAATCTTCATTTCCTACTATACCGATCATGTTCTACATTATTTTATATATCTAAATTCTTCTAAGCATATGAAGTACTATGTGTCATACCTTCAAGCACTTGTGCATCACTAAATTGGTGAACAATACTATCTTACTTTATATTTTAATGTCTTAAACCTAGATTTCCACAACATTATAGACAAAAAGAAAATGGAATAAGTAGACAGCTTGGGTAGCCACCAAGGTTGGGTTATAACTATGTATCTTGCACTTCAGAATAAGATTCCTTTTAGTACTTGTGCAATGTGATTAAGTAATTTGATAGAAGAAGCTTTGGTTTCTCTTCCTAAGAGTGAGATGTAACTATATAAACAATCACTTGGGTCAATTTTGATACAATAAAAAATACTTTGAGAAAAGATAATTCAATGTAACTTTTGCCTATACATGAGAATAAATGATTAGGAAATAAACTAAAATATTAGAACATCAATAATACTTAATTCATATCCTTAAGTGATGAAGATTTTAATGGTCAATATAATTCTAATAGACTATTTTTATTTATAAGATCTTCAAAGTTTAAATTAAAGAGCTATTAACATGAAACTATTGACAAAAGAAAAGGTAAAAAAGTGAATAATGTATTCAAACACTTACAACATACAACCATGGGTAACAATGACCAAATACACATAGAGGACATGACTTCATGCCTAGCAATCATGTTCATGGCAGGGTTGAGATTATTGTAAGCTTGCGTAATTGTTGATATTAGACCTAAAGTTATATGCTTTAGACTAGGTGATCAAATGATTATTTCACCAATGTTTTATGCCTTAATGAAGCAATTAAAGTGACTAATTTACTACTTGGACATGAGATGAAAGGTGAACTTGAGGAATCATCTTATGTGGGCCCAAAACTCATAGGTCCCATGTTCATAACCTAGTGACTGAGGGACCGGGGTTAACTTTGTAGATCATCCATATTAAACTAAAATGACTAATTATGATGGATGAAATTGTGGTGAGCATGTTGTCATGCATTGGGTTCATTCTCTTCGCTTGAATATGTGTATATTAGTTTAAATATAAACACTTGATATCATGAAGAAAACATGTTCTCATGCAAGGTCTTTGATTAAATAAATTTATTAATGTTCAAAATAATGCTTAATGAAATTTTAAAAACCCCGAAGGCTAATTGAGTCCTCATCTAACAATAAGATTTTTTTCAGCCCCAAATCCATCCAGAGGAATTGTTATCTTAAGATCCCATCATTAGGCTTAGGATCATAACTTGGCGCATATTAATGTTTTCGTTGCATAATGATCCTACCCATATTAATCTAATATGATTAATTTTGGATGTTTTCCTACAATTAGTTTGCGAAAACATGTTAATGTGTCCGTGCTTAACTTTGTAACATGTTATTATCATATTTTTTATTGTCTTAGAAAAAAAACTTTTATATCTATTTTTAGAGTGGTACATGGGGTATTATAATTTTGTTTCAAGCTCTTAGAGATAGTTGAACTCTACCATTTTTGAAATAGTAAGCTCATTTCCAACCTTTATTTTGCCATTTTATTTGATCTCAAAATGTTTAGAAGATCTGCATGTAATTTGTAACACAATATTATTGGGTATTAGTGCATTTTTATTCTTAGAAACGTACTGAAGAGGTACGTTTTCTATGTATTTGGGTTTTAGTCGGTGTAATTTGATGTTCAAAACAATTCATTATGATTGATATTTTGATAAATAATTGTGAGTATATAATCTTTTATTCTTTTTGAATAATTATTTGCATTATTTATTTTATTTTAATAACACGCATGGCAGTTTTGTTAGAAACGATAGTGGCAATATGTATGCATGGTGGTTGTTGTTGTTGGGTTCACAACAGTTTAAAAATATATACGGCATTTTCGTTTATATTGAATGATGTTTTGGGTTTGAACCGATTTCTTCATTCTTCGTTTGAGTTCAAAGAAAGATTTCCATTAAAATTTCAGTTTGTGTTACTATGAACATTTCAGTTGGATGTTTAGGTTTCAAAGTTGCCATGTGTTTTAGTACATTCTCTGTCGGCTTGAATGTTTAGTTTGTCTCTGCTATGAGTATAGGAAGATGATTTTCAACGATTTCAAACTCTAGACAATGGTTTATTTATAAAATATATTTGTCTCGTAGGTTCTTAATTTGATATTTTATATTGATGATATTTGGAGAAAATAATTAGTTTTATGTATCTAGGTTGATTGCATACAATTTTATATTTAGCCAGTGAATGTTTTAATATACATTGTTGTTTAACTTCAAATAAGAAACAGTATTTTTTTGCAGTTCTAGTTTCATTGCATATTGTTGGTAATAGTTGTTCAGAGATGAAAGGATTTATGGCTATTCATGGGTTTGAAATTGAATTTGAATGATTTTTTTTTTTTTTTTTTTTGGGTGGTTGGTCATGTTATTTTTTGTTGTATCTTTTTAAAAAGAAATATAGATTATTCTAAAAGCAATTCTTTGCATTTGAAAATTAATTATTAAAATTAGTTCAAATTTAAATTAATTAAAGAATGGTCAAGTATCAAATACAAATCATAATTTTTATTTATATAGTGAAGGAGCAAAATTTTACAATCATGGTAAGTGAGAGAACTACATGTAACTTTATTTACCTCTTTGGAATATTAGATATGTATGAAATGGTAAATAATCAATAAGGGTGATTGGGGTCAGTTCAATAGATTACACTTTTCAAAATTTCACAAGTTTCTATCCATCAAAGTACACAAATGGTTTTAAGAAGAAAGATGTTGATTTCTATGGTTTCACAAATCATCTTTGGATTATTATGGATTTTGCAATAGATGGTGTCAAAACTAGATAAGGTAGGGTGCCCCATGATATGTGATAGGATGTATGTAGTTAACATGTTCCTCCTAAACCCCCTCCACCTCCAACAAATAAATCCAATTATCCAAAAAGGTATGGCATCATAGATCAACTAAAGAACATCCATGCTAAAATTTACATCTTGGAGTTACTCAAGAGATGAGTATCTATAACCAGTTTATGCAAAAAATTTGGACACACTATTATGCTTTAACCATTATCCTATTACTACTCTCCTTTGAAGCTCTTTTTTATTATAATAATAATACATGATGATTTTCTATGTTAATACTCAAAATTTTATCACCATTATTAGTCGTTAGACCCTTGGCAATGATAGATGTTTTTTTAAATAGTTTTCTTGAAAGTATGCTCTAGTCACATTAAATCACAAGTATATGCATTTTTTTAATTATTATTTCATGTATGAAATCAAAATAAATGATTTTTTGGAAAATATTTCAACTTTTCATGCATCTTCTCAATGGACATCTTGCACAAGATTATTGTTGCACAATTTTTCTGCACAAATTCTACTACATGCAAGATGCTCTACACATAAATGTAATTTTGTGTTGAAATGTGGTGGTGCACTAATCTTCTACTAGGTGCAGGGATATGTATGCATAAGTGCTACACAACTTGAGTGCATGCACAAAGGGATGTGATTCAAAGGAATCCAGGTTGAGTCACATGCAAGTTATAGGTATTCAAAGGAGAAGTGTATGTGATTGAGCATTTTTTACTCTTTTAATTTTATTAAAAATTGGTCCCCAAGGGATTCCTATACTTTCGTAGTTGTCTCTATTTAAATTTTTTTTTATGGTATCTTCAATTCAATGTTTATTTTATCTTCCTTTTCCAATAAATATAATATTCTTTAACAAATAATTTGACTTCTTTTATATAAACATGGCGACTTATAAATTGTGAATGTTATGTTAACGTTGTTTCTGTTAATATGTTTGGTGCATTATTTTAGTTTAATATGGAGAGATGTTGATTTTCCTCCCATATGTAATTTAATACATAAAAAATATTAAGTAATTTTTTATTATACTAACTCTGAGTTAATTGATCTTTGGAGAAAATAATGTTTTAGGAAGATGATATTACTTCGATAGATGATTTTCACATAAACAAGATATTAAATAAACTTAAAAAACAATTAATGAATCTTTATAAAATATAGTGTGGATAATTTTTTTAATGATTTTATTTTAGTGGAAGAGAGGAATCAAGCTCTTCTAGGGTTTTCTATGATCAACTTATTTTTCTCTACTAGCTTACTTACTTGACTACCATATTGCTATTATGATATTTTCAAGGTTTCTTGTGCATTTATTGCACTCAGCCCTCCACCCTTTGGGAGGGTTAGCCCTATATAATGGCATTCAGATTCTTGAATGCAATTATTGTTGTAGGATATGAGAATCATGGTACCCAAGCAAGCTAGGAAATTTAGCTCAAAGGTGTGTGATGAGGTAACCCTTATAACCTTTCCTCTCAGGCGAAGGTATGTTTTCAAGTAGATGTTATTTATAGAGCATGTAAATGACATGAAAATCACTTTCTTGTTGATTATTTTTTCAGATGTATCCCCTAAGAATATTCTTTATATACCTAGTCTTACAATCAATGGGAGCCCTTGGGTGTCCATGTCATTGGGGTTCAAAACCTTGCCAAAGGGTTTTTTTTTCATTATAAGAGTCATTTGAAGTCCAAACCATTTATCCAAATAAATATACTAGTTTTTAAGAAACATACTCTTGATTTTATCCCAATGAACCCAAGATTTTAAGGTCTTTAACCAAGCCTCTCTTAAGATGTTAATCTTGATTGAGATTCCAATCTTGTCAGTTCTATTATGGTCATTTCTTAATGACATTTCCATACCCATTGGGCGATTAATATTCTATGAAATATTAAATTTATATTAATTACATCATCAACAATGGGTTTGTGTTGAGCTGAACTTAACCAAGGTGTTGAAGGAGTTCATAAACATCCAATTTGGTGAGACCCATTTGGCACAAAAAGTTGTTTATTTTAACCTATCCAATATTTGATTTTGATTTCAAGTACTTGATCATCACATCAAATATTTTCCCCTTATATGGTGATGAAATTCTTCTTTGGCCCTTCTATAAACCAAATATCCCAAGGTGGAGGATAAAAGTGATGATTGGACTACAGCTACCTCAAAAATGCCACAATCAGGACCAAAACCCTCCCCTCCTATATCTTCTTCTCTAGTAAATAAAACCTCTCATGATGTTCCCACCTCTCCTACCCCTTATGTTTAGTACCCTTAGGAGTAATAGAGGTTCTTTCCTCATAGTTATCATGTTCTAAACAAAATTTACACCACTAGGATATCTTCAACAAATGACTCCTCTCGGTGGCCATGTAACCCACCCTGAGGTGGTGGTGACTCTTCTTGGGAATAACATGGGTCCAAATGGTGATCCATTGTGAATTGAGGATATATATTCCAAAATAGTGAAATAACATTACATGTTTAAATAATTTTGAGGATGGAAAGTGGGAGCTCTAAATGGAAGACATTTCCTAATGAATATTCTATCTTAGAATGTTTAAGGTCTGACTGAGTCCTCTCACAATTTTTTTGTGCATGTTATATACACATAATATTTTCAAATTTTATTAAATACTAATGTTTTACATCTTTTAGTAACCCATCAAGACTTAATCTATCTAAGTGCACACCCTAATGGGTGCACCAGGAAAGGGTTATGTAGACCACTAGTTCTTCATATGATTGTTGTCTCTTATTTCCACATTATTACTAATCCAATCAGTGCCTAAAACCATTCCCTAAGATATTACTCCTCCTTTGTATACTCCTTCAATCTTTTCTTACTTTCCATCCTTATTTTCCTCACCTTAATCCCCTATTGTCAGTTGGTTGTACTAGGTCAACTAGGTTGACCTTATAAAGTTTTGGGTGTTTTAAACTTAAGAACAAGTTTATCTTTTGGCTAACCTAGCTCTTGACCTAGTGAATAATTATCCAAAACTATGCTAGGTCAAATGGGTCGACCCTTTCAGTTGAGTTTTCTAGAAGGGTTTAGGGTAAAATCCACCTATATACACAACATCGTTTTATCATTATTCGATAAGCAATCAACATTTATTATTCATTTATGATTCTTTAAAATAAGCTCTTCCAACATTCTTCTTGGGGAGTCTTATCTTAAAGTTTCTACTTGGAGAATCTAGTCTTGTGGATAAGTCTTGGATGATTTAGCCTTTCTTAGTGATCCTTACAAATCAAAACAACCTATTGCAAAGCCCCTTTGGCCAAGGGAGATATTGAGTCTCAATGAGTTCATCATTCAGGTTAATATTCTCTAACTTTGCTCCTCTATTTAGTAAAAAGAAGTAGCATAAGTATTGGCTTCAAATAATATTACTCTTCTTATTCCATGTATTAGGGTCTTACTCATACCTAGCTTAATTGAGATTATCCTATGCATATTTTGATTGTTTACTAACCTCTCATATTATGCCACAAGATTTGGTGAGCACTATATTAGATTTAATTTACTTGTTATTAGTTTAATGAAATATCAAAACACCGGACACTTTTAAGGTTATTACATGATTTTGCTTGACTGGAGGCTTTAGAATCCTCCATAGCATAGTGTATTATGGTAAGATATCCCCTAATTGGGTATAGTGGATCCCCATATTGGTCATGTTCTCGCTTAACAAATGTGTCTCCAATTGGAAGTGTATGGTATGATCTATCTTCTTCGAGTTAGGATTGATTTATAAACATGATGAATTTATGTTTGCATACATTTTGGTGAACATTATGTGAACCTAACCCTTGAATGTTTTTTTTTCACTTATTTCATTATTTTATCATTTTTATTATCATATATTTGTAATATTGGTCGACTGTGTTGACATTGTTCTAACTTCTATGCGTAGTTTTAATAATACAGTCACATCCATATGACTATGCTCTATATTTATAGGTTTTTTACTATTTTAGGCTACTAGGTTGACCTAGTCAACCTTGTACATTTTCAAACTTGTAGTTAACACACTAGGTCAACTCAGTCAACCTTGTACATTTTTAGGTTCTCAGCAAACATGATCTGTAAAGTTAGGTCAATCAAATATACACCATTACCATAATTTATAAGTAAAAATCAAGTTTATTCAATAGTAATCTCATCTCTACTATCATCCTCCAACACACCAAGGCTCCTTTCTATCCTTCTCTATCATTTCTAGTATTTGTAACAAATTATTTTTTCATAGTTTGAAGTCTCTAAAATTAACTTTGTATAGTCAACTAGGTCAAACTTGTCGACATAGTTCTATATTTTTTGTTCTATCTAACATGCTAGGTTGAATCTATCAATATAGTTCATTTTCAGACCCTTACTTTTGTAGTATAGAGGCAACACTTTCAACCCTTTTCTATATTCTCTGCATACACTATTGATTGAATCGATATTGTACTATGTTTTAAAGTTGGAATTAATCCTTATATATTAGGAATTAGTTCACACTTTCATTTTTTTTTGCTTATATGATTAGAATAAATCACATAGTCTGATTATGTGGTTTTAAATATACCATTTAATTTCACTATTTTCTCTTTTATACACACACTACCAAATCACAAAATATCAAGAAACATTTTAACAATTATCTACTCAAGGCCAACCTACTTGGATTTCATCACCAAGGGGGAATTAGACTTAGTTTTCTTGCCAATTATAAACACATGGTTAATGGTATATTTTGGATAATCCCTTGACACCTTTATCATTGTGGTGTGTAAAGTGAGGGGGTAGGCCCTAATACCAAGCTAGCACCATTGCCAATTTATATCCCTTTCATCCCAAACATCATAAAACCATCTTTAGATTGATTTTTAGTTCATTGCTTACAACCAACTCCCTATCACATCTAAAATCATATTCTAATAATCTAACAATATTTAGGTTGACCACTTAGTTAGATTTTACTTTCCAAGTTGACAACTTATTCTTTACTCAATTATATGTTGTTTTAAAAAACTTGTATTATCCATCATTAGTACAAGATTTTGTGTTGTGTGTCTCAATTAGATCAACCTCATTGACCCAATTGATTGTGTGTTTCCTTTCATTTCTTGCTTTCAAAATTACTTGCAATTTTTTCTTGTTTTACTACACAGTCATTCCTATCAACATAGTCTCTTATAGGTTGTGTATTTTCCTCTGCTTATTGTACTAGGTTGACTCTATTGACTCTATATAGTTTATAGCCCCTATTTTTTGTACTAGGTTGACCCTGTCAACTCTACATAGTTTTCAAACCTCATTTTCTCTACTAGGTCAACCCAATCAAATATGTACCTTTTTTTTCTTCCTCTATTTACCGATCTAGTTCTTTGTTTCTCTTTTTTAGCATTTTATTTATTTCTCTGAAGTCATAATGAAGTCTCCTATAAGAATCTTCTTGGATTATTTGAATCCATTTAAATACTAGATGAGATGTTAATTTCTCCCTCTCTTTTCCTTTAGGGAGCATCATGACTCTTGGTGCACCTCTTCCCCTCCTTCATCCATGGCCTATAACATGGTGAAAATCACACCTCAAGATGAAATTGATGGTTTTGATCCTTTCTATACTTACCAAGATACTTCTCATCTTCACAACCTTCAAACTAATGTGAGAGAAATTGATGAAATTTTAATCAATAATAATATTAATAATCCATCTTCTAATATCCTTCCCCTTAATACCAATTTGGGGAATCCTACTATCAACACCAACCCACCTTCTGATACAACTCAACTTCTTACTCATGTTATCCAAAAAATGAACATAATGCAAAACTCTAACATCAATCAAATGATGCAATTTCAACATCATTTGATTAATATGGCTAATCAATCAACTATTCATCCTCACGCTAATACCAATTACATTCTTCCACCTCTTAGATATGTGTCAAGAAATTTTAATCCTTGACCCATAATGAATATCAAGATGCTTTAAACTATTCAAAATGAGAATTTTAATTCCTTCATTGTTTCCATTGATATTGGTAACATATCTCCAACTATCAAGTATGATGGGACTAAAGACCCTTCCTTATTTTGTAAAGCCTTTGGAAATATTTACAAAGATTGGATCTAAACTAATACCTTTGCCACAACTAAAATCTTAGTCAAAACCTTCACTAGAGATATATTATAATGTTACATCCAATTACCCTAACATTCTATTTAGAAACTTGAACATTTAGTCAATTCTTTAGTTAAAAAGTTTGAACACAATGATCTTCTCAAAAATTGTCTTAACCACTTCATCAATGCTAAGTAATCTCTCACTAAATCAACTTGTGAATTTTTCAAATGATGGAAATCATTGGCCCATAAATCTGACCATAACATGATTGATGATAACTTATTCAAACTCTTTATCACTACTTTGACTCCTTCTCTTCAATATAAGGTTTGAACTTTTTCTCCCCAAAAACTTAATGGAGCTCTTGACCAAGGTAAATGTCAAGACTTTAATATGAAACAATTCAAACCTAATACTAAACTTTTAAAAGGATATTTATAAACATCTATAAATGTTATCACTAGTAATACTCCAAAAACCAAACCTAGAGTTGCCAAAGCTAAAATCCCTTCATCTTCTCACACATCACTTTCTATGCAACAAATGTAACAAAATTTACTTCCTTCTAGACTTTCACCTATCCTAACAATCCTCCTAAATGGTATGACCCTAATCAATTTTATTGGTTCCATGATAACATTGGTCATTCCCATAAATCTTGTAGACAGATCACTAAATTTGTTGTTTCCTATATGCTTGGTGATTTATTTAATCATGAAGCCATGATCATCCTTCGCCGTCAAGATTACACCACCACTTCTCAAAAATGATAAGTTTCTAAAGCTTCTACCTCCAATAACCAAAAATATTTTTCTAATAATCAACCCAATACCAAGGATGGTTATGCCATTGATGCTGATTATGATTAATATTATAATAATTATCAATATGTTAACACCTCTAAGCTCAACTATCATTGTTAGCCTACTCATAAATATCTTGTTACCAAACCTAAAAATCCATCCTTAGAAGAACAACTTCTCAAGGATACTATAAATACTAATATAGCTTTAGATGCCCATGAGGAACCATTTCCTCTTTTCAAATCTTCAACTACATATATCCCTTCAAAATATACTTTACCTCCTAAACCTCGTGTTGGTTCTTCTTCTAAATCTCATCAAAATTTTCTTGAAGAACATAATTCTCTGCCTTGTAAGATTCCACTTATGGAGTTGGTTCTTACTTCACCCTATCATCATAAGTTCCTTATGAAACAACTCCAAAATATTGAAGATCCATCTTCTATCGATGAATAACCACCTTAAATCAAAACTCAATCTACCAATGTAAATACCATTGAAACCATGTGTCCTTCTTCCAAGCCTTCTATTGAATTTCTTGAAGAAGACATGATAAATGATGAAATTCTTTTTTGTGCTGACAGTCTGCCACTTTTTTATTAAAATAACCATTAATACTACCCTTATCTATAAATTTCTAGTTGATGAAGGATATGGTATCAATTTGACATCTTTGTGTCCTATCCAAGAACATAGTTATAATAAGGATCATCTCCAACAAACCCTTCTTACCTATCACGGTTTTGATAAGACTAATAAAAAACCACTTGGTTGCATTTGGCTTCCATTAACCATTAGACCTAAGATTTTTTGAATTGAACTTATGGTCCTTGACTTACCCTTATCTTATAATATACTTCTTAGTCACCCATGGACTCATAAAATAAGGGCTATTTCTTTTTTTGATAGCCAATGCATTAAATTCTTACATAATGGTAAATGGTATAAGCATGAGGTTGATCCCAACAAATAGAGTATTCAACTTCCTAATCCCAAATCCCAATATCATATTCCTACCATTCCTAACATCAATAGTGCTCCTTTACTCAAGTTTATCAACATTAATCTTAATTTACCTAATGACTTGCAACATATTTGTAATAATACCAAGCTACCTCCATATATTTTGTAGTGGCTTCTTCCTTCTTTATTACCTCGAGACCATATTATTCCTTTTCTTAATGAGATTATTGACTTCCCCACCATGATATGTTGAAGATCATTCATTTACCAAAAGATGCCTTCACTTGCAATGATTTTAGAGTGTCCAAATTATTTCAACATCCTCTCATCATGTCTCCATGTACAATTAGTAATATGTGGATTTTTACTTCTAAAACTCTTCCCGATTCTCAAGTACATATAATTTCTCCAACATATGATGATAATTGCATAATGTTTCAAGCTCAATATCGAGACTTGGATGTCTAACATTATCAAAAAAACTTAGCTCAAATTCATGCTTTTAACCAGGATGTCCATACCATTTCCTTAGATCATGACTTTGATCCTAAAGGTTGTGTGCTTCCTGCGTATTCTCCACTTCCTTATACTTGGGTGGTAGGGCAAATTATACCCTTTGAAATTCCAAAAATTTATACATCTCCTTTACCACCTATAGGTCTAATCATTGCATCTAATCCTCCCCGTATCACTGAAACCAACAACACTCTAATCCCTTTCGATCCATCTCCCTATCCTACTCTTGAGATTACACACAATGCTAAGGTAACCAATGTTTTTTAGATAATTCTGAGTATGATCACCATGGTAATTAAATTATAGATCTTGAAGTAGATGTTGAGTATTATGGTCCTCTTCTTCTTGCCTAGTGATGCATCTATTTTTAAAATACTTCATGCCAGAGAACCTCAATTTCCTTGAAAACACCATAAACTTGGAAATTTTAAAACTAAAACCCCTTTTTTCAATAAATTTGTTTCTAGCATTGATCCCAAAATTAATCTAATATATTCCTTACCTAATGGACCATATCATTTCTAAGATAGAAATGCCATGATTATTAAAGAAACCACTCGCATTTAATATGGTACTCCATCTTGTCCTCGACCAATTATAGTTTTTCACAAACTCTCACCTAATGAACATGATAATTTTAGCTTATTATTTGATAAATATCATGATATATTCACTTGGTCCTATGAAGATATGCCTAGTATTAAACCTAGCATTGTGGTACATAAAATAATTAATTATCTCAATGCCAAACTTGTGCATCAAAATCGAAACAAATTTACACCCAAGGTTAACACTTTATGTCACAAATAAATCATCAAATTACTCGATGATAATTTTTTCAAACCAATGAATTATTCTGAATGGGTTTCTAACATTGTTCCTATTTAGAAAATGGTCACTATGGTCATTTGCATTTATATTGATTTTTACAATCTCAACTTCACTTGTCCCAAGGATAACTTCCTTTTACCTTCAATAGATTCCATTGTTGATTCCAATGATAGTTAAAAAATGTTACCTCTTATGGATGGCTTCTTGGGATATAATCAAATTCATATTGCCCCTAAAGACAAACATAAGACCACTTTCACCATGGAATGTGGCACCTATTTCTATGTCAAAATATCCTTTGGCCTCAAAAATGCTAGATCCACTTACCAACAAGAAATGACTCACACATTTCATGATCTTATCCACAAAATTGTTGAAACTTATGTGGATTACCTCATTGTTAAATCCAAATGTCATAAAACTCATTTCTCAGATCTTGTTGTCATCTTTGATCATCTTCTTGAATACCAGGTTAGACTCAATTCTTACAAATGTTTCTTTGGTTTCATATCTAGAAATTGTTAGGATTCCTAGTCTCTCTCCATAGTATCAGTGTTGACCCTACTAAGATTAGTGTTATCATCAACATGCCCATTCCTCATTCTATTCTTGACATTAATATATACTTAAACAAACTTGGGGAAATTAGATGATTTATCCCTAAAATGGTTTATTGCATCCACTCTATCAGTTCTCTTCTTAAGAAAGGTAATGCCTTAGAATGGATGTATCCTTGTTAAAAATACTTTGATAACGTGAAAGAGTCATTTATTCACTCACCTGCACTTCATCCTCCTTATAACGATCGACCCTTGATCCTATATACTTCTTCCACACCTATATCAATTGAGGCAATGCTTACCCAACAAGATGATACTGAAAGATATTATGTCATTTATTACATTAGTCAAGGCCTCATAGATTATGAAACACATTATACCAAACACGAACATGTTTACCTCACAATCTCTTTCATATCTAAAAATATTCAACACTACATACTATACCAGACCACTTATGTCATTATTCATTCCAACCCCCTTCTTCATTTCTTCTCCAAAGCCTTTCTTCCTAGAGATTTAATTGGAAAAGAGATGGTCCTTCTTATGGAATTTGATCTCCACATTGTGACTCAAAAATTTGTCAAAGGACATGTCATAGTTGATCAACTTATCGTAAATCCTATGCCAGCTACCAAACCTTCAAGATAGTCTTCTAGATGATAATATCCTCTATATTGAAGGTCTCAATTAAGATATGTCTCTCAAAGATTATTTTCATAACTTTACCATCAATATTAAAGTAAATAATATAGAAAAATCTAATATTTCCCTTGATACTACTAAACCTAAAGTATTGAAGAGATTCTTGAAATTAATATCGATTTGCACAAGGATACTTGGAACCTTCATTTTGATGGTGTTAAATGCCTTAAAGGAGTTGGGGTAGGTTCCATTATTACCAGTACTTTTGGAAAAGTCATACCTTTATATTTTCACATCACCTTTGATGTCACCAAAAATATGGATGAAGATGAAGCTCTAATCTTAGGCATGAGAGTTGCCTTTAATTCAAACATCTAATACCTACATGCCTTAGGTGACTCTCATATTATTTTCCACCAATTTAATGGTGATTACCAATTAAAAAGTGAAAATATCATTACCTATCATCAAATTGCAACCACTCTTGTTAAGTATTTCACCTCTTTTACCATTGAGCCTATCCCTAGAGATCAAAATTCCATTGTTGAATCCATGGCTTCTTCAGCTTCTCTCTTTCATCCACACCAAGTTCTTTCCAACCCTACTTTTATAATATAAATAATAAGATTTCCATCCTCTACTCAACCACTAGATTCACTTATCTACCACATCGAGGTTGTCACCATTTGACAAATCCCATGGTATAAAGACATTATTAAATTCTTAGAACACCAAAATTATCCTCCTAACTTAAACTCTCATGAAAATACATGCATTCGTAAACAATATTTTAAGTATCTATTTTTACATAACAGCCTTTATTATTTTAATTTTGAAGGTACTTTACTCTATTGTGTTATGCAAGATGAGGTCCTTCCTCTTCTTGAACAAGCACATGGGAGAATTTTTGGTGGCCATTATAGTAGACATGCTATAGCCTACAAATGCATATGTATGGGTTACTTTTGGCCTCCTCTTGAAAATGATGCAATTGAATTTGCAAAAAAGTTTACTCCTTGACATCTTCATGATGATCTAATTCATTTACCTCTAGCTGAGCTTCAAATTGTCTAATATCCTTGGCTATTTTCCATGTAGGTATTAGATCTCATCGAAAAATTACCTTGTTCCCAAGATGGGCATGTTTTTATCATCATAGATACCAAATATTTTACCAAATGGTTGAAGCTATGACTCTTATTGATGTCATTGGTAACACCATTACCAAATTTATTATTAATAAAATCATTTTCCACTTTGGTTTTCCCCATACTATCAGTTTAGATGATGGTGATAACTTCAAAAATAAGGATGTTATACAACTTTGTGCTAAATTCAATATCAATCACAAATTTTCTACACCTTATCATCCACAACGTAATGGTCAAGATGAGGATACTAATAAAATTATCAATAAAATTCTCCAAAAGATATTTTATGAAACCTAAACAGATTGGCACATTCACCTTTATCCTACTCTTTGGTCCTATCAGACTAACATACATACTACCACTAGGACAACACCATTCTCCCTAGTCTATGGTTCTGAATCAATCCTACCCTTGGAATTTGAACTCCCCTCTCTTCATATATCTCTTCATGGTATCATTCCTGATGAAGAATTTTTTAATACTCTCTTTCATACTCTTGATCTCCTTGATGAACACCATATTTTTGATTTACAACATAACTTCCAATATAAGGCTCTTATTGCCAAACAACATAACAAACATGTTAAAATTTACACATTTAATGTTGGTGATGTTGTCCTTAAATTAGACTACACCCATCATAAATAAGGTAAGTACGCCCAAAAATGGTGGGGTCCTTATTTAGTTAAAGATATTTCTGATCCAAGTACCTACTACCTTCAAACCAATAAAGGCCATGTTTTCAAAGAACTGACCAATGCATAATTCCTTAAAAATTACTTTGCCTAAACATTTTCTTCTTTTCATGATTTTTATCTACATATAACTAACACTTTTTTATGTTACCTACATGGGTTTCTCCCTCTATAATAGTTATCTCTTATCACAAACCTTTAGTTCTTCCTGTTTGGTCTTTTGGTTTCCCTTTTCTCTCATGAGTTGTATTGTAAAGCTGTTGATCAGACCTAGTCTTCCTCATGATGTACCATAGTCTTATTTATTTTCATACACTTTTTACACACTTTTTTGCATCCCTTACATTTATATTTTATGATTTACATTGTAATACCATGGATAAGACCTGGCCTTCCTCACAAAATACCATATTTCTTATCCCATTTATTTTTCACATGACTTTTAACACCCTCATGGGTTTCTCTTTTATGAGTTTCAATGTAAGACCATGGATAGGACCTAGTCATTCTCATAAAATCATATTTTGTCATTCCTTTGCTAGAATTAGTTGATCCTTGTTCTCAAATTTAGCCGTTGATTCTTTTGATAGATGGAATTTTTTTAAAAAAACTATGTTATCATGTTTTCCTCCACTTCTCTCATTCTTATGATAAGGAATCACATTTTACTCTCATTCTATACCTTTATCACCTTTTTCACATTTTTTTTATTTGAATAAATTCAAATTATTCCATGTGTCACTCCTCTTTATTTCCTTTCCTTTCACTCCATATTGGATAAAATAAGGTCGAAGTCAAGATAACACTTTTATTTTACCTATATTTATGAGACTTTCAGACACCATTCTCTTTAAATTTATCTCTTTTAGAAACTAAGTCCCACATATTCAAATGAAAGTCATCTTTAGCAACCATGTTTGGTTTTCCAAATCCGTATGGAGGAGGAATACAAAAATCCATCAAGAAATTTACAAGCCAAATCATTTAAAATAAAAGGCAACATACAAATATCAAAAGTAAAAAATCATACCAAAAGATGTGATTACAATCACATATCCTATCTCTAATCAAATTTCAAACTTCATAGTTGGCCCCTTATAGAGTCGAGTTTCATTGGGGTGTAGTGGGCCAATAGATTAGAATGGGAGAATTATAAAAAGCTCTATGATGTTACCTAATTTCTCATGGAAGTAACTAATATTCATAGTAAACTGAAGGCTCTATAAGGGGTCCAAAAGAACATAGAACATGTCGTGGTAAGGTAGGTCCACTTTAATTTTCATGCATATAGCCTTCATGGGATGATCTATATACTACATTTCATAACCTTAGACTTGTGTGGATAAGATAAGTTATTCAAAGTACTTAAGGTCAAAAGTCATCTTATTTTGATAAACCTAATTTGATTGTCTTGACATCGATAAAAATTTCCACTACCTTCGTCTTTCCTTAATTATCCCCTCCACCCATTTCATTTTCCCCTTGATAGGAAAATTATGATTCTAAATCGATTTTCTCTTCTTTTATATCCCCTTCTTATTCACCTCTTAAAAACATTCTAGCACTATTTTGTTTCAGTTTTATCTATCCTTAGAGTGGAACAATATGTTTGAGTAAATATGGATTACTTTACTTACATAATATAATTACATTCTTAGACTTGTCTTACTTTAATTTTACCATTTGTCATTTTTTTACTACCCTTCTTTTACAAGCACCTGAGTATGTACCTTTTTCCTTTGTTGAGTGAGATAAGGATTGTTACTGCTCATTCATAAATGACTTACACAATAAAATTACATTCTTATAATTATTTTACTTTAATTTTACCATTTTTCATTATTTTACTACCCTTATTTTATGGGAACTTGAGTCTGTACCTTTATCCTTTGTTGAGTGAGATAAGGATTATTACTGCTCATTCATAAATGTTATTTTACCATTTTGTTTTTCACTTGTCCATATTTGTTTAAGTAAGGATTGTTACTTATTTTACATTTTATGTTCAATTACCATCCTTTCTAACATGTATCCTTGGTTTGAATTGGTGAGTTTGCCTTTCTTACTTCAGTTTTACTTGTTTGATTTTTTTGATCTTTTAGTAGCCTTGGATTTTTGGTTACCCTATTTACTCTTATTTTTGACTTGTTCATTTGGTTTAAAATATCATTTGTTACACCAACTTGATAAAATACCAAGTACATCCCATATGCATAGCACTAATTATCTTGACTTTCTTATGTTTATTTAGTTTTGATCTTTAGTTTTGTATTCTTGGGTTTATCGAAAGAAATCTATGTGCCCTACATAGTCCAAACTAACAATATAATATACAATCATCCAGTGATAAAGGTAATTTAAGGTATGCATCACATTTAATTTTTAGCTATTTCCCTTTTAGTCATTTATTTTTAGTTATTTTATGCTGTAAAATATTTTAACTTTTTTTTAACATTAATGTTGTGTGTTCCTATGTTATTTCTCGAAGAACTATCCCTTGTTGTACCTTAGTGATACATGATGAACTAAGAGTGGGACATATGTATACACATAATATTTTCAACTTTTATCAAATAATGATGATTTACATCTTGAAGAAACTCATCAAGGCTCAATCTCTCTGAGTACACACCCTAAGGGGTGTACTAAGAAAGGGGTGGTTAGACCATTGGTACTTCAAAATATTTTTGTCCCTTACTACCACATTATTACCAATCTTGTTAGCTCTTAAAACCATTCCCTAAGATATTAATCTTCCTTTGCACACTCCTATAGCCTTTTCCCACTTTGTATCCTTTTTTTCCTCACCTTAATCCCATTTTATCAATCGGTTATACTAGGTTGAGCCTCTATAGTTTTGGGTGATTTTCACATTAGAACTAGTTTGGCTCTTTGCCAACCTAGCTCATGACCTAGTGAATAATTGTCCAAAATTGTACTATGTCAATTGGGTCAACCCTGTCAACCAAGATTTTTGGAAGGGTTTAGTGTCAAATCCTCCTATATATACAAGATAATTTCATCATTATTTGATATGAAATCAACAGTTATTATTCACTTGTGTTTCTTTATAATCCATTCTTCCACCATTCTACTTGAGGAGTCTTAGATTAGAGTTTCTAATTGGAGAATATAGTCTTTTGGATAAGTCTTGGATGATTTAGACTTTCTTATTGATCCTTAAAAACCATAACAACCTGTTGCAAATCCCCTTTATGCAAGGGAGTGATTGAGTATCGATGGGTTCATCATTCAGGTAATTATTCTCTAACTTAGATCCTCTCTTTAGTAGATAGAAGTAGCATAAGTATTGGCTTTAAATAATATTACTCTTCTTATTCAATGTATTAGGTTCTCACTCATACATTGATCAATTGAGATTCTCTTATGCATGTTTTTATTTTTTACCAACCCCTCATATTGTGCCATAAGCTTTGATGAACACTAGATTTGATTGACTTTACTTGTTTTTAGTTTAGTGAAATATCAAAACATAAGACTCCCTTAGGGTTATTGCATGATTGTGCTTGATTGGAGGTTTTGGAACCCTCCCTAACATAGTGTATTATGATAAGAGATGCCCGAATCAGGTCTAGTAGATCCCCATATTAGTCATGTTCCTGCTTAACAAATGTGTCCCCAATCAAAAGTGTATGGTATGATCTATTTTCTCTAAGTTGAGAGTTATTTATAGACATGATGCAATTTTTATTACATACACGACCTACCTACCAATAGATGGGTTATTTATATATATTTTTGTAATAAGTGAAAATATATGGTTTCTTTATGCAGACCACTATGAGGTATATTTGAATAGGTGCCACCCAATTATCCATTTTGCATGAAGAGGGATGTCGTGTGGTAGCATTTTGGTGTCACCAAACTTTTCTTCATTAATTATTACCATCAGGGAGAACCCATCACACTATGTGCACTAGCTAGTTATAGATATTTGTGGGCATTCATTAGGTGTTCTCAACATTTACACCCTTAATGATGGTCTTGAATTTTTTGTTTCAGAAATATTTGGCTGACAACTTACCCTTTTCTATGTGGCTCATGTGTGGGGATGATATTATGGTTGAAATTCTAGTGACAAAGTTGGTGCATTGACCATGAGGTGGTGTATGGGAGATTGTGAAATGCAGTATTACTTCAAGAACAACTTGGGTCTTTTTTATCCTATCCTTTGAAACCACTCATTTAATAACATAACTTCATTTACATGGGCTAACTATCATATAGTTATTGACTATATTCTCAAAACATTTTATCATTATATATTGTAAAAAATAATAATTTATAGTTATCTAATAGTAATGGTTAACCTGTATATGTCCATTATAAAAAAAATCTCTTGGATCATGCTTCCATCTCTTATAGAGTGGACTATGTCACATAAAAGTGCAAGGTACCACATTATAATTTTATTCTCAACACCTCTATTTTAGGCCATGTTGGAACTATACTTTTGATTGCCTAGATTTGAAACCTATTAGCCCACCCTCCTCATGTTCCTAGCTAGATTGAGTGGTGAATGAGTCTATTTTTTGTACCACAACCTTTCTCTACCATTATGGGAAAAAAAATTCTCATACCAGAAAATGAGGAGAGGAAGTTGTTCTTAAGTAATTTCAAGGAGTTTCCTCCCTTCTTAATCAAAATAATTTTGATAATCAATATTAGAGTCTTGCCAACTCTCTCAAACACCACATCAAAGTGGAATATGGACACATTGCCAGAGGGGCACAATTATGTGTTCATTTACATTAGCTTAAATGTGAAGACAAATATTCCAATTATTTTTTTAAATCCATCAAGGCCAAATAGGATTGAGATTAATTCAAGGCCATTAAGTCATCTCAAACTAGAGATCTCTTACAAATATCTCCTTAGATTTTTTGGATCACTATAGGTTATTGTTTCATGGTTAGAAGGAACCGTCAAAAATCTCTTAGGATATATATGAATATCTTGATGTGGTTTCTCACAAAATAAAGGTTGTAGATAAATAACTATGTGATACACTATTGAACCTCTAGGGACTCATAAAAGTTATTCATTACATGAGAAATGATAAATACCCTAGCTTTGATGGATTTTCATGCAAATTATACAAAGCCACATGGGAATTTGTTCGACAAAACTTCATGTATATAAATAAACCTTGAAAAATAAATATTTAGGTGTTATAATCAATCAAGGTAATATCAAATTCATAACTAAATCTGAGGATATATATCTCATTACCAGCTAGTGGCCTATCACTTTGTTAAATTTATCTTATAAATCTTTTCTAAATCTCTTGTCAATCATCTTTGTCTTATTCTCCCTATAATTTTTAGACTAGAGTAAATGGGATGTATTATAAGTCAATACATTGTTGATAATCTTTTTTTTTTCTAGGAAGGAATGGAATGGGCTAGATCTTCAAATTAGATAATGATTGTTATGAAGTAATATTAAGAAAAGGCTTTTGATTGAATTAGATGGATTTTAATCCTAGAAATGCTAAAGGTTATTGGTTTTGGATAATTCTTTATTTTGGTAGTCCAAACCTTGTTAAAAGATGCCTCTACCTACCTTATTATTAATGGTCTCAAATATAACAACATTTTCCTTCAACACTCCATCTAACAAGGTTAACCTCTTATTTTAACTCTATATTTCCTTTCGAAAGAGCCTTTAGGATATTTTCTTGCCTCTATTGTTGAGTAGGGTCTAGTTAATGGCATTATTTACATGACTGCTCTTCTCACCTCATAAATGGACACTTTTCTAATGATATCTTCCTCACACTTAAAAAAAAGAAAAATATATTTCAAAATTTATGAAATTCCTTGATATCTTTTGTTTAGCTTTTTGTTCTAATTTGCAATGGAGTGAGACTCAATGTTTCAGATAAAGCATGATATTTATTCCTAAGTGTTAAGTGGAAATTAATTTCTCAAGGAGAATAGTTCAAATTTATTAGCATTCAATTTTCCTTTGAAAGTTATCCTACATAGATTTTTTAGAACATCTCAATCATGTGGAGAATATGGTTGAATACTTGGTTTCCAAGCCAATATCCTTAGCAGGTAAATTCAAGGTTTGCACCAAAATCCTAGCAGTTACCCATGTCTACTACTCTTCATGGACATGATCCTTCTAAGGCATCCTATGATAGGCTGGGTAAAAGTCTCCTAGATTTATTTTTGTCTAATCCCAAGTAGTCGAAGGGATTCCATCGAGTTTCTTGGGACATATTCTACCTACCTGAAGATAAAGGAGGTATGGGAATTGTGGATATTTATAGGCAAAGAATAACATTTTGCATTAAATGGGTTATTATATATATTAAAGGTAATGAATCCTAGAAAATTATGGTGATGCATTAAATATCTTATGGATCCCCCTTTGGCAAACCAAGTTGGAATTTTTTTCCTTTCACACCTTTCTCATTATGATGGATCCTACCAAAATTGAAGGTTATTTCATAGCCAAACATATATAGAAGACCTTTAAGGATGTCAAGCCTAATATAAGGTGTATTGGTGATAGTTTTTGTATTATATTACATTTTAATGATCATAATATATGGTGGTATCCTATTATGACCAACACAAATGTTTTTTTGGAAAAATTGCCTAGAATTAAAGCTTTTAAGCTCTTTCAAAAAATGTATTCATAATATTTAATATTTAGTCTTATCAGGGATTAGAACCCTTCACTATATTTTAAAACATATCACTTGAATAATGTAGACTTACCTTCTATTCTTCACATTCAAGAGCCCATTCCAAATGTTATGTTGCATAAATTGGGCTTATGACCATCCCACTCATGGTGAAAGGATTATCAGTGGAATTGTGACACCTTTCCCTAGTTTACTTGGTCTAATTTTTGACAAGGAAAGGATCATTTTTTTCAATGGATAGACTAAGCTCTTCTAGTAGAACTAGATCTCTTAATTTTTTCCTATTCATGATAGTTCAATTTCTATGCTCCATGACACCTTGTTAGATAATCATCCTATCTACTTTAATATTGAGTGGTATACCCATCAAGTGAGACCTTTCATAACCTAGTTTTATCTCAAAATGCTCACCTTAAACATGAGAGAACTATTGGGCATAGAGTTAGAATTTAGAATTTAGTTCCTAGGCCTAAAGGGGATTGTGGCTAGATATAGTGATGGAATGATAATCTTGATTTCAATACCACCTATATTCATGTTTATGGTAAACAAGGCTCTTTTTTTTATGGCATCTCAATAATGCTACAAAATATGAATACCTCTGAGTATCAATGAGCTTGAAGCCTCTCCTTTTAATGTTAATTTAAGAACCCAAGTAATTCATTGGCATCATATTTTATAAGTTAAGGAGGAACATAAGGCTAGAGGGGCTCAATTTTGATCTCAAATGCATTGGCTAATAATTGGGGATAAGGTCATTTAAGCAATTTTATATTTTACATTATAAAAGGGATGTTGTTAGAATCAAAGCTGTCAGTGATGTATCTATTTGATTCACTAAACTCCCTAAAATTATAAATATGTTGTTCATCATTATCATGGGGTATTTTAATCCCAACCTAATTATCTTGAGCATAAAGATTCTCTTACCCAATGCCTTCAATATATCCCTTGTAAAGGTTCTTATGCTTAATGGGTTGCTTGTGATAAGTCTCTAACCATAGATGATCTTAAATAAGAAGTTATACAGATGGATATTGATAAATCTCTAAGAATTAATGGTTTCCTTTTTGAGTTATATAAGACCTTATGAGATACTGTGGGTCTATATATTCATAATTTTTATTCTAAATCATTTTTTAATAAATATTTGGGACCTCTTATAAACCAAGGTAACATCAAGTTTATCCCCAAGGTTGGTGACTCTAATGTTATCACTAACTAGATACATATTACTCTTTTTAATGTCTCTTATAAGATAATTACTAAGGCATTGGATTTCATACTTAAGCATCTTCATCTTTTAATTAGTTTAAGTGAATAAGCATGATTTATCCAAGATAAATAAATCTTGTATAATGTCATTTATATTTAGGAGGGCATGGAATGGGATCATTTTTGTAGTCAAAAGGCCCTATTTGTTAAGATTGATTTTGAGAAGGCCTATGATCAGAATGAGTGGCATTTTATTTTATCATCCAATCTCTTTATTTTTCATCCCAAGTTTGTACAAGTGGTTAATATGTTTTTTCAATATGTTTGGGAATGTATTACTATCAATGAAACCCAAAGTTAATGAATTGAAAATCATAGATATATCAGGTAAGGGTATCCTTTAAAACTTTCACTTTATGTGTTAGTAGTTGAAGGGTTTAGCTATTGACTTGCTAATTATACCTCTAGAGGTCTGGTTAAAGGCATATCTCTCCCTCATTTGACCACCATTTGTAAAATGGTCAATTTTTTATGACTATTTATCAATCTCTAGGAAGAGAAGGATTTGGTTAAGAATGTTGTGGATTGTCTTCAAATTTTTTGTTTGGCATTTAGATCTTCCATTCAATGGATAAAAAATGGAACGTTATCTTTAGCATCTTTCTCTCAAACCCCCTTGATTAGAGGGATATCAATGGTGGTGGATTCTTATAGGTGTTCAATTTAAGTTCTTTGCCATTCATTTTGATTTTTAGGCTTCTCCTGATGAGCTATGGTCCTATGTGGTTTAAAGGGTTAAGAAAAAAATTCTTTTTGGATCACTTAACCTTTGTCCTCAATGGGTAAGTTTAATATTTGCTCCAAGATTTTGCTAGCTATAAATGTTTACTATTATTCTTGTTTGTATCCTTATAATGATGCCTATGTTAGACTATAAAATATCCTAAGAGACTTACTCTAGGATAATTCTAAAGGTAAAAAGGTATTTCAAATAATTTCTTGGGATATTTTTTCTATATTAAAGAAGTAGGTGGTTTAGGTCTCCTGGATATTAAGCTTCAAGGTCCACCTTTCATCATTAAATGGGTAATCCATAGAATGGAAGGTGATGAAGCATGGAAGATATTTCATCATCACTGAATCTCTTACGGGGTTCCTTTAGGAATGCTTGGCAAGTCTTTAGTATTCATACTCTTCTCACTACCCCTATCCCTATTAAAATTAATGGTACTTTTGTCATTCAAAGCATTTGGAAAACATGGGATAAACTCAAACCCTATCTCATCTGGATAGGGGAAGGCTTCAAGAATGGTCTTTTATAAATTCTCATTCTCTTTGGTGGTCTTCCTGCTTAAATTTTCATATTGTTCCCTTTGATTTAGTCCCTTGGATTAAAGGTTTAAGGTTATTCAATAAAGGTGTGAAAACCATTGGGGATATGTTATGTAAAATGAGCCAATCTTGGATTCCTGGTAGTATATTTAAAATAAATTTAATATAATTAATATAGATGCTAAGTCTATTATTTAAATTCAAGCCTCCATACCTGATGAGTATCTTCACAAGATTGGAATCAATTACATTACTCCCTAGTGGAAAGATTGGTATTATCCTATGACCACTCCCTTTACTTATTATTATCCTTGTTTAGGGTATAATATTTTATCCCCTAGCATATTCAAGATGACATTATCAATCATCAATGTACCATTCGGTCCCTTTGTGTAGTCTAGTTGAAAAGATTTTACATTGTGTGAGATGCTCCCATTGAGCCTAAGAAGGTTTCATTTATTTGGTGTAATCTATATTAAGGTATAATAATGACTGAATTATTTAATAACATGGGGGTTACAAATCCAATTTTCCTATCATGTCATCAACATGATATTATTAAGCATCTTTTTTGGTTTTGATCTCACACTCAGTCTGCATGGCAATGGATTCATACCCTCTTTCAGCTATTTAGGCATGAGTTACTTATGTCGAAGATAAATATCTTGGGCGACTCAATCATTAATCCTACAAGATACAATATAGTTTGGTAGTTTTTTCATATTTATATTATTTTACAAATATAGAAAGCTAGAAATTATGCTTATTTTAAGCATCATGAAATGAAACTTAGTTTTTATGTTATTAACAAAATTAATGTCATTTCCAATGTCACTCTATAGATTAAAATATAGAATGACAAATTTCACTTGGATATTAACCACCTCCAAAATTTTCTTGATCATTAGGGGAATTTTTTATGTGTAGTCAACCAATAATATATAAAGCTATGATGCTTGTATTTGCCTTGTTGTGGGCATTGGCATGTCTTACACTACTAGGATTTTAGGAATAGGCATAAAATCCTCTCTCATATCAGGTCTCCCCCATCATTAGTCATAGTTTTGATTTTATTGGCCTCATGTATCTTCCATAGGTGGATGTGATGGAAGGGATTAGGACCCTTCCCTGCGAGAAAAATATTTGGAGCTAGCTATTATTATTTTTCCTGATAAACATAAGGAAGAAAAAAATAATTCTCAATAAAATGATGGATGGGATCCTTTACCTATGGATGATGACCCCATGCTCAAGTGGGCTGCGGTGATTATTGAGCATGGTCTTGAGATTCAATGATTTTCACTGATGTCAAGGTTATCTTAGTACATAATTCATTAATGACAAATTGATAGGTTCCAAGTGGATTTGAGAGTGTATATCATGTATGCAGGGATTTAAGGTGATTGACCATGTTTAAAGGGTAAAATGATGGGTCAAGATTGATTTGGGTACTTGTGTAACTGAAATGAATTAATTAGAGTAGTCTTGTGAAGGTCTAGGTTATCTTAGTGAACTTGGCAAAACTTCTTGAGTAAGCAGATTGATGATGTCAGTATTTGCACATGTGAAGGTGTCAGAAGAAAGTGGTCACATGAGTTTGTTCATATTTGTTCCTAGATCATATGTTTCAAATTTAAAGTATTTAAATGATTTATATAAAACTTTATGGTAGTTAAAAGTTGGTCCCCTAGGCATATTTCACTGTTTTCCATCCATAGTCCAATTTGCATTAAAAAGTGATTGTTGGAATTCAAATATTTGAATTTACAGAGGAAAACTAGTCTATAGTATTATGTTTAAAAATTTTGATAATGGATGAATTTTATGGTGGTGTAAAAGTAAAATTAGTATATAAATTCAATTTAAATCCAATAAAATTTATTAGGATGTTTGAATAGTTATACAGTTGTATTTATTACACATGAGAGTTGACTATTGTTGACTATTTTTTTTGAATAAATCAGAGTGAAAATAAATGATTATATAAGTCAAAATACTGATAAAAAATTATTGGTATAAAAATAAAAAATGAATTATATTCCATGTAGATCATCCTAAAATATATTTAGAGTTTTTAATGTCCATATAGGTGTAGTTATTATAGGTTAAATTTGACTTTTATTGACTATAATTATTGCAGGTTTGAGTAGGTTTCTTGCAGTGGTATTTATGAGCCTTTTAATGATGAATTAAGGTGTATTATGGATTAAATGATGTTATTTAGGTATTTATATTTACATCCATATGTGGATTTTTCTTGAAAATTTTATATGCAGTTAGTTTGAGCCTCATTTGTGAAGATAATGTTTTTGGTCTAATTAGGCCTAATGGAGGTTTTTGGGTGTAAGAGAATGTTTTGATGTTTATTAAGCATGGAATATGATCATAGAAGATGAAGATAAATTATTTTAAATTTTATGAGTCATTGGTAAGGGCTATCTAGGCCACAGTGACTCAAAGTGTTTTGTGAAGGTGAATTAGGTCTCCATAAGACCTATTGAAGGCTTGAGGGCTAAAATAGGTTTCATAAGGTGAGAAAGTGACTTAGAGTATTCTATTAATTATTAAACATAGATAATACATGTAATAAATTATGTTAAATTGTTTAAATGGGTTATATATTTGGTTAAGGTCTATTGGTATCTAAGTGTAACATGTGGTCTAATGGAGGGATAATTGTGTAGGTTGTGCTTAAGCCTAGTGTGTTGTTTTGAGACATTTGAAACATGGCTGACCTACATAGTTGATATATATTGTATGTAATGTGTCTAAAGATATATTTTTATTTTATCCAATAATATAGATATTTATGGCTGACCAAGATTGATTGGAGAAATAACCATGTATATGTAAAAGGCTATTTTGGCCTCATTGTGGTAGTTAGACAATTGGTGTATGAAGAGAATTATATATGAGTTTATATAAGGTTAAAAGGCCATGAAATATATACAAATAATAATTTTTAGTATGTGACAAGGTTATAACATTGTTTTTTAGTATTCAAGATCAATTAAGCAGATTTGATTCAAGGCTATTACACCTATTTTACTTAGGTGACCTAGTGCAAAGGTTTTGATTGGAAATCAATTAGAAGTTCATGATAGAGAGGTAGATTTTTAGGTGTTAGATATATATAATTAAATAATTAGGTGTGTCATAGATTATATCAAAGTTATATATCAATTTGGAGGTGATTGAGCTAGTGCTTGATCATCTAGGGTGTTGTAGCCTCCTTGCTAGTTGGTGTGAGGTAAAGGTCTAGTGGGTGCTTGACCAAATTGAGGGAAGGGTGATCCTTGATCAGTTATTTATGATATAAATTGAAATAATAACTTTATATGATAGTATCACAAAGCTTATTTTAGTGTTTTTCTCCCCCATGAGGGTTTCCCACATAATTCATGTGTTATGTGCTTTGATCTTACATTATTTTCTTTGTTCATTGAAATGAATGGTTTATATGATTCATAAATGATTATCTTAAATGGTTAAGAGTTTAAATAATTGGAAATGAGGTTTATTTTATTTCATAATTGATTCACCCCCTCCCCTCTTAATGATTATGACTCCAATAATTGGTATTAGAGTAGGTCCTTTAGGAAGGATTCATAGCTAGGAAGGTGGTCCTTGAATCACAAAATGGCCAAGAAACTAAGCAAATAATTAAAGAGTTGAGGTATATGGATAAGTATTATGAGGGTAATATTTTTAACTTTAAGAGTGGCATGGTCATAATGGATAAAGAGGATGACAAGGCTATTAAGGGTCTCACATTTTAGTTAGAAGATGTTAATGTAACGATGAGTTCTTTGGTGGTTCTTAAGGAGAAGGTACGTATCTTTAATGCTAATGTAGCCTTAGAAATAAAAAAGTATAAGATGAATATTAATTATCTTAATAATCAATTAAAGGATGAAAATTTGAGTTTGAGGGAAAATAAGGCTAAGTGTGATTAGTTGAAAATTGAGCTTGGTTCCTTGAAGGTTGAGCATGAGAAGTTAGTAGTCAAAATGAGCAAGGTTGAGTAAGATAAATCAAATAAATTAAATAAGGATGATATAATAAATAAAAAGGTGAGAATACCAACAAGGTAGACCAATTACATGAGATTTTTCAATTCATCTCATAGTCAATGTTATGTTTGCAATCAGTTTGGTCACATAGCAAGAGATTACAAAAGGAGAGGTAACTTGTCAAAATTAGATAATAACCATCATAAAGAAAAAGGTGTAAATGATATTATATATTTTAGGTGTCATATAATTGGTCATATTTAAAAATATTATAAGAACAGGTTGAATGGGTCTCAAGGTAAAGCAAGGTGTATGGAGATCCTAGTGTGCAAGGAAGAGGTCATATATGGATATGGAGACCTAAGACTATTAAAAGAAGTCAGATTGAGACCAAGGATGAATTGGTTGATAAACATATCAGTCAATATGGTTTGTTTACTTTGGTAGATATGAAGTCAAGAAAAGAGTAGTATTTATTAGGGTGTGTTGACAAAGGAGTTAAAGAGAATATGGATGAGCCAATCAAGCCTATGAGGAGGCTTAGGAAAGATAATCAAACTAGTGAGAATATGAAGACTTGGGAATATCCTAAGTTTTGGGTGTTTTAAGTGTTATGGTAGATGAGGTGTCTCTATTAAGATTCATAGAGGCATTACTCAACCATTTGAAGCATCATGGAATGGTGTTGTAAGGTTGATAAGTGAGAGACTAGTTAATGGGTCAAGGTATGCTCTTTGTCTTGATATGCATATAATCGTGTATGGATTATTTAAATATTTTCAAAGATGTATATCACCTATTTATATCTATATAAGTGATTTGAAGGTTTGAATTTATTTTTGGAAGAAGATCTTACTTTGAGTGTCCTTCTTTGGCATAATGGTTCTAACACAAAAAGCTCTTCACATTGTGTATCTTGGGTTGTACAATGATTTGGGTCACCAAACTTAGTGAGAAGGTGTAAAATTATGATATACAAGTGTTAAATGAGGTTATGGTGTGATATAAGTAGTCACATGAAGTAAATGTATGATAATTTCAAGTTATGTATCTTTGTTTATAATGTACCTCGTTGAAGTGAGATAAGAGAGGAGTATCATTTCTTGTGCAAGAGATAGGTCCTTGAAGGGATAATATTGTGAAGGTGAGTTCATCTTGAAGTAGAAATAAAGTATTAATGCAATAAAATTTCATTCATATATGGAATAATGAGGTATATTGTTCAAGTTAGTATATCGAAGAGATTTTATAGGCATGTATTCAGGTAAGTTTAGTTATTTTAAACATGTTCTTATTGTTCAGATCAGTTGTGGTTATTTGATTCATATAAAAAGTTTTTTATACCACTAAAATAGATAATTTAGACCTAATAAGATTAAATTTGATTTAGTTGTCTCATCAATTATGTTGGATAGTTGTGGTAGCCTATGTGTGGATGAACATGGATGCATTCAAGGTATGTTCTAATAAGAGAGTTTGATTGTATATGTTTAATATATTTTGGTTTTGATCAGGTAGAATATGGAGTGATGGGGATTTAACTTAGGTTTATTTAGGAGTATGTGAATTTTGGGCATGTTTTATATAAGCTAAGATTTAAAGGGCAATTTATATAGAGGTATGTTCTCTTCAATTGATAATATGCAATGTATGCATAGAGTGAGGAGGAGAATATGTGAGATGTTTTAATTATAAGCATCTTGAGTGGTTGAGTATGGTTTTATAATATTTTAATATGAGATTAGCATGATGTTAGGTTGATATTTATAGCTTTGTGAGTAGTTTTTTAGGTTCAAGGATCATATTGACATGTTGAGGAAGAGACCTTTTATAATTAATGTCAAAGGGGGAGAATGATCAGAATGAAGGAGTTGTTTAATTTGAGAGAGAGAATTATGAAAGTGTTTTACATCAATGAAAAAGGGTTAGATTGTTGAGAATGGTCTTGATATGAATTTATTGTCATTTATGTCCTGGTAATCTTAGTACATAATGCATTAATGACAAAGTGATAGGTTCCAAGTGGATTTAAGAGTGCATATCATGTATTCAAGTATTTACGGTGAGTGAACATGTTTTAGGGGTCAAATTAGGGGTCAAGATTTCTTAATTTACTTTTTAAAGTGAAATTAATTCATTATATTAGTATTGTGAAGGTCTAGGTTATCCTTGTCAACTTGGTAGAATTTCCTCAGTAAGCATATTGATGATGTCAACATTAGCATGTGTGAAGGTGTCAAAAAAAAATGGTTACATGGGTTTGTTAATATTTATTCCTATATAATGTTTTTAAAATTTAAGGTCTTGAAATTATGTTTAGAAAAATTTATGGTAGTGGAAAGTTGTCTCTCACGCAGATTTCACTAGTTTCCATAGTCAAATTTTCATTGAAAAGTGACCGTTGACTATATGAATTTACAAAGGAAAACCAATTTGTAGTATTTTGTTTAAATTTTTTGATAATATATGAATCTAATGGTGGTGTAAAAATAAAATTGGTATGGGAATTCAATTTAAATCCATGAAAATTGATTAGGTGGTTTGAACGGTTGTACAATTGCATTTATTACACAGATAGTTGACTATTATTGATTGTGTTTTTCTGAATAAACTAGAGTGAAAATAAATGATTGTATAAGTAAAGATATTAATCAAACATTTTTGGTATAAAAATAAAAAATTAATTAAACTCCATGTAGATCATTCTAAAATTGATTTGGAGTTTTGAATATCCATATAGGTGTAGTTATTGCAAGTCAAAGTTGACTTTTGTTGATTGTAATTATTGTGGGTCTGAGTAGGCTTATTTAAGTGGTGTTTATGAGCCTTTTTAGGACTGAATTAAGGTTTATTATGGTTTGGATGATGTTATTGAGGTTTTTTTATTTCCATCCATTAGTGTATTGTGTTTGGAAATTTTATATGTTGTTAGTTTGAGCCTCATTTGTGAAGATAATGTTTTTGGGCTAATTATGCCTAATGGAGGTTTCTAGGTATATGAAAATGTTTTGATTTTTATTAAGCATGTAAGATGATCATCGAAGATGAATATAAAGTATTTTAAATGGTTTATGTCATTGGTAAGGTCCATTTGGGCCATAATGACTAAAAGTGTTCCGTGAAGGTGAATTAAGTCTCCATGGGACCTATTGAAGGCTTGAGGGCTAAAAGAGGTTTCATAAGCTGAGCGGGTGACTTGGAGTATTGTATGACTTATTAAACATATATAAGGCATGTATTACCTTGTTTTAAATTTTTTAAAAGGGTTCCATCTTTGGTTAATGTCTATTGGTTTCTAAACGTGTGGCCTAATGGAGGGTTAATTGCTTAGGTCTTGCTTAAGCCTAGTGTGTTATTTTAAGCCATTTGAAGCATGGTTGGCCTAATGTGTTGATGTATCTTTTATGTAAAGTTTAAAAATATATATTTTAATTTTTATACAATAATGTAAAGAGTTTTATCTAACCAAGATTGATTAGAGAAAGAATCATGTATATATAAAAGTCTATTTTGGCCTCATTGTGCTAGTTAGACAATTGGTGTGTGAAGTAAATTATATATGAGTTTGAAGAAGGGTAAGAGGAAATGGAAAAAATAAAATCGTGTTGAAGATATAAAAAAGGTATAACATTATCTTTTACAGGTCATGAGCAAGTAATTGGATTTGTTTCAAGGCTATTAGGCCTATTTTTCTTAGGTGACCTAGTGCAAAGGTTTTGATTGGAAATAAATTAGAAGAACAAGATAGAGAGGTAGGTTTGTAGGTATTAGAGAAATATAATTCCATAATTAGGTGTGTCTCATATAAAATGTGGAGATCAATTTGGAGGTGATCGAGTTAGTACTTGATCATCGAGGGGGTTGTAGCCTCCTTGCTAGTTGGTGTTAGTTAAAGGTCTAGTGGGTGCTTGACCAAATTGATGGGTGGGTTCTCCTTGATTAGTTGGTTATGGTATAAATTGAATAAATACATTTATATGATAGTATTCTAACTCTTTTTTAAGTGGGTTTTCTTCCCCATGAGGGTTTCACACATAATTCATGTGTTATGTGCTTTGATCTTGCATTGTTTTCTTTATTCATTGCAATGAATGGTTTATATGCTTCATGAATGATTATGTTTAATGGTTAAGAGTTTTAAGAATTAAAATTGATCCTACTATACTTTTTCTTAGTTCAAGTAGTGCCAAGTTTCAAAATAAAAGTAATTCTTTTAATATAAACATTTTATCTTAAAACACATAGCTAATATGTAAATATTTTCTTATATTATAATTAAAAAACTCATTTTTTTATTTTCATAAACATCCTCTTTATGACACAATAACATATTATCTATGTAAATAAACTCAACAAGCAAATAGATGGAGAAAATATCACCTTCCAAAAATATAATGTCATAAGACATATAATGCCGACATCAACCTAAAATCCCTAAAGGTTAATCAACAAATTAACACACACACACAAAATAATAAGATTTCAACTACTATTTTTGGAGAGAACAAAAAATTAAATGGTAGAGAAAAATTTTACATGGCACATATTTAGTAGGGTGCCCATTTACATTGAAAAGGGATTAAGTGAAACATTGATTTCAACTTATGGTTAGAAATATCTTACTTATAGGAATAGATGTTCATAATGATTCTATAAATTTTATGCATTTTATAATAATAATCAAGAGGTATTTTATCAAGAGTTTCTTAAAATCAAGTGCATCCAAGTAATTTTTCTCACAATACTTATCTCTACTCTAGCTAAACCTACACTATTTATCTTAGCAATCCTTCTTGAAGCCATTTTAACTTTTGATTTTACCAGATTCATCCTCATTTTTGCTAAAATCATAATGAACCCCATCCACATTTTAATATTTTTACCAATATATAAGAGGATAAATTTTTTTAATTTCTCATCCCATGTAAAAAGATGTGTCTTTCTAAATAATTTAGCTCCTCTTTCTTGGATCAAGGATTAAGATTAATTCATAATTAAAGCACATTTTTTAATTTCTTGAATGCCCCACAACAATGCCACCTTCTTTTTGAAAAATGGGAGAACAAAGATTATAATTTTTAATTTTAAATATTTATATCTTCTATAATTATGAAAATTTAGGCATATGGAAGGGGTTTCTTAAGAGTTTATTTTCCTATAAATAGTTTTTCAAGGAAATGTATTAATCAAGGTATTATTTGGCATTCATTTCAAGATTTCAATCAATTTAGGAGAATGAATTTTGAATAATTATGATGTGAAGGTACACATATACATTTTATGGTAACAAGTTATAACAAGACCTCTATGACAATTTTATAATAATTTTTGTGCTTATGGTTAACCTCTGCCAGCCTGCACACACATTACGCTTTAAAAAATGTTCTTGTAAGATATAATATAATAAATGATAAAATTAATCTTTATAAAATATGTGCAATAAAATATCATAAATAAAAAGTAAAACATAAATATGACTGTTAGTAGGATACCACTTTAGTATCAAAAACTTCTATTTACTTGTGACTCTAGTATGGTCTTTAGAAAATATTTTATATTTGAATCATGAAATATAACTCAAAATCAGGTACCCATTTTCTATATGAACTTCTTCTCATGTCCTAAACATGATACCCATATCCATGTAGTAAGGTTATTCAACTCTTAGTAGGATACCCTTCTATCATAGGAATGTTATTCGACTCTTAGAAGGATACACATCTGCTAATGGAAGCTTTTTGTTTGAATATTTAAATTATACATATTGATTTTTTTATAAATATTATGGGAAGAGATTTGGAAATGGGATAAACCACTCATCGTCATATAAATTTTTAGAGAACCATCATTGCAAATTAGTCCCTTGGTTATTCATAAGTGTCATAGTAGTACATCAAATATTAGCATCCATGCACATCATTAGAGGAGTGACCAATGATGCATATGGATTTGATAGTGTAATTTATCATGTTAGTTCTCCATGTATCATCTAGAGATATCTCAACATATCATATGGTTAGTATATACTAGGATAGATAATATGCTAATATAACTAATTTCCATCATTAATCACGATCAAAATCCATAAGAGGATGAAAAAAATAATTAATAGAATAATCATATAGCATTTACCTAAGTTCATGTCCATTCCTCAATATTTACAATTATCTAATAATCATATCATAGTAATAGAAGAGATAAGGAGAGGGAATGAGAGAATATAATTATAATATAGACAACCAATACCAAGTATAACTTGTATTCATAATTATTAATGCTAAAATAGATGTTTAATAGGCCAATAAAATAATATAATCAATACTTAAAAAAATATTAAGAGTAATAGGACATCGTTTGAGTTTAATCCACATAAAAATGACATATAATCATCTCAATGTTCCCTAAAGTAGGGTCATTAACACAATAATTAGCTATGATGATCAAGATTTGAGAATTAAAGTAAATGAGTTCAAAAATATTATGTCAGATTCTTAGGTGATGAGAATATATTACTATAACACACATGAAAATTAAATGAGTTTGTAACCCAAAAATAAATCATAATTATTCAATTCACACGATGAAATAGAAGATAGGGTATGAAAAATACACTTGTATCTTTAAAAATTTGAACTATTTTTATGGGTCTATTTATTACTCTTATCATGAATGTCATGATCATTTTTTTAGTGCTTTAGTGAGGCCTTGTAGTGATACACCATTTTTATTATGCATTAAGGCACACAATGGGTTCTCTCTCCCTCTCTCATGTTATCAATATGCCTGTAGTCACATTGATACTTTTAATATTTTAGAGATCATATAGAGACCCTAATTATGGTATATTAATCTCTATATCTTTGTGGCATGACTAATTATGCACCATGTTGTCATAGGTTTGAACATACACAACTAATATGCAAAATTTAGACCTATTTAGATTGGTTAAATATGGAAAACAAACCTGAGTTTCAAAATCTTAAAGTAAAATAATAATTATAAATAAATTAAGAAACACATTCACCTTGACCATTCTCTGAATATGAAACTATACTATGATTATGTTGACTTTGTTTGACCTACTCCCAAGTTTTAAGATTTATACATTGATATGAGACAAATCCATAGTTGTATGGACCTATCTTATACACACCTAGTCATAAATCCTAACACATTAATCCTATCTCTATGGTGTTAATCTTATCTCTATGTCACTAGGCCTATCTATGTATTACCATGCCTATCTTTGTCGTGTTTCAAACTCTATTTCTTATAGTGTTTGTGTCTTGTGCTTCCTTGATTTTGATTGTACCTTCCATTTTCAAATATGTAGAGTAGAATATGATATATTATTGGATCTTCTCTTTGACATATCTTGCACACTCCAAAAAAATAACATAAATAAATAATGGATTTGGGAAAGTTGTCAAAGTAATGTTTTTCCCTGTATCTTGCATTCCTATAATTATACCTTCATGAATTTATAGGTGTGTGGAAATAATAACTTGAGTAAAGTTTCAACCTCATCTTCCTTATATGTGATCAATAAAATTACTAAATTATAAATGCACTTATTCGGCATAAGGTATGTTGTAAAGAGACTAAGATGGATAAATGTTGTAAGTATGTAGGATTGGATTCAATTAAGGAAAAATTTAATGGAAAACCTTGGCTCATAATTGAATCTTTGTGTATTTGGGTGTTAAATTTTCTCCTTATATTTTTGATCAATTTTCATATTTTTTTTTCCTTTAGATTAGTTTGTAAAGGCCTTGTATTTATAGGATGATTAAGGATGACCCATGCATATTGGCTGAATTTTTAAAATGAAAATGGAAGGGTTAAGGAATAAGTTAAGGAATAAAAAGAAAAAATGACATTCAAAATTAAAATGGACAAACCCATATGGTTATATCCTCTTTAAACTATGATATTGTCTAGGAGACAAGCAGGGATCAATTATTGAGCCAAAGATAGATAACAAGTAATAAATAGTTCATATGTACTAACATATACCTACTAGATAAGAACTAAGTTTATTTTTGGGATTTATGGACAAAATAGAGACTCATGTGGGGTTAGGTCCATCATAAAAATGGGTTAAAATATAAAAGTTTTTCAAATAAATTAAATTATGAATAAAACTTGGGAATAAGGGTTTTGTGCCAATATTGGGTGTCTATAATATGATGGAACATTTCTTCTCTAGAGAAATTATTTATCCATTTTAATATGAAAAGGTTTCTAATCCTTTTGTCCCACTTAAGTATAATGACTAGCCTAATTCACGTGACACTTTTATAGGTCACTTGTTGATGAATGTTTCCATGTCTCTCCTCCATCATTTAGAGTGCATAGACTTTCCTTGCACTATTTGGAGGATTATTTATAATGTTTTCAAAGACACCACATATGATTCAATAAAAACATCATCTCATCATGAAGTTGCCACCATTCCTTCTATCATGATGTTTTTATTTCTATATTACTCCCCTATTTTTAGATCCTCATTTTTGGGATGGGTTTTTACTAGACATAAGATGTTTATTTGTAAATATGCATCCTCTTTATTTATAGTATATTTCTCTTATAGAGACATCATTAGTTTATAATGTTGATGATATTTTATAATATTTTGTATCTTTTCATGGATGTGACCATACCTTTTTTTTAGACTTACACTAATGCTCTATTAGATGAGGACCCAACATGTGTTTTGGGTCCTCTCTCCCATTTTTGAAGATTCTATATTCATTTAGTTTAGTGATTAGCCTACACTTCTTATGGGTCTTTTTTATTTTAATGTTTTGGAGTAATTTTATGGGAGTTACCCTACTAAGTTCTTTGGCACTTCCACACTTTATTAGATCAAAGATGATCCATTGTGTTTTATGGATCTTCATTATTAAAATTTTATGTTTGTTTATCCATGCCTTTCACCTTATAAAAACATAATTTTTTAGAATGATCTAGATCCTTATTCTAACATAAGCATTTTAGAGGAATCATCATTGGTTATTATCCATGATCTTTATAAACCATTGAAAAACTTTAAATTCATACTGATTTTAGATATTTTTAGATATTTATTCCAGATGGTTACGCCAAACCGAAGTGGCACAAGGGGGATCTAGGTATAATGTTTTATTATATATTTTCATTTATAGCTCATATTTCACTTCATAGATTTTTTTAGCTAGTTTTATTGCTTGAAAATTTGAAATTAATGAGATCTGGGATTGAATTTTACCTTTATGATTGTAAATACCTCGAGCAGAAGGAGAAGTATGATCAAGGATGACCCAATAAAAATTTTTCATCTTAGTACTAGAATAACTAAGGATGAATTCCTAGTAGATGTCAGCTTCTTATATTGGTTGGATGACACATAAATATATTTTCCCTAATATGCCCACATTTATGATCTTGATATTGTTAATGTCAGATAATGCCACTCTATGGGCTAGGGTGAGGAGGGTGAAGACCTTGGTAAACATGAAGTATGATCCTCCAACCACATGACAAGGAGGAAAACATTAGAGAGAGGCTTGGGTAGGGGTTAGCATCCTGGATTCTAACTTGTAGATAGTGGGACAACTTTAAAGGGAGGTACTAGCAGGAAATGTCATTAGATCCACATCCCTAGATACTCCTCTACATCAGGACCTTGCAAGAGGAAGAGGATATGATCTAGAGATTCTATGTTTACATTTTTATATGCCTTTATATATATTGATTATTTTTGAGATGCAATAAGGTTTATTGGACCTCTATGGAGGTGTTTGTGTTAGATACCCTTATTATATAAACTCAACAATTATTATAATGTGTGTGTTTATGTGTTTGGATTACCTCTCAGTGACTTATCATTTTTTTGATGCAAATTGAATTTTCATACTTTACTTTTCAGTTCATGCACTCTAGATGGTTAGGAATGTGATGGTGTTTATGTATCTCTTTGTTTTTGATATGATACTATGTGAAATGCTTATGTTTATCTGGAAATAAAATGTATGCAAATGATTTATCATGGTGGATGAATATATGTGACTATAACCATTTTAACATCTATTTTTTATATGATTACATATTTATTTTATTTACACAACATATGACCTTCAATTTGTATAAAATAATGAAAGGGGAAAAAGGATAAATGTGAGGTGATAAGGAATCAAAACCATAAATAATTTTTTTGAAATAAAATGGAAGATAACATGATCCTTACAAGAAAAGGGGAAAATATACTTCTTACTATACTTAAAAAATACTAACTTTATGGTCTTTACCTAGAGATAACTAGCCGTGACATAGTAATTAAATGGGAAAAGGTTACCCTCTTTAAACATATACATGTAAGCAATATTTTTGAAGAAGTTTGTTTTTAGATGCTTTTAAATTTGACATTGGTTTTATATTGGACTTCAATTTATTTTTATGAACCCTACACCTAGTCTCATGTGACTAGGATGACACATGTTCTCACCACTAAAGGCTAGATGTAGGTGAGTAAGGACATATCTCCCCAATGATAACCCTTCATAACCAGTAAGATGTAAGAAATCACCATCAAGGGTTAGAAAAAGGTTGAGAGATTTGAAACCTTCATTTTGTATTTAAATAAGAATTTTTATTTTCACAAGAGTTTCTAATTTTCTATTTTTAATGCCTTTACCCCAAAATATTAGGCTCATGAAATTAGGAGGATTCAAGGGCTCATCACCAAGGATCGAGATAAGAAAGTAAATTTACCTTATTTTTAGGCATGATAATGTTATATTTTCATAAGGAAATGTTAGGGGCGACTAGATCATGGACAAGTCTCTAAACTAATCTATAGGTTAGAATTTTTGTAAGATATACAAGAATATGTAGGAGAAAGAGGTGTAATCTAATTGTAATAACCAAGGCAAAGAAAAATGTAAAATTTGGAATTTTAGAATGCTTTTAATGAGGTGATAGGGTAATGTGATAAATGGATTCTATGATATGCCACATTTTAAAAGTTTATATACTATGTGAACTAACAACCAAATAATTACTAAACAACACATTTGAGATGTAGCTGAATACGTAACATATGAAAATGTAATTAAAATTAAAGTAGTGTGATAATTAAAGTGATAGATATAGAAGCTTTTAGGTGCAAATATTTCACAAACTCACCAAAGTCTTTGCCCTATAGAGTGCGTAACTGATAGTACCCATTGTTAAATTCTTCTATCATTAGGTAGGCACCTAACTAGTTATGTCTAAACTTTTGATCTTCTCCTTTATTATTATCAATTTGAATGTTGAGCCTATGGAAAAGTATCCTACATAGATTAGGAATTCATGGATGTTTTTGTCATACTATCTATGTATGTGATCAACTTAATAAATGTGATTATTTGTGGTGATGATGTGATGTTTATATAAGAGTTCTAATTAGGTTGTCCAATCCTCTCTATACTCTTATTATTTAATAAGGCTCTAGAGGGAAACATGAAATATAGGTATTTTTACTTCTAAGGGTAGAATGGCTTCAACCCTAAGCACTAGTGAATACACAATTACCCCCATTTGAGTTTTGATAGTTGTCATGTAAGGCCATAATGCTAGATAGAGATTTAAATGCCAATATCACTTATAATATATAAAATTTTATACCAAAATTGTCTTTAGGTTCTTGTTAGTAGCCTTGACTTGACCATTGTCTTGAAGATAGTATAGGGAGGTTGAATGGTGTGATATAGAAAATTTATTACATAGCTCATGAACTTAGAGGTTCTTGAAAGGGGACCCATTATTAGTATTGATGACTTAGAAGACCTTGAATTAACAAATGTTTTAATTCATAATAGAATTTATGATGATCAATCTATTGAATATTGTCAATCACATTACTTATGCCCACTTGGTGAAATATTCAGTTGCCATGGTGACCATCTAAAGAAGATGGTAAGAGTTTGCCTACTCAAAAATCCCTAAGTGGAAAAGGGAAATGGGGTGATGATGGGATATAATTACCTAGTGGGAACATGTATCTCATGTAAAAATATTGACATTTATTTCATTTACATACAAATTCAAAATCACCATGGTCTAGAGTGGGCCAGAAGTATCCCATCTAATGGATTTTATAAGAAGTTGTGTGGCTGCTAAAATATCCACCATAAATGCCACTATGACAATGAAAAGTAATTTTTATGATTATTTGTGGTTAACACACTATATTATCATGTTTTTAAAGGCCTTGTAATAAAATACGGTCTTAAAAATAACATTCTTGGGTGTGATGACATGAAGATTCATTTTTTGCTATGAGTTGGCACCTTCAGAGTAAGTGTGGTCAATCAAGCAATTGATGATGTATGTGTACCAAAGCGAGGAGCTAATAACACTATTTTATACATAGCATAGTATCCCATCTTAGAATTTGGTATTGATGAGGTTATTAATTTCTAAGTGTAAATTGGCCAAATAATCAATAATGATCTATCCCTTAATGTACTTCTAATTGACATACATTAAATCAAACTTGTTCAAGAGTGTGATGAATTTCCCAACCTTGTTATAGAGAGTTGGTCAAGTTGGGAAAGTTCATAGGGGTGGATATCTCATGATAACTCTTGTCTCTTCATTAAGCATATATTTTTTAAATGATTTGGTTTCAAACATTATTGGTAAACATTCCTTTTTAGCTGAAGTGTACCATATATTGTAATTGATGAGGATTCAACTAATGAAATAACTAATGTATTATTTTTCAGTGTCATCTTCTTGAGCCGACATGAAGCTAAGGGATACCTCAATTTATATAGTATAAAATATCAAAGGCTTATCTAGTTTAAGTGCCACAAGCATAAGGGAGACACAAGGAAGCATTTTAGTACCTCAAATGCCTCTCGACAATCATTTTTCCAAGTTAGGCCACTCATATGTTTGAGTAGGTTGTTTATAGGATGAAAAATATATGCAAGATCAGAAATTAATCATTGAATGGATTCCAAATTGATTAAAAATGTTCATATGCCTAATTCATATATGGGAGGGAGAATTTCTAAGATTACTAAAATTTTAACTAGGTCAATATTAATCCCATATTGAGAGATGACATATCCTAGGATTTTTCTACCAGTGACTCTAAAAACACATTTATATGGGTCAAGAGTGATTTAATATTAAATTAAGTGTGTTATAATGGTGAAAAACACCTATAGATGGTTGATACACCATTTAAATGTTTTTTAAAGGTCATCCACATATACTTCCACTATCTTGTGAACAAGATCATGGAATATATGGCATAGCCATTAAATATGTTACTCATGCATATTTGATATAAAAGGTCATCACACCATAATGAAAGGTCCCCTAAGCTGTAGTGAATGAGGTCTTTATTTAGTCCTCATAATAAATGAAAATTTGATTGTACCTCAAAAACCCATTCATGAGTGATAACAACTCATACCCTAGAATAGTGTTGATGATGATGTCAATAGATGGGAGAGGGAATTCATCTTTTGGACATGATTTATTAATGTTTAAAAATCCTATACAAATTCTAATTTTACCATTCTTATTGATTATGAGGATAATTTTAGACATCCATTTTGATTATTCCACTAGCTTAATAAATCTAAGTTTTAAAATTTTGATAACTTACCCCTTTACCATCAACATAACCTTATGATTGATGGACTGAGAATTTTTTTAATAAGATTGTCATTAGGCATTGTAACTAGGTTGTGTACAACTACATTAAGGTTTATGCCTACTATGTATGTGTAGGAGAAAGTGAATTTTTTTGAAATTTCTATGAGGATTTTCTTGTGTCCTTCCAAATATTTCTTAGAGATTGAAGAACCCAACTTGAAAAGTCTAGGATTATCTTTCATCCTAATGTTAATGTTAATTATTTATTTAATGAGGGAAGTATTGCCATATTCAAACACATTAGGGATTGGGATAATATTGGGATATTCACCATCTATATTGAATACATTGTGTTCATCATTATAAGATAGGTAATCCTCAATATGACAATAAGAATCATAATATTCAATTTTAATGGATAAGGTAGGATAGTGGGTAAGTTAGAAGACCCTTTTATGGTGGAATAATGAGAAGTCATCATATTCTTGTAAGAACTCAATAATGTCCTCATCATTCTAAGATAGATCAAGGATGATGATATTATGATGTGGGTAATGGTTTGGTTGCTAAGAGTATTTCACACACAAGGCTCTATCTTGATTGAGACTATGAAATCAGATTTTGGTATTGTTGTATGGGGGTAAAATCACAAAGATGAGGTAACCTAGAGTTAGATAGATGGTTTTTTCCCTAGGGACTTGTTTTATGAAAATGAATTTAGAGTCCATAATGACCTTGTGCAAAGTTTTCTTATATAACTGAAGGTGTTTGGCCTTGGTTTGATAGACTTCATAAACTTTGTTCCCAACTAATTATGAGTTGTTTTGGATCCTAATGTTTTGAATTCCTAGGAATTTTACAATGAACATGCCAAGAACTAGTCATTCATACTTATCCCCATTTTTCATACACTCAAAGTCTAGTTTGAATCCAAAAGGCATGACCTAACCTTCAAGGGAAATGAGAATGAATCATGCCCTAATGCCTAGGTGACACTTAGCACCATCATAATGAAGTTACTTCTAGTCATGTGTAAAATGGGGACAATCATTTGGTGAAGATTTTTTGTCCTCCAAAATATCAACCATATGGATATATAAAATGTCGGGTAACCCCTTTTAGGGTCCATGGTTTTGAGATCAAGTAGATAATGAGTTTGACCCCTTTATGGATAAAATAGAAGGGCTTATAAAGATGTTAATTTCTTAACCTTATGTTATGGATGAGTCAAGGGGAGAGTTTTTAGGAATTTAAATTGTTGTATTTTAAGCTTTGGGTCAAGGTAGGTAAGTGCCTCTAAAAATTCAAAAGGTTATTTTATCAATATTTTCTTCAAGGTTGGAAGTATACTAACATAATTAGGGTTTTTATTTGGATAAGGAGTATGCAAATGTAATTAGGATATAACTTCAACATGGGAGGTGTGTGAGCATAGTTATGAATCTTGTAGCAATATGGGTAGGATATGGGTGGTAATGTTTGTCCTATTGTTATATGTGGGAAAGCCTACAAGAATTGGGTGAGAAAATTTCTAGGGTTTTCCTCCATGAAGGAAAAAAAGCCTCCCTATTAGGGATCCTTGGGTAATCATGGGTTATAATGTGAATGTTGGAAATATTGTCATTAATGTCAAAGGCCTATCATTATTGGTGATAAAGGCTCCATTGCATTTAATGATGTTTTAAATCTTCATATCTTGGCTAATATGTGTTAATATTTATTTAATATTAATGAATATATTTTTGGTTTCATATAAGTCAAAAGAGGGTCCATGGAGAAGTCAAAGAGTCATGGGGTAAAAGTTGAAAGAGGAATGGGATGCATTTTGTCATGAAGAGTCATCTTGAGGAATTCCAAGAGTCACCATGTGAAGATAAAAGAGGGTATGAAACATTTTTCCATGAAGGGACACTTTGAGGAATATGAAATGTCACAAAGATAAAGAAAGAGAAGAAAGGATGCTTTTACTTCTAAAGGGTCACCATATGACTGTTCAAATGCAAGGATATGAAGGGTCATGCAAGTTTGGCACCATTTTCCATGAGGATTGAAGGGTCACAAAGGGTGAATGGAAAAGGTCATTTGGAAAGCTATAAATAAAGGCTTGAGAAGCCATTTGTAATATGCAAAAAAGTGCATGGTTTGTATTTGTTTTCGAAGAGAAAAAAGTAGGAGATATTGTAGATTTATATCATTTATCGAGTAAGCAACATTGAGAGATAGTTGTGTTTTATACATAAGAGTGGTTGGTGCTCTTGTGGATTGGTGCTTAAAAATATTTATAAGGGGTTGGTGCTCTTGTGGGTTGGTGCTCACAAATAGTTGTTGTGTTGGTGCTCAGTAAAGGGGTTGGTGCTCCTGTAAGTTGGTGCTTGTGAACTTTATAATTGAGTTGGTGCTCTTTCATATACTTGAGATTATTCTCCATGGTTTTTTCCACTTTGGGTTTCCACGTAAAAATATACTCTCTCTCTCTCTCTCTCTCTCTCTCTCTCTCTCATGTGGTGCATATTATTATTTTAGTTTTATTGCATATCTTGAATGTGTGGTAAAGTGGTTAAATAAAAGGAATTTAATTAAGAAATAAGATATATAATATACTAATTCACCTCCCCTCTCAGTATATTTCATTCTTAACAATTGGTATCAAAGTAATTTCTTTTCAAAAAGTTTTACAGCTTGAAGGTAGATCAAGAAAGCACAATGGCTAGATAATATGAAGGTTTTTCTATAAATAAGGCACCTTTGTTTGATGGGACAAATTTTGTTTTCGGGAGCATAAGGATGAAGACTTATTTGATGGCCCTTGGATTTGACATATGGCAAGTAGTGGTAGAGGAATATGAAGAGCCACAAACACTTATAACTACTCCAACATAAAAGAAGGCAAGTGAAAATAATGCTAAAGCTTTAAATGCTATTTTATGTGGTTTATGTGAATAAGAATTTATTAAAGTTATGTAATGTAAATCTGCTCATGAAACTTGGGTAAAACTTGAGAATATTTACAAAGGTGATGGAATGGTTTAGCAAGCCAAGCTTCAGACTTTTAGAAGATAGTTTGAGAGTTTGAAGATCGAAGAGAAAGAAAATATAGCAAGTTATCTTTTGTGGGTTGATCAAATAGTTAATCAGATTCAAGGTCTTGGACAAAAGTTAGAAGAATTAATTGTGGTTTAAAAAGTTTTGAGATCTCTACCATTGAGATATGATGTAAAATTTTTGGCAATTGAAGAGATGAAGAATTTAGCCAAGCTAAATATGGATGGGCTACATGGTATTATTATGGCATATGAGATGCAGACCGAACAAGACAAATCCTCAAAGAGAGAAGCTACTTTCAAGACATCAAAGAAAGAAAAGGCTAAGATTCAATAATCAAGTGATAGTTCTAGTGATGACGAAGATGAAAATGGAGATCTATTCATTTACAAGCCAAACAAGGGCATAGGTAAATATCAAGGAAAATTACTTTTCAAATGTTTTAGTTATGTAAATATTGGATATTTTACATCTAAGTGCCTAGATAAGGGTAATGGTGACAATGAAGAAGAAAAGTCTACATAGAAGAAGAATTTTAAAATAAAATTCAAGAAGGGATTTGAGAAGAAGAGTTTGTATTCTAAAGATCCTAGCTCATCCAAAAATAGTGGAATCAGTGATTTAGAACAAGAAGAGATTCTATTCATGGCCATACATAAATATGCCTCTGCAAGTAAAAGTATAGATGATCAAGAAGAAGAACAAGATGATGCTGAAGTAAACCTAGAAGGAGAACTCATTTTTTCCTTAGAAAAATTAAAATATTTTGAAAAGAAGAATCAAAGATTAAAGCTCTAGATCAAGAAAAATGAAAAGGAATTAAATGAAATAATTGAAGATATACAAGAAAACTTTAAAGAAGCTAAGAAGAATGAAGAAGATCTAATGACACAGTTGAAAATAGTAAGTAAAGAATGTGAAAGGCATGTTATTAAAATTTTTTCTTTAAAAACAGATATTGAGAAAATAAATAAAGCAATAAATGATAGAGCAGCCAATGATTCAATATTTGAGAATGACACTAATATGTTGAATAAGATATTAGAAAATCAAAGATCAATATCAGGTAAGACAAGTATTGGATTTGAAAAAGAGAAAGGGGAGGCCACTACTTTCACAGAAAAGGAAAAAAGAAAGAGATATGTTGAAGCTCTTACAAAAGAAGAAATAAAAATGGAAGAAGTTAAGAATACAGAGGACATCTCAAATAAAGAAGGCTAGAGGGAACATAGCTACAAAATCCAATTAGGTCAGAGATACACAAACATGTCATATTTTTATGGTTACTATTTTTATTGTAATGGATATGGTCATAAGAAAATAGAATGTCTAAAAAGGGCTAATAATTTTAGAAATAAGGAGAAGGAAAGTCATGCAGAGTCAAGCAGAAGCCACAACTCTTTTGCTCCTCTATCAAGATTTAATGAAGAGTCCATAATATGTTACAAGTGAAACAATTTTAGATACATAGCTTGATACTATAGAAGTGTGTTTGAGTCAGTCAAGAAGGACCAGATTTTCAAGGCTCCATTCATCAATAAGAAAGTTTAGACAGGTTCATGGTAGAAGAAACAACCTAAAAAATCTATGTTAGTATAGATAGCTTTGAATGCAAAAAATGAAGAAAATCCATGGTTCATTATAGTGGATGTTCGAGGCACATGACAAGAGACAAAAATAAGTTAATAACCTTGAAGAAGAGAAATGGTGGCATAGTGAAATTTGGAGATAATATTACTGCCATAATTTCTAGAAAAGGTACACTAAGTTTGGATAATGGTAGAAATAAAATTGAAAATGTTTTGTATGTAGAAAATCTTAAGAATAATATTTTGAGTGTAAATCAAATGCGTGATTAGGGTCACACACTAAAGTTTTATGTAGAAGGTTGTGAAAGTAGGAGAAAAGAATCAGATGTGTTGATTGCAAATGCTCAGAGAATAGGCAATAATTTGTATATGTTATAGACATCAAAGGTCAAATATGTTATTTGAGTCAGATTGAAGAAAGTTCGCTATGGCACAGGAAAATGGGTCACATAAATTTTTACAATATTGTCAACATCAACAAAATGCAAGTAGTCAAAAATATTACAAAGATTACAAAGCCATCTAACATGCTTTGTGAACCTTGTCAGCATGGGAAGCATGTCAGAAGGTGGTTTAAAATAAAAGAGTACTCAACCATTCAGATGTTAGAGCTTATTCACATTGATCTATGTGAACCTATGAGAACTCAAAGTAATCAAGATGAGAAATATTTTATGTTGCTTATTAATGATTTTTCACGTATAACTTGGGTAATGTTTTTAAAGAAAAAAATTAGAAGCTTTCAGACATTTCAAATCATTCAAAGCATTAGTTGAGATTGAGACCAATTTGAAGATTAAGTGTCTAAGATCATATCAAGGAGGATAATTCATGTCAAATTAATTTATTTATTTTTGTGAAGACCATGGAATAAAGAAACATTATTCAGCAGCCAGAACTCCACAACAAAATGGAGTAGTTAAACAGAGAAATAGAATAGTTCAGGGGATGGTGAGGACAATGCTAAATGAATCTAAGATACCAAATCAATATTAGAGAGAGGCAGTTTCTATAGCAGTGCATATTCATAATAGATAATTATTGAGAGTTAATAGTGACAAGACTCCTTATGATCTATGGAAAGACAAATCAACAACAATTGATTATTTCAGAGTTTTTGGTAGTAGATGCTTTATAAAGAGAATTGACAAAAAACTTGGGAAGTTTGAATCTAGAGTAGATGAAGGTAAATCTTCCTCTATCCTGACACTTATCATCCATAGATAATTATTGAGAGTTAATAGTGACAAGACTCCTTATGATCTATGGAAAGACAAATCAACAACAATTGATTATTTCAGAGTTTTTGGCAGTAGATGCTTTATAAAGAGAATTGACAAAAAACTTGGGAAGTTTGAATCTAGAGTAGATGAAGGTAAATCTTTCTCTATCCTGGAGTAGATGAAGGTATCACCATTTTATATCTAATTTAATTTTTCATCAATAGCCTTAACCCAATGCTTATCGTGTCTAGCTTTTTAAAAAAAATTAGGCTGAATTTTGGATAACAAAGAGAAATCAACTTACTCATTTTCACTTACCATCATTCTTTTGGTGTGAATTCCTTCATTTATGTCCCTGATGATGTCACTTTCATTATAATTTATATAAACATATTTGGATGGAGTTTTGGTGTCTTTTTTCTCCTTCTTCTCATCTTCATCCGAGTCTTCAAAATCTTCCTCTTTAATGATTTCAGGAATGTCTACTGGATCACTAATTGTTTTTTTTCAATCTTCCTCTATCCTGACACTTGCACTTTCAGAAATTTTCTTGGTTATTCTTGAAAAATTAAATCTTATAAATGTTATAAAAAATAACCAAGAAAATTGATGAAAGTGCAAGTGTCAGGATAGAGGAAGATTGAACAAAAACAATTAGTGATCCAGTAGACATTCCTGAAATCATTAAAGAGGAAGATTTTGAAGACTCAGATGAAGATGAGAAGAAGGAGAAAAAATACACCAAAATCTATCCAAATATGTTTATATAAATGATAATGAAAGTGACATCATCAGGGACATAAATGAAGGAATTCACACCAAAAGAATGATGGTAAGTGAATATGAGTAAGTTGATTTCTCTTTGTTATCCAAAATTCAGCCTAATTTTTTTTAAAAAGCTAGACATGATAAGCATTGGGTTAAGGCTATGGATGAAAAATTAAATTAGATAGAAAATAATGATACTTGGTAATTAGTGCCTAGACCAAAAGATCATAATGTGATAGGAACAAAAGGGTTTTATAGAAATAAGTTGAATGAAAATGGAGAAGTGACCATGAATAAAGCAAGATTAGTATGTAAAGGATATGCTAAGATTGAGGGAATATATTTTTCAAAAACTTTTGCACTAGTGGCAATGTTAGAGGATATTAAAATATTTCTTGCATATGAAGTGTTTAAAAATTTCAAAGTGTTTCAGATGAATGTCAAATCTGCATTCTTAAATGGGAATCTAGAAGAAAAGATCTACATTGAAAAGCCTAAGGGATTTATTCTCTCAAATATTAGTATCCATGTATGTAGATTAAATAAAATATTAAATGGATTGAAACAAGCTCCCAGAGCTTAGTATGTAAGAATTGATAAGTACTTGTAAGATCAAGGTTTCAAGAGAGGATTTGCTGACAGTAATTTCTACATCAAAACTAAAGGTGAGCATCAATTGATTTTTGTGGTATATATTGATGACATCATTTCTAGAGGAAACAATGAAAAGATGACAAAATAATTTTCTAATAATATGCAAAAACAATTTGAGATGTCTATGATTGGAGAATTGTCATTTTTCTTAAGATTAAAAATATTTAAGGTAGATAAAGGAATTTTCATATCTCAAAGTAAATATGCCAAGTAAATGTTGAATAATTTTGGTTTTGAGGATTGTGCACTAGTTGGCATGCCAATGTGTACAAGAAATAAGGTGAGCAAGGATGAAGATTCACCTATTACATATCAATATTTGTAGAGATCTATGATTGGTAGTATTTTATATTTGATAACATTGAGGCCAAACATCATGCATACAATAGGTATGGTTTCAAGATATAAGTCATCTCCAAAAGATAGTCATGTTTAGTTGGTGAAGAGAATATTTAGATATATCAAGGGGACATTAAGCTATGGATTATGGTATTCCACAAGTAGAGATTTCACTTTGGTTGCTTATATAAATTTAGATTGGGTAGGGTTCTCATATGACATAAAGAGTATAAGTGGAGGAGATTTCTTCCTTGGTGATAGTTTAGTATCATGGCTAAACAAGAAGAAAAATTCAATATCACTTTATACAGTTAAAGTAGAATATATTTTAGTGGTATTATGTTGTACTCAAGTACTTTAGATGAAGTAAACTTTGGAAGATATTAAGGTAAAATATGATGAACCTATTTATATTTTTTGTGACAACACAAGTGCTATTAACATTTTGAAGAATCCAGTGATGCAATCAAGAAAAAAAATATTCCCATTAGATATCACTTTCTGAGATAATAGGTTGCAAACCAACAAGTTAAGATTGAGTATATCAGTACTATAGATTAGATTATAGATATTTTCACAAAGGCACTACCAAAAGACACATTTAAGTATCTACGGGAGAAGTTGGAAGTAATTTATTTTACTTTCTACCATTGAGGTTCTACATCAGTTGAGGGGGAGCTAAGATTTAACTCTAAGTAGGACCTTTTCTATTGATGTCAAAAGGGGAGAATAATAGGTATAGGTATAGGTGTATAAATAGGTACAAGTTGCTATAGTAAGGGGGAGTTACTATATGTTTTTTAGATGGCAGTATGTGCAAGTTTTAGGATGTGGTAGTTTTAGTTTGAGGTTACCATCAATGACAAGGGGGGAGATTATTGGAAATATTATCATTGATGTCAAAAGTCTAACATTATTGGTGATAAAGGCCCCATTTCATTTACTTGTGTTTTTAATTTTCATATCTTGGCTAATGTGTGTTAATATTTATTTAATATTAATGAATATATTTTTGGTTACATATAAGTCAAAATAGGGCCCATGGAGAAGTCAAAGAGTCATGAGGTAAAATATGAAAGATGAATAGGATACATTTTCTCATGAAGAGTCATCTTGAGGAATTCCAAGAGTCACCATGTGAAGACAAAAGAGGGTATGGCGCCCCTTTCTATGAAGGGATACTTTGAGGAATATGAAAAGTCACCAAGATAAAAGATAAAAGAGGAAAGGATGCTTTTGCTTATGAAGGGTCACCATATGATTTTTCAATGCAATGATATGAAGGGTCATAAAATTTTGGCACTAATTTATATGAGTATTGAAGGGTCAAAAAGGGTGAATGCCAAAGGTCATTTGGAAAGCTATAAATAAAGGCTTGTGAAGCCATTTGTAATATGCAAGAGAGTGCATGGTTTGTATTTTTTTTTGAAGAGAGAAAAACAAGAGATATTGTAGATTTCTATCATTTGTTGAGTAAGCAACATTGAGAGATAGTTGTGTTTTATACACAAGAGGGTTTGGTGCTCCTATGGGTTGGTGATCAAAAATCTTTGTAAGGGGTTAGTGCTCACAAATAGTTTATATGTTGGTGTTCGGCAAAGGGGTTGGTTCTCCTATATGTTGGTACTTGTAAATTTTGTAATTTGTGTTGGTGCTCATTTATATACTTGAGATTGTTCTCTATGGTTTTTCCCACTTTGGTTTTCCATGTAAAATTTTTGTCTCTCTCTCTCTCTCTCTCTCTTGTGTGGTGAATATTATTATTTTAGTTTTATTGCATATCTTGAATGTGTGGTTAAGTGGTTAAAGAAAAGGAATTTGATTAATAAATAAGATATATAATATATTAATTCACCCCTCCTCTCAATATATTTCATGCTTAATAGTGAATGTCTATCCTACCTACCATCATGATACAAATTATCTCCTTGCATACTATCATGATCGGGGGATGAGTAGTCCAGTTTCCTATTGGTGATCTTAGAGTCTGATGAGAAATATGACCAATCATAGACTAAAGTAAGATGGCTAAAATCTCTAAAAGGATCAAAATTAATGGATTAGGGACTTTATAAAAATGATACAACCCTATCATAACATGATCTAAAAGAATATTCCGAAGTGGTTCATAAGTGACAAGGGTAGAATGCAAAGTTTTACTTGTCTTTGTTTATTTAAACATGATTGGTAGCGTTGATAAGTATTGGAATGGTTGTTATGAAGGGGGATTCCTTTATTCCTAGACACCTATACTATGCAAAGGTCTATTAGGATAGCTAACCCTCTAGGGATTGATAGGCTTGAGTTATAGAGAAGTTGAAGGTCCCCATAATGCATGGTTTAAATTGGAGAATGAAGGGAGTGTCTTTCTCCAAGAGGTTAATAATCTTGGATATAGACATAGTGAATATAGTCAAACTAGTGATTGGTTAAGGGTTAGTGGTCTTTTCAGCTATTACTATGTCTTTTTCTCCTAATTTGTCTTTCAACAAAACCTATGGTATTTTCACACCCTTATTTAGGATGACTACTTTAGATTTTATGGATATAATAATAATGATAAATTATGGGAGTTTTATGACCCCATTAGTAGGCAGATGTTAATAAATATACAATATGGGTTTCTTATGCATGGTTTATTATAACATGGCAAAGAGCTTGGGATCCCCATAGACTAAGAAGGCCTTTCCTAGGTGTAATGATTACATTTGATGGAATAGGTTTGCAGGGATAGCCTTCATCCCATGTATCCAAGGCCTTCCTAAGATCATACTATAATTGGTATCTTTATCTATGACATGTAACTCAATTAACACTGTGTTAGGGCCCAAAGTGTTTAGGATCATGATGGTCCCTATGAAATTAAACTTGAGGCTATCATAACCTCATAGGATGTTGCACATGGTGGAACAATTGGTTCCCTATAACCCAGTTTTGGTAGGAAGGAAAATGGGATGATGTTGAATTAAACTCCATCATCAACTATATATCACTTTATGTAATTATTATAAATACATACCTATATAAATAAGGCCAAGTATCCCCTCCTTTCCATCTCAGATTTAGGTGAAAGGATTCATAAAATGAATAAATAACTAATATTGTGATTCTTAACCTGATGGAAACATATCCAAATCAGTGTGACTAGTTTGAGATTGTAGAGGAGGAGTAAAATTGGATAGATTCCCTATCCATTTGGCATTGAGAAGGGTCAATTGATGAGTAGGGAAGTTCTTGAGAAATTTTATGAATGAAAGGTGGGAGAATGTTTTGGTTAAATTAGAGATTAAAACATAGTTACCCATAGCTTTAGGAATGGATTCTATTTCCAAAAAAATTGAGAGATGAAGGGTCATAGGTTGATATTCTCTGGTGAAATCAATGGTTTTTACCTCCTCTTCAAATCCTAGTTCTATGACCCATATCATTATAATTTTACCTTACACTCCAAAATGAAGATCTACATCAATGTTCATAGTCTCAGAGGTGGAGACTTCAACATCATGAGTACACAATGATGTGGGTTGATTATGATGAATAGGATGGTTTTGTGGGCCACCTTACTGTTGACTTTGAGTAATTCATGTTTGGTGATTAGGGAAGAGTTTTTGATATATTTAGAGATTCTAATTTTGAGGGGTGGTATGATTTATTGAAAAGACCTAGGAGCTTGTGTTACCATTCCCTAAGAATATGTATATGAATCTTTACCTTTGATCTTATAGGATTATTTGTATAAATTTATTATATTATCTATATTTCTAAGTTTCATGACCAATAAATCAATGGAAGAGGAAATAAACATTAGGATCATAGTCTCTAGGTCTCATTTTCTACCCCTATTGTTTAAACCCTTGTTGATTATTTTCTTGGTAATAAGTCTGGTTCTAAAACTGGGGGTATTGTTTGCTTGGTTAGTGTTGATTTTAGCTATGGTTCTGATGATATACATTATGTAGTGGTGGTCAGTTGAAGTCAACCACATGGATGGTAGGAGGGGGATTCTAGTTTTTATCCCTTGTGTTTTTGTTGATGTTGGTGTTATTTTTAGGATGATATTGATTATTGTTCATGGGGTTTTTATTCTTTCTTTAGTTGGTGATTCCATCTGTAGTGGTGTAATCATATAAAATTTGAAAATTGGTAACTTGAGTGTGGCTTGTGACACCCAACCCATAGGTCCCTCTTGTTTGCTCTCATGATCCTTCTAGACATCTTTTTCTTATTCCCAATCATCCATAGCCTTCTAGATAATGATTCCAACTCTTCCAAGCTACTTTTCCTATGACAATTCCATCCCCCTGTGTCTTTTACCTTCAATACAATAGCACTCAACTTGGACTATAGTGTGGGACCCTAGGGTGCCCATTTTCAATACTCCCATCCAGTTGTATTTTTACCTATAATGGTCACTTCCTTATGGTTGTTATCCATATTTTTATTGACCTAACATGAATAAATTCAACCCATGACAAATATATCTCTATAAAATCCAATTTAAATTTCATTTAGAAGGGGTTGGTAAATATCATAAAGCAACTAAGAATACAAGCAAGACTACTTAGGCATATTTCCCTATTCTCTGCATACAAGCATCCAATATAGTCAAAAGCTTATTAAAACCATTACACCAGTCCATAGCCACCTCAAACACACCTATTTTTAGCATTTTGCATCTTCATATAAAATATTTCACAAGTGCATCAAGTGGGAGAACTACATATGGCTTGATCCCTCTTTAGAGTATAATTATGTAGGCAACGTAACCACACAAGGGGTATGGATACACATTCAGTTCATATTACACATACTAACCCCCTTTTCTAAAAGTTTTAAAAATAATAATGGAATTTAAAGTTTTAAAACTAAATCATATCTATAGGGAGTTTCATAGGCATCCAACATCTAAAATTTCACAAGTAGACTCACACAGAGACATTAGACAAAACCCATAAACTTAGGCCTCCAGGAGAATAGTGGTAGAAGAAGACTATAATGACAGACCCTGGGTGTCTTATTTTAGTGATCTTGTCCTTTCATAAATTAAATCCAAATCCTAATTCGAAACACTATCCCATTCTTACACAATAAATATCAGACCCTATCTTAGTCGTCTTAGTTTGTTTCTAGCTAAGTCTTATTTTCTCTACATTTATTACTCTTTTTAGAAAGGTTAAATTCACAATTAAATTATATAAATTAGTAGATTAATTATTTTAATATTATTTACTAATTTAATTATCTCAGACACTTAACTAAATTAGGAATAATACTCTAATATTCCTAAAATTATTAAATCATTTGGTGAACTTGACTTACTTTATTTATGCATAAAAACCCTAAAAACTCTAGGGTAAATTCCTTGCTAAAATTTCCAATAATTTTGTAGTTTTTTATTGCATATTTAAATAAAAAATTCATAGTTAATTTTTAAATTTACCTTCATAGTTTTAAAAATAATTTATTTAAAACCCTAGTTGAATTTACTAGGTCTTTTTACAAAAACCCTAGAAACCCTATGAATAATTTCTTGCTAATTTTAGAAATATTTTCTTATTTTTTACTTGCATATTTAAATAATAAATTTAGTTTAAATTTGAAAATTCCATAGTAATTTTTAAAATCATATTTTCTTCAAAACCCTAGTTGCACATACTAGGCCCCTTTAAATCACAATTTTTCCAATATTTTTCTTATTTTTTACCTACATATTTAATCCAAAAATTCACATTAAATTTTAAAATTCCTTAGTAATTTTAAAATATATAATTTTTTAAAACCCTAGTTTCATATACTAGGTCTCTTTGTTTGCTTGAGGTATCAATTTACATCTTAAATTAGATTCCACAAAAAAATAAAAATGGATCTCACTTATTTACACATATTTCTTGCATTCTTACAAACAATAAGGAGACCATACTCAGTCCAATCATGTACATGACTAATGAAGTTTACCATGCATTAGTAAAAAGCTTCATTATTTACATTTCATGCTTACTTTTCATAATATGGGATGCTATTAATAAAGTTATTGTTAAACATAGTAAGACCCCTCTCCTTCAAAGTAATGTTTACTTGTCTTTAATACAAGGTATCATTACTTAATTTCTATCTCTCATACAATTTTTTTTCAATTTTATCTTGCTAAACATATTAGAAATATTGTATCACATGTCAATTTTTTTAATGTATTCATGCACCATTTCATGCTCTCTATCCCTTGCTCTGTATTTCTTATATGGAAAAAGTTTCAAGCTTATCTTGATAAACATATTAGAAATATCATAGCATGTGTCAAAGTTTTTTTTTTTAATGAATTAATGCACAAATTCATGCTCTCTCTCCCTTGATTATTATCTCTCATGTGTAATGATATTTATAAACATATTGTTATAAAAATTATAACTCAAATTAAATGCATTTTATCCCACATACATTGTTTCTACCTAGAGGATCCATTGCATAAGGTAATAACCACCTGTCAAGTTTCAATATTATATCTTATACATAGGAAATAATTTCCTTCTCCTCCTCTCCCTCAAGAGGGTGATAATTACTTTCCATCAAACCAATTTCATTCTATCACCCCTCCAAAAGGTGAGGCAGCCCATATTATTGTTCCTAATGCATCCATTTAGCCTATAGCTTCTTCAAAACCTCTTCAACAATATGCTTACATGTTCAATCCGAAGCAACTAGGATTCACACTTATGAGACTCTAAGGGATCAAATAACTAGTATGAGTAAGTTATTTTTATATTTACAAACATAAAATCAAATATTACATGAAAAGATCATAACATTATAAAATTATATTATAATACAAAAGCCTCAAAAGCACCCTAGTGTCAATCATGTATATGAACCTTAAGCTAGTCAATTGGTTGCAAGAAATGTTACATATCAGAACAAGAAATAAAAACAAAGTAACTCTATAAATAGTGATTCAAAAAGCATTCAATGATCAACTAAGAGTTCAAGTGAGGTAATAAGGGAAATGATTCAATCTAACTTGATCGAACTACCTCCTCTACATCAACTGAGAAGATCCAGATATTATTATGTATATCATAGAATGTATGGGCATCACACAAATTCATGTTTGTCATTGAAAAAAGATATAAAATAAATAAATGCTAATGAATACCCTATACAATTTAAATTAGTCAAGCAATCCATAGTGACATAGGAACACATTCACAAAGGGTCAAATTCAGAAATAGTACAAAAGTGGTTACCAAAGCATAACTCAGAAAAAAAAAAGGATAAAAAAGAAAACTCAAAGAATGAAAGAGTACCACATGCATAGGTAAAGCATTAAAAATATGAAAATCTACCTCTCCAAAATGAGGCTCAACTTTCAAAGCAATATGGGTTTGGTGAAAAATATCTACAACAATTTAATTATCAAAGTCAAGGGTTAGGCAAGCATGATCAAGGCATCAATACTCCTATTACAATAGTTAATAATATTTATCACCAAGGTTCAGGATTTATTGAACATCCTAAGTAAAATCATTCACAAAAATAATTCATCAAAGGAATAGATCAAGATACAACAAAAGTCAACACTAGGATTCTATTGGTTATAAATCAAGATGATAAATGATAAGTGGAATAATATAGGTCATTGTGATTTATAAGATACCAATAATGAATCCAAATATGTAGAGTTATATTCTCATCCATTCCCCCATGCTTTAAAATCATGCATAATTCCTTTGTTTGATACATGACACCCTGATAGGGGGTCTCTCATGAGACTCTTCAATTAGTATCATTCCTTCTTAATCTTTCTTGTACATATTTTTTCAAAATTACTTGTACATAGTCTCTCAATATATTTTTTATAGATAGTCTCCTCATTATTGATTTTACATAACATATATGTCAAAAATACAAAAACATTCAAATATCTCAAAAATAAAAAAAACATTCAAATAACTCAAAAACATAAAAATATTTCAATTATATGCATTATCCATGCTTTACATTTCTACTTCCATGTTAGAATTGCATTCTATTGTTTTATGCTATTATTTGTCAATTTATCTACATTATAATACTTCACTTGATATTCTTTGAGTATTTACAGTGACTTTCAAATCTTTGATTGCTTCACTCTACCCTTTGAGGGATCATCCTACATCTACATTTGAGACATGCATCGATATATCCACCCACTGGGGGCATCTTTTGCATTACTACACCATCCATGTTATGACATTCCTACACCACACACTCTAGTTATCATGTTGATGCACATTACTTACTAGCTTACACACATTACTCTATCGACGCTCACTAGTATATAACACTTGTGTATTTATTAACATCTACCTAGTCATGTACTACATGTTTTGCATACTTTCAGTTCTTGCTTTTATTAGTTAAATGAAATTAGATTTATAGTATATTACATGTTTACCTTTCTTGCTTTGTGTAGCCAGATATGATTTCATTTATCAATTCCTATTTTGTCTTGTGTATGTGCCTTAGGATATTTTCTAATGTCCTTTCCTTCTAATCTCGTGTGTGCCTTAGGACATTTGCCATTATCCTTTGCCTATAATCTTCTATGTGATAGTGGATTTTGTGCCAACCTTGCTTATTTTCAATTGTATGTGTATGTGGAATTTGAACATGCCATGTATACTTACATTCTATTTTGAGTGACATGTGCCCATGTGCCTTATTTTCTTGGCCTTTTGGCTACTCTTGTATGCTTATTACTTCTTCATTTACATGATTATTAATTATCTGCTTCTCAAATTATTTACAATGCCATGATCCACATCATGCATTATCTTGCTTTCTTGGATGCCATGATGGACATCATGCTCCATCCCTCCTTGATAACTAACAACTAACTAGACCTTCCAATTCTAGTTCATTACATTGCACATGTTATTATATTGTTATATCTATCTAGGAATGCCCCAGTTGATCTAATAATCTCTCATACAAACCATGTTATATCTTGAGATATCTTGTCAATTATCATTGTTATATCATGTATTCTTAAAGCATAACACACTTGTATGGTTTTTTATTCTAAGGATAGTCATTGTAGGATCTTCATTCCTACCCTCAAAAGAGGGGACAATAAATAAAGGTTTTGTCATAGAGATCAGAGCTCTTACCATTCAAACAATCAGCATTCAAAACACCCAAAATAGTACTCAGACTTCAAATTAGGCAAAACGAACTAGACAAAAAATGATAATCATAGAATAGTTATCAGAATCAGCTCAAGATAATAGTTCCAAGATTAGACTACATCATTACAAAAATATGTGTCTAATTTTGCTACTCCTATCCAAATAGAAAAAAAAATATATTTTCTAAAAATGGGTACAAAGGGAAGCTCAGCTACAATTTTACACATATAGACTAGTTTAGATTCAATAGTTTTAGTACAATTTTTCATACAGAATTTAGATATAGGGGGAATCATGCACAACATGATGGATCTCAATTTCAATTTTACATTAGGTAGTTGGTATAACTTCTACATCATAATCCATGTTTTAAACACCAATGATTAGGGGAAATGTGCATGCCATATTTGACTTCTTTTCTTTTTGAGTTTAGTTTATTACCCAAGAATTAATAGCAATTGCATGCATTATTGCATCTATAGGTGGTTGAAATCATTTCAAATGGGATTTCATATAAGCCTAACCTTCACATTTATAAATGGATTTCACATAAACCTATATCCTAGTTTCAGAGTGGCTTTCATACAATCCTAATCTCCACCTTTTCCAATTATCCAAGAGTGACCTAGTTTCTAGTACACAATCAGCTATCTATGCCACATTATTAGATTATATAACATTCATGGGATTCAATAGGCATCTTATTCAACACACATTCATAGTAATATCAATTTATAGCTTCACATTATGGGCCAAAAATGGAGCCAAAGGACTAGCTAGCCTTTGTATTCTTGAGCCACCTTCTCAGATGGATTGGAATCATACTCCCAACATCAGTAAGCACATGCATAATCACATAGCTTCACTTAGTGACTGATGATGGAGCCAAAGGGCTAACCTTTACATTACTGAGCCACTTTTGATAAATTAAGCACTCAGCTCCATTCACAATATTACTCTTGGTACAACATCATTCAACACATACTCAACATCACTCAGCACATACTCAGCATCACTCAACATCATAATAAGTTTTAATTTTTTCTCATACCTAATGAGGTATATTCATTCCTTTATCTTCCTCTCTCTCTTATCTAGCTTTGTACATTCTTATTTTAGATATAATTTATCTAGTAAGAACTAATCTACTCTTTATTTTCTCTTGCATATTTACACTTCATAAATGTGCTCTCTCTATACACACCTAACATCACATATTTTCTTGAGCTTCACCCTTGAAGGTAAGTTTAGGTACACTTTTTTATTTTTAATTTATCCTATTATTTCATTTTTCTACATCATTAGAATAAAAGGGGGGGGGTAAATGCAGTTATATAAATTGTGAAAATTGGTAACTTGAGTGTGGTTTGTGACACCCAACCCATAAGTCCCTCTTGCTTTCTCTCATGACCCTTCTATACATCTTTTCACTTATTCCTAGTCATCCATAACCTTCCAGATAGTGATTCCACCTCCTCTAATTTATTTTTCCTATGACAATTCTATCCCCTAGGTCTTGTACCTTCAAGACAATAGAAACTAACTTGTATTATAGTGTTAGACCCTAAGGTGTTCATTTTCGACACTCCTTTCCTATTGCATTTTTACCTCCAACAATCACTTCCTTCTAATTCCTATCCTTCTTATTGTTGGACTAAGGTGAATAAATTCAACCCATCACCAAAAAATCTATATAAAAACCCTTTCAAAGTTCATTTAGAAGGGGTTGGAAAATATGACAAAGCAAATAAGAATACAAGTAAGACTACTTAGGTATATTTCCCTATTATTTGTATATAACCATCCAATACAGACACAAGCTTATTCAAACCCTTAAAATAGTCCTTATCCACCTCAAGCACACCTAATTTTATAATTTTACATCTTCATATGCACTATTGAATAAAGCACATCAAGTGGGAGAATTACATATGGCTTGATCCCTCTTTGGAGTATTGGTATGTAGGTAATGTGCCCACATAAAAGGTATGGATACATATTCAATACATATTACACACACTAACCTCCCCCCTCTTTCTCAAATTTTTTTAGAGCATAATGTATTCTAGGGTTTGAAGACTAAATTAGATCTACAAGGAGTTCTATAGACATCCAACATCTAAAATTGCACAAACAGGCTCACACAGAGATAACAAAAAAAACCCATAAAGCTCAAGCCTCTAAGACAATAGTGGTAGAATAAGACTATATCAAAAGAACCTGGAGTGTCTTATTTTTATTCTCCTATCCTTTCATAAAATGAAACCTAGATCATGATTTGTAACCCTCTCTCAACTGTCTCAATCTATTTATAGTTAAGTCTTGTTTTCTCCACATTTATTACTTTTTTTAAAAAGGTTTAAATTATACAAATTAGTAGCTTAATGATAGTAATATTATTTAATGATTTAATTATCTTTGACCCTTAAATAAATTATAAATAATACTCAAATATTCCCAAAATTTTTAAATCAAGTGGCATTATTATTTTAATTTAAGATATTGGGACCTTGGTTGTTGGCATTATTTGGACTCATAATTTATAACCCCCCATTATTTTATCTTGGTGTGATAATGTAACCATTGATCCTATAAGTTTGCAGACCATAATACATAGTAACTTAATAAATTTTTGAGGCACTATGAAGGGCTTATTCATAAGACGGATATGGGAATTTTTACAAATCCTCCCTCAACTCCTTATTAAGGGAATGGAGGAAGAGATCGCATAATTATTATTGATCCATATTGGGTGTGCTAATAGAGTAATATAAGACCTACAACCATATTGTAATGAAACAATATATGATACATTATGTTCTTTCTTGATGTGTAAGAATTTGCATATACCATTATTCAATATTTTGTTTATTTATAAATCTTTAATAAACTCAGCCATTAGTTGGTGGAAAGAATGTATAAACCCCACAGGGAGGTGGTAATATCAATTGAGTGTTATCCTGTTTAGTGTTTTATGGAATTTTTTTATAAAAAACCCATCCCAATTGAGGAATTACCTAATAACTATAGTGTAGGATTTGATATGTGTATTTGGATCTCCTTCCCCTTTAAATTTGGGAAGTTCTAATAGGGGACATGGGAGAGGAACCCCCCACATGTTGGCCTTGAGAGTTTTCTTTAGGTACTCGATGCAAGTACCCATGTTGTTAAAGTCTTTTGTTATCATAATGGGGCCATAATGAAAAGGTGGGATTAAATAAGGGTTGGCTTGGTAACCATTATAAGGAATGGAGGTAACATGGTGAGGCAAAGTGGAGTAAGCTATAAAATAGTTATTCAAATAATTAGATTTCAAATACATGTATTAAAAATAAGTGGGAAGGTTTTTATAAGTAAGAGGTGTGATGGATTGTTACATTGGGGTATACATGGTTTATGTATAACCTAATTATGTATAAGGTGAGATATAGTATGTATGCAAATGAGTGTATATGGGAGGCACATAACTTAGAGGTGTGAAGAATAATGGATTGTTGGATATTATGCCATTTTGAAAAGGTGAAGTGTAAGTATACATGCTTCCCATTTGTATTTGAATGGGTTAGTGATAAGATGAATGGGATTTATGGATGTTGGGGTTGGTGACCCATGAGTGATGATATCCCGAAGGGGTTGGTGAGATATAGGGTTTGGTATGGGTAAAAGTTCCTACTATGAAGGAAGCATATAAGATTGTTATTATATTTCTATGTGAATTGGTACTTGGATGAGAGGAGGAAAGGGATGAGATAGTGTATGAGAATTTGGGCCCATCCCCTAACCTAGATCTTGTTGGTTTTTCTCTAGGTCATGAATACAACTCACTATGATGCTGATGAGTTGGTTTAGGATCATGTTGGTGCTAGGTCTAAGGAATTCCCATATAGGAGGGGTGAATATGTGATATGTGGTAGTGTGAAGAGGTTGGTTTGGGAGGGGATCCATAGGGGTTGTGTTTTTATTTTTTATAGGTGATTTGGAGGCCTTTTGACTCCTATTAGAAACATATACAACCACTTTCATATAATTGACCTCATATTCTAAGTGACGGATCATTCTTAGGTAATGATCGTATTTGGCTATTATTTTCAAGTCTATGATTTATAAGTTGATGGATGACCTTGTGTCCATACGAGGGGTGTCCAAAACTCCCTCGATAAAGATCGTAGTGTTAGAGGTAGGGTGGTTATTTATAGTTTCATATACATCTTATATTTATTTAATGAAGACTCCACTCTTAGTCTAAGTGTTGGGATAAGATCAATCATAAAGTTGGTAGCATATGTTGGTTTCAAAGGTTGGGTTGTTCCAACTCGTCAATGAAGGATCACTAAAGTTGAGGTGGCTTCCCTTATATCCTTCTAGGCTAAGATATGTACCTGTCATGTCCAAACATATTTTACGGGTATATGAATACCAATAGAATAAATGAAATGAGGGAAGATGGAAAATGAAGACAAAAAGAGGAAGAAAGAAATACCCAATAGATGAAGTCCTTCACATCAAGTTCAAAAATTTGTATGCACACTAATAACACCGGCTAAACTATGTACTCGACTCCCCAAGGTCAAGCTAAGGTAATCAATGTGATGGATGGGGATGTGGATTGCGTTGGTTATTGAGCATAATGGGATTCAAATAGTTGTTTGTAATGGGTTCTCATGATGGAACCAAAAGACCTTAATGATGTCTAGATACTCATTAATATTATAAAATTATACCAAAATAGATCTCTAACTCCTTTAGTTTATGTGATAACAAGAAGGTGACAATCCTAATAATTGCTAAGACTAGGGAAATGGGGGATATTAGGCTTTATGGCTCATGGAAATAGGTCTACTTAATTGGGTTGGCTATGCCCAATCAATGTCATCCACAAGATGTGAATGATATAAAACAAGGCTAGACCTAAAGAGAATAAGGAGTATGAATGGGAAACTAGGAATAAATGATTATTAATTAATGTCCTTTATTATAAGGAAAGATGATGATTAGTGGATCAAGGATTCTTTCTTGTTTGTTTAAGGTAGTAAAGGAATCAATAATAATATGAGGAATTGGGGTGGAATGGAAAACCTCAAGTCTTAGTTCAGTGTTAATATCTAATTATATGGAAACTAGAGGACTAGGTGATATAACCATAGGGAATGAACCATGGTGGATAAGACCAGATGTCTCAGGAAGGGTCATCCAAAGAAATTTAGGAAAAAGCCAATCTAAAAGCATATGAGCTTATTTAGGCAATGACTTGTGGTGTATGCTTATTATGATGTTTTAAGCAAGGATTTGTATAGGGTAATTGTATGGATAGGCAAGGTTTGTATGGGGTTTGAATTCTTACATGTGATTTAAATGCATCTAGTGAGATCTAGGTGCTTGTGTGTGATGGAAAGGCCTTTTAACACTATTTTTGTTATTTTTGGCTTATTTTTAGGTTTTCTTAAATTCATTAAATAAAATGTTTACTTGTTAGGATTGAAAAGATGAGAGAATTTAAATAAAAAAAATAAAATTAAATAAAAAAACTCATTTTTACCTTTACTTAATGATCCATAATGCCATCAAAGGAAAGAGAAAGAAATCTATACTACTATGCAAAGTGTTTAATTTTCCTAACTTTATCTAGATGTAAACTAGGTGGTGTTATTTTTCTAGTTTTTTTGTTGTTTGTGTAGGGGTGGATTAAGTATGATATGTCTTATAAATATGTAATAAATTCCAAAATAAATATGATCTAAAATAACAATGTCACAACACTTTTTATTAACTTTCTTTTCTTTCTTTGTCTACAAACAAGGTTTTCAAATGATTTGGTAAAGAGATTGATAAAAAATGCAAATTTTAATTTTATATATTTAATGAGGGTATCAACACTTTTAATATATCAAAATAAATAATAATTAGAGATATCCTATCTCTATTTATGTGTCTAAATTTGTATAGGTTATTGTGATTGACTAGTTCATTGTTTGGAATGTAAAAAACTTGTTTCAATCTTGAAAATGAAAAACTATGTTGGTTGTAAATATATTTGAGAATTTATTAAAATATTCATATAAATGACTTGTGAAATGTTTTTATAATGGAGATAAAATACATTTATTTGAATGCAAGCACAATCAAAACTAACTAATTTTTCTAGTAGTAAAGATAATGAAAGTAAATAAGTCTCTCTCCCTATCAAGTTTGATATTTTTTGAATACAAATATTAATACAATTCAAAAAAAACTACACAAATATAGATTTAATAAATAAAATATATTGGAAATCAAAGAGTAATCCAACCTATCCAAGGCATATATCAGCTGGAATTCATGTAGTATGTTGATAATAGTATCATCAATATGATAAGTCCTTTTATCTTTCTATGTATTATGGGAACTCTCTAATTGGAGGATAAAAAATATCTAGAATAAATGTGAAAGGAGATGAGACACAACCACAAATGGAGAGAAACTAAACTAAGGTTGACCAATGTTCTAGTCTGGATAGGCTAAGTTGTTGGGCTAATAACACTTCTTCAACTGTGTCACTATAGTTGAAATTAAAACTATAGAGGTTATATATTTAAAAAATTATAGTAGGAATATTTTTATAAGATATTCAAAATAAAAACTTCTAATGTCAATTTTTAAATATGAAATTAGGTCAAAAGTGGTCTTTTTGTAGAAAGAGTTTGGAGATTTCATGAAGGAGTTCAAATAAGTCTAGAAAAGGGTTGGAGGTTTGTCAATGATGTCTCTAAAGTGACCAATGATGTTGATGAGGTTTCATGTGTGTTATATTGACAATAACAATGTGTGCCTTAGTATGTTTCAATGTTCTTACATAGTTCTTTAGTGTTTGACATAGATAGGTAGATAACAGATATTGTTGATGGTATGGTCAAGTTTTAAAGACAATATGGGGTGTTATGAGTGCTTATGTAACTAAAATTAATTCATTAGAGGAGTTATATGAGTGTCTAAATTCAAATAGTCATCTTGGCAGATAAGGCTGAGTAAGAAGATTGATGAAATCATATTTCACATGTGTGAAGGTTTTAGGAGTATTTCAACACATGGATAGATTCCCATATGAAATTTTATTAGGTGTTTCAAATTTTAAGTCATGAGGTTGAGCATATCAAAAAATTTTAAGGTGAAAATTTTTCCTTCTAGTTAGATTGCAGTGGTTCACATACTTAGCCAAATTTGCAATATCAAAGATCTATAGTGAGTGTTTAATTTTTTAATGAAGATCTATATTAAACAATTAATATAACCATATAAGGATATAATGGAGGGCATGATAATATCATATAGTGATCCAATGGTGTGTATTAAGTCAATATGTCAAAAGATGCTTAATAGGCACATGGGGCTGCCAAGTGGTAAAAGTTCATTGGAGACTGAATGTAGGGTACGTAGAGGGCACACAGGGATACCAAGTGGATTGATATCAAAAGTGAAAATATAATATCCATAATGAGTGATGAAAGGTAAATATTAGGATAATTTTAAGGTAATCGATGGATCACATTTGAGAAATCTATGTGAAGACATGTATCTGTAAATGATTTTTCATTAACTAGTGACTATTGGCATTTGAATTAGCAAAATTAAAATTCAATGATTAGTATTTTAATTATATATTTTCATGTAGGATATATTTATTAATGGTTTAAACATTAAATTTTTAAATTGCTTCAAGGCACATCCAAAGAATTTGGTTATAAGTTTTGACTATCTGTACAGTCAAAGTTATTGAGTTTTAAAGTTGACTAAAGGTTTGATGATGTTCTGTAAGTGATTCAAGAAGGTTAATTGAAAATTTTTTGATGGTATTATGATGTTTCAATATGAAATAATTATTTGGAAGTTTTATAGACTCCATGAGTAACATATATGTCTATTTTAGAGGTTTTACCTATCCTTCTTCAGTCTAAACAAATGGATTATAAGTTGGCTATGTTTACTAAATAAACTAGCAGTTTGAGTGACAATCTTGTAAAGGTAAGTTAAAGTTGTTATGAGAAGAGTTGAGGAAAAAAATGAATTTGAATATTCAAATTAATTTTCAAATATTGATGACAAGGTATTTGTTTTCATTATTTTCCCCTGATCAATTATGGAGAGTCAAAATAGTTTGACTATATATGATCAATCTGAGTGGTCGTTTTGATAGAGTTGATTTGAGTGATTAGAGAATGTTTTTAAGTATCTAAGGAACATGGAAGTGTTCTAAATGTACTAAAGGTTTCAATCATATGATATAATCATATGGATATGTGAAAATATTTGAATAGTTACTTTGGAAGTTTGAGAATATATTTTCTATGTATAAAGGCTTGAAGAGTAAGGAGACATAATTGGTAGGTTCATGTATTGATTTGGTGTTCTAGGTGGCATGGAACCATGAGGGAGTGAGAAATGGTATATTAGAGATAGGTTTGACATGTTATAATCATTGGTTAAATTTGAATGTTGTCCAAGAGGTTGCAAGAGAAACATGTGGATGTGAAGGCTTAATTGTTTTGGGTCTCATTAAGGCCTAATGGAAGATTTAAGTATTAAAGACTATGGCCGACCTATGAAGTGGAGTGTTAGATTAGATGAGTGAATGGTATAAATGCAATGCCTAATTGGCCCATTTGGGTATGTTGTGTGTTTGAGAATCCAAGTGAAGGAGATAACCTTTGAAAGAGAAGGTACATGTCATCAAGGACAATAAAAGGGTGAATAATATCAATCATGATTATTTTATTAATGTGATGAAGGTGGACACATAGGTTATTAGAACTAATATACCTAGAAAAGGATAATTGAGTGAGTAAGCCCTAGAGGCTATTTGAAAGAGATTGAGGGGTGAACTGTGAAAGTAAGAGGAGTCCTTCATCAAGTATTTTTGACATTAGATTATAGGTGGAGATCAGATCATAGGTAGTTGAGTTGGTACTTGGTTACCTAGGGGGTTGTAACCTTCTTTCTAGTTAGATCTAACTGAAGGTTAAGTGGGTGTTTGACTAAATTCACAGGTGGGCACTCCTTGATTAGTTGGTGCTGGTCTAAATCTTGATCTGATATTTATATAATTGTATCCTATATTATAGGGTTTAGTGGGTTTAATCCCCAAATATGGGTTCTCACATAGATCATGTGTTATGTGCTTGATCTTGTTTTATCTTTATGTTCTTTATTATGAATGATGTGTATGCTTAATGATTATATGTGTTTAATTATTAAGGGTTTGAAGGGTTTGGAATTGGATTGAATATCAAGAATTATTGATTCACCTTCCCCCTATTAGTGATTGTACCTCTAATAATTAGTATTAGAGTAGGACTTTATGCGCAAGTTTAACCACTTGAAGGTGATCCAAGGTATAATATAGGTAGTCATAAAATGCAAGGAGGATTTTCAACTAGGCATTCACTGATGTTAAATGGGTCCAATTATGATTTTTAGAGTGTGATGATGAATACCTACATCATGTAAATAGGGTTTGACATTTTAAAATCTATTATGGATGTATATTCAACCCCTTCAACCCCTCTAACTATTATAGCTGATAAAAAGTTGTGTGAGATCAATTCTAAGGCAATGAATGCCATAACTTGTGGTCTTTTAAAGACTGAGTACACTAAGGTAACCCATTGTAAATTTTACAAAGAGATATGGGATAAATTTCAAATCACCTATGAAGGGGATTCAAAGGTCAAGTTGGCCAAGTTGTAAACTCATCAAAGATAATTTGAGAGTCTCAAGATGAACAAAGAGGATTTAGTGACATCATTTCTGTAGCATGTTCATGAGATTGTGAACATCATCAGAGGTCTAAGAGAGGAACTTGAACAAACTATTTTTGTGCAAAAGGTATTAAGGTATCTTACCCTCAAATTTGATTCAAGGTTTTTTTCCATAGAAGAGAGTCATGATCTCATAAAAATGAAGATGGATGAACAACATGGTACTCTCATCCTATGAGAGAGAGTCAATGATGACAAACCACTAAAGAAGGAAGCAACATTTAAGATAGAAATGAAGCCAAATAAGAAGAGAACTCAAGGTAAGGAATTCAAGTAAGATTTTATTGATGAAGATGAACTAATTGCTTTGTTTACAGGGAAACTAAAAATAGGTTTAGGCAAGTATAAGGGTAAACTACCCTTCAAATGCTTCAATTATGGATAGGTAGGAACTTTTGGCAATAAGTGTCCTCATAAAGATAATAAGTATGATGATGAAGAGTATGATGAATAGTAAGATGAAAGCATGAAGACATTAAAGTCTGATAAGAGGAAGAATCGATTTAAGAGGTATAATGACAAGAAGATTCTATACACCAATGAAAATTACAACTCATCATATGAGAGTGAAGATAGTGCTTTTGAGTTTGATAATGAAGATGATGGTCCTATTAAATATGAAGTCCTCTACTTGGATAAGGAATAAAGTTACTCATATCAAAAGGAGTATACTTGGAGTGATACAGATAATGAATAAGACAAGGAGGACTATGAGACTAAGTTTATGAATGCCCTTGAAGATCTAAAGATCGAGAAGAAGAACACCAAGAAGTTGAAGTTACATATGAAGGACTATGCAGTAATTAAGTAAGTATGATGCTAGAATGGATGGAGAATCCAAGTATCATAAATTTATATTCAATCATATAAATAGTCAATTGAAAATCATGTCTATAAGCTTGGAAGCTAAAGAAGATGAGTGTTTAAGGTATGTGATTGAAAATGAGTCACTGAAAGCTGAGTTATAAAAGATATCCAATAAGATGAAATCATTTGTGATGTTTGAAAATAGCTCAAGTGATCTAGATAACATTATGAATATTGAAATGATGTTTGAAAAGAGCTCAAGTGATTTGGATAACATTATGAATATTCAAAAGCATGTTAGTGATAGAACTAGATTTGGTTACAAAGAAGAATAAAATATTGCAACTCAAGATAAGGTGAAGACTAATATGAGCAAAGACAATCAAACCTTGAGGGTCAATAGTCAGTCTTAGAATGAAGATGTTGGCATAATGAGGACAAATGAAATCAGACAACCAAATGCCATGAGGTATGCAAATTTTAATGGTTATTGCTAAACATTCAGTAAATTTAGTTATAGGGATAGAGAGTGTAGAATAATTGACAAGAATGAGTGGAATCATCAGTCAAATAGCATGAAAAAAATTGAGTGATTTAGTTTTTATGACATAGGATACATTGGAATATTTTGTCCAAAGCAAGTAAGACAAATTGATTTCACTTCAAAAAGAATGGTTTGCTACAACTATGAGAAGATTTTTCACATTTATAGGTCATATAAGTAAAGGCCATCAAGTCAAAATAAGTTCAATCAGACTCCTAGAGTGCAAGGAAGAAGACAAGTTAACTTATGGAAACCAAAAATGAAAGTTGTGAGCCATAATGAGTCTATAGGTCTAAGTGGTCTATTTGCTGAAGTGGAGAATGCTACAAAGGTTGAAAAGAATCAAAAGATATAATTATTTGTTCATTTTTGGAAAGAAGAGACCAAGTTTAAGGAGAATAACAACGTGTTAGTTGAGACTAGTTCTGAGTTGTGTATGAATATAAGTGAACATCCTAATGTTGTTGAGCATGTTTTATGTAAATAACATCAGTTGTCAATGCCTAGTGATGAGGTTATTTATTTATATGAAAAGGTATGACACAAATTTATATTATCTTCATGTTTTTTCAATTCAATCTTATAAATGAAGTAGATTGTTGTAGTAAATGAGCAAATTATTTATCTTAAGCCTCAGAAGAAGAAGAAGAAGAAAAACTATCAGTTTTAGATGTCCAAAGAAGAGAAGGAATATGAGGAGTTATGGGAAAACATTGGTTTCAAATTATTATAAGAAATTTTGGGTTAGGGTGTCTCTACCTAGGCTTCTTAAGGGACATATTCCTTGTGGATAAGTATGTGTTCTCAAGGCATGTTTAGGGGTTTTGGTCCTGAAGATAAGAACTTGTCAATTTCTGTTGCTTAAATTGATTGATCAAATGTTTAAAAATTGAAGACAAGGTTGATATGGAGGACGTGGAGAATGTGTTGTCATATATTTTATATCATAAAAAAGGTCTCTAAGTTATGTATAAGACAAGTTGTGTATGCCATGGATTTAAGAGGAGCTTTGTAAATGGTTAGATCCTAGGATTAGAAGACTATGTATAAGAATATGAGAGAGAAGGTATGGAGGTATTTGTTCTATTTATTCATGGTTAAATATGGTATATAGGTGATAAAAGGGTTTATAGTTTTATGTGACTTAGGGGGAGTCCCTCTCAATGTTATCAATATAAGTTCATGTAGTTTATGATGTTCATGTATGTTTTGTCTTCATAGAAGTTATGTATGAGCAAAGAAAAGTGTAGTCCTAGAACATGTTTGAGAAGCTTAAGTTAAGAAGAGATATGCATAATGTTAGGGGGATTATGTATCATCTATTAGAGATTTTTCATTCCTATTATTTTTCCTTCAAGTTTTTTAGGTCTGTAAGATCAGAAGTTGAGCCTACTTTGTCATTGTGTCAAAGGGGGAGAAAGTACTTGAAGAGAGAGACATAGTTTATGTATAATATTTCTATTGGTGTTGACATAAATAATAAAGGGGGAAATTTTTATAGGTTTTTAAATTATTTCTCCAAGGTGACCAAGGATGTTGATGAGGTTTCATGTGTGTTAGTGATAATAACAATGTGTGCCTCAGTATGTTTTATTGTTATTGCATAGTTATTTAGTGTTTGAAATGGATAGGTAGATGGTGGATATTATTGATGGTATATTAAATTTTTAGAGACACTATGGGGTTTTTTGAGTGCTTATATTTCTTATTTAAGTGAAAGGAATTTATTAGAATAGTCATATGAGTGTCTAGGTTCAAGTAGTCATCTTGGCAGATAAGGTTAAGTAAGTAATTTGATGACATAATATTTCACATGTGAAGTTTTTAGGAGTAGTTTGATAAATTTATGGATTACCCTATGGAATTTGGTCATGTTTTTAAAATTTTATGTCATGAGGTAGAGCGTATCAAAAGCTATTAAGGTATAAAGTTCACATACTTAACCAAATTGTAGTGGTTCCCATACTTAACCAAATTTATATTTTCAAAGATCTATGGTGAACATTTAATCAAGGGATGAAGATATATGTTAAATAGATAAGGATATAATAGAGTGTTTAATCTTGTCAGATAATGATCCAATAGTGAGTATTAATTAAATATGTCAAAGGATGTTCAGTATGCACATGGGGCTACCAAATGGCTTGATCTCATAAGCAAGGATATAAGATCAATGGTGAGTGATGCAAGGTAAAGACCAATATACTCCGAAGGTGATCAATGGAGCATGTTTGAGCAATATTTTCAAATACATGAGATGAATACACATGTTTTTAGATGATTTTGCATTAACTAGTGATCATTGGCATTTGAATTAGTAAAAGGAAAAACCAATGCTCAATATTTTGCCTATATCTTTTGATCTAGGAAGAATTTCTTGATGGTGTAAAAATAAAAGTTGTAAATAAATTAAATTCACATAAAACAATATATTTATAATTTTTGAATATATATAGATATATATATATATACATATAATAAAATTAATTAAGCTTATAATTTTACTAAATGTTTGACCATGTTCTATAAGTGACCCAAGAAGGCTACTTAAAGATTTCTTGATGGTATTTCAATGTTTAAAGATGAAATAAATATTTTAAAGTGTTATATACTCCATTAGGTATTTTATTTTTATTTCTTAGGTTTCAAAAATCCTTATTGAATATGAATAAATGGATTATAATTTGACTATGATTATTGAAAACACTGGCAGTTTGAGTGACCATCTTGCAGAGGTAAGTTAAAGGTGTTGTAAGAAGATTTGAGGAAATAAATGAATATGAAGATTTTAATTAAGTCTCAAATATTTATTATAATTTATTGGTTTTCATTATTTTCTCTTGATTAGTTATGGAGAGTCAAAATAGCTTGATTGTATTTTGAGTGTATATGACCAGTTTGAGTGGTCAGTCTAAGAGAGTTGATTTGAGTAATTGTATCATGTGTTGAAGTGTCTAAGGATCATGGAAGTGTTGTATAGGTATTAAAGGTTTCAATAATGTGATATAATAATATTTATATGTGAAAATATTTGATTAGTTGCTTATATAGTTTGAGACTGTATTTTCTATGTATAAAGGCCTGAAGAACAAGGAGACCTAATTGGTAGGTTCAAGTATTGAGTTGTTGTTCCAAGTGGAATGGACCCATGAGGGATTGATAAAGGATATATTGGAGATATGTTACATATTTTATAATAATTTTTTGAAGCTAATAGTGGTCCAATAGGTTGTAAGAGTAACACATGGATGTGAAGGCCTAATTTTTTTAGGTATCATTAAGGCCTAATGGAATATTTGAGTCTTAAGGACTATGGCTCACCTATAGAGTGAAGTGTCTCACTAGTTTAATGTGTATAGAGACATATTTTAATTATAAAACAAGTGTGTGAAGCATCTTGGCTGACCAAGATGGGTTAGATGAGTGAATGGTATAAATACAAGGCCTAATTGGCCTATTTGGGTGTGTTGTGTGTTTAAAGAGAAAAGCAAAGAAGATAACCTTTGAAAGATAAGGTAAAGGTCATCAAGGACCATTATAGGGTGAATAAGATCAATCATGCTTATCTGATCAAGGTGATGAAGGTAGACACATAGGTCATGGGACCTAATAGGCCTACAAGAGGCTAGTTGAGTGAGTAAGCCCTAACAGTTATTTGAGATAGATTGAGGAGATAAATGTGAAAAAAAGAGGATCCATCATCAAGTGTGTTTTAAATCATATCATAGGTGGAGATCATATCATAGGTTACTGAGTTTATATTTGGTTACCTAGGGGGTTACAACCTCATTACTAGTTAGTGCTAGCTAAAGGTCAAGTGGGTGCTTCACTAAATTCAAGGGTGCGTGCTCCTTGATTATTTGGTGGTGGTATAAAATTTGAATATTATATTTATAGTAATATAGTCCATATTTTATGGTTTAGTGGTTTTTATCCCCCAAGATAGTTTCTCACATATATCATGTGTTATGTGCTTGATCTTGTTTTATCTTCATGTTCTTTGTTATGAATGATGTGTATAATTCATGATTATATGTGTTGAATGATTAATTGTTTGAAGGGTTTTTAATTGGATTGAATATCAAGCATAACTAATTCACCCTGATCTCAGTGATTGTACCTCTAACACTAAGAGTTTAACTTGAGAAGAACTAAGAATGGATAAAAATAGAAGAGGGAGTGAGTTGGGCCTAATAGAAGGAAAAAAAATGATACAAATTACTAAATACAACATTAAAAACATAAAATGCATAAAAATTGGAGTCATAAGAGCTAATTTTAGAAGACGTGAAAACTATGATAAAACAACCCTTGTTTTCAGGGGGTGGTTATGAAACTACCACCTTAGAAGACAAAACCACCCCTCCCTATTATGAATTTTCCTCACATTTAAAATGAAACTAACCTTATATGATGGGTTTGTCAAGGTAATTTACACAACCTCCCTAATGAATATTTCATGGAGAGGGTGCTTTTGTAACACAAAAGAGAGGTTTTGTCACCATAAACGTGTCGTTTTTCAATCAATGGGAAATTTTGAAGACAAGACCAAGAGAAGTATAAAGGCCATAAAAATGTGTTTTAGGTGTCTAGGAGAGAGAAGAGGAATAATGGGGGTGGGGAGGTTTATATATTTCCCACTTATGACATCATTTTACCATCATTGGAATTTTTATGTCAAGCATCTTTCACCATGTGAAAATTGGGTGCATAAATTTCACTTGATAAGTCCAATACAAATCTATATATCTTCTTTATTACGTTGAGTAGCCTAATATAAATTATTGAAACACTATCCTTCTAATAGATCCATTAATAAATTATTTGAAATGAATATGTCCATGAGGGATGTGTGTGAGTGTAGTTCAGAGTAAAACTTAGGAATAAAAAATCAATTACTGATGGTCCACTTTAGAAGTGCATTGGAAAAGTACTCATTTTTCCAAATTGTAATGTGGAAACCTAATTGAGATTATTATAACATTGACCTTGTTGAAATAACCATACTATCAACTTCTACAAGAATGAAATTGTTGAGAGATGCAATAAAATATAAGGTTTAGGATACTTTATATTAATCAGCCCATATCCACTTAAAATGTGCACTAATAAGGTGTAATATTTTCCATATAAAATTGTGCAACTATAATTGATATTCATGCATTGGCACTAGTGAAAAAATCCTAAATATACTATTGGAATTGAATACAACTTACAATGATAAACCCAATTAATATACTTTACACTTAAACACCCTTTACTAATATAATATAGAAGGTACCCTAATCCATTGTGTAATTAAAGAAGAGATACATACTCTCCTCAAATAAACACATGGGGTAATTTGTGGTGGTCATGTTAAAAGACATGATACAACCCACAAATTCTTATGTATGGGTTACTTTTACATTAATCTAAAAAAATATTCTATCAATTTTTATAAAGAGTGCAATCTTTTCCAACTTCATGATGATCTAATACACTAAACAGTAAAGTCTCGTTGGTCATTCTCCATGTGAAGATTATATCTCATTGGTAAATTACCCTGGACACAAGATGTCCATGTCTTTTTCATTATTTCTACTAAATATTTTACCAAATTGGTAGAAGCCATTCCTCTTATCAATGTTACAAGAAATACTATTTAAAAATTTATCCTTAAATAAAACATTCATCATTTCAGAGTTACCCATATGATCATGTTTGATAATGGTGGAAATTTCAAAAATAAATATATGAAATAATTATGTATTAAATTTAAAGTTTCTCACAATTTTTTCTCACCTTGTCATCATCAATGTAATGGCCAAGTGGAGGCTACTAATAGAATTCTAAATAAAATATTACAAAATACTATTTGATAAACTTGTATTGATTGACATGTTCATATATATCCAACATTTTTATTATTATACTAGTATATGTATTGCCACTGAGGTAACACCATTCTCACTAGTATATGGTTTTGAATCATTATTATCATTGGAATTTTAACTCCCATATTTATGTATATATCTTCAAGGTATCATTCCTAATGAATAATTATGTGGATCTCATCTTCATACCTTAGAGTTTCTTCATGAACACCATCTAGCCACTTTACAACAAAACCACCAATACAAAGCTCTCATTGCTAAACAACATAATAAAAAGGTCAAAGTATACACATTCAATAATAGTGACTTAGTAATCAAAATATATTACACACATAATAAATAATGAAAATATTCCAAAAAATGGTGGGGCCCTTAGTAAACGACATTCTTTGTCCTAGCACTTATTATCTACAAACTAATGAAGGTCATGTTTTCAAACAACCCACCAATGTTTGATTTTTTAATAAATATTTTTCTTAAATATCTCTTTTATTATCATAATACTATATAATATCCTACTAACACTTCTTGCAATACTTCTCCAATTATCCCACCTTTTCCATAGTCTATTTTATACATAAACCTTAGTCCCCTTATTTGGTCCTCTGGTTTCCACCTATGGTTTAAATTCATGAGTTTCATTTTAATAATATGCATAGGACCCAATTTTTTTCATGAATTCCTTTTTTTTATACATCAGTTCTTCATGATTTATTTATTTTATCATAATTTTATTATTTTATAAAGCTTTATCATTCTCATCTTCCTGTTGTGAGTTGTAGTGTAAGACCATGGATAGGACCATGAATTACTCATAAATACCATTTTTCACACCCACTTGGGTTTTTTTTAATGATTTGAAATGTAAGACCATGGATAGGAATAGGAACTCCTCATAAAATCTATGCATTTTTTCAAATATTTTTTCGAACCAAGTGTTCTTTTTAAAATGTTAAGACATGGTTCCAAATTAGTGGTTCTATATTCTTAGCCTTATTTTTTTATTTCTTTTATGAATAACACTTGCCCAAAAAACTATGTTAACATGTTTACCTACACTTACATACATTTTGATTATAAGAAATCATATTTACTATCATTCTATCCCTTTTCAAATTATTACATTTTTTTATTTGAGGTAAGTCAAATCATTTCATATTCATTTTAATTTGATTTCCCTTCCTTTTATTACACTTTAGATAAATCAAGGTCAAAGCCAAGATATCACTTTTATTTATCCTAAATAAACATGACTCTTAGGTGCCATGTGTATACAAGGAAAAGTGAAGCTGATCTACAAATCAATCCTAGCCTAGAGAAGATAAATCAAACTATCCCTTACACTCGTTAGTACATTCAAACAATCAAGATCATGACCAATATGGATTCATTAGACTTAAGGGGTCCATTACCACTTGATATCACTAGAAAGGATTCCAAATCATCTATTCAAGGAATACCATGTGATAACCCTAGTTAGGTCCTATGCTTTCTTATGAAAGTAAATGAAAAAGCAAAGTAAATATATCCTAGTCCTCACCAAAAGATGTGGCAAAAAATGGGAGTAATAAAAGTAAACATGTATATAATAAATCTAATTAAGTATATATAGATATAACCCTAATTCATGTAGATATAAATACATTCAAAATCCATTACTTTTGATACTTATATCTACTAAAATATAGGATTAAGAGTTAGATATGCTTACCTTGAAGATGAGTTCATTGAGGTTCAATCTCTCCCTTGTCCAATGGTTCTTTATAAGAGGTTGTTGTGGTTTTCAAAGATCACTAAGATTGATTAGCTTTAGGCTATATGAATTCTCTTAAGCATTCAAGACTTTTAAACAAGACAAGATTCTTCTCTCCAAGTGTAAACCCTAATCAATGACTCCTTAAGTATAATAGCAGAAGAGTAGACTATAAATAAGTGAAAATGAGTGATTACCAATATCTATCTCTAAAATGAAAAAAAGGGATCTATTTATATATCCAAATTTTACCATAAACTCTTCCACTTTTTTTCTAATATAATCAACCCAATCAACCATGTTATTTAATAAATAGAGTAGTTAGGTCTTAGACTAGGTTGGCTGAAAGTAACCTAATCCTGTAACATGCTTGTATTTTAAGAACAGGGTCAACCCAAGCTAACTTTATTTGGTAAATTTTAAAATGAGGTTTTCACTTAGGAAATATTTGAGATGAGATATTTCTTGGAGGAGTGTGTAAGGGAGGTGTCAAATATTAGGTAAGTGTATATGATAGGTTTGTGTTAGTTTGAGAACAACAATCTTGTGAATCACTAATAGTCTACCCGCCCCTTTTTTGGTACACCCTTTAAGGCATCCACTTAGAGAGATTGATAATCGATAGTTTCCTATAAGATAAAAATTGTTAGTAATTAATAAAGTTTAAAAATATTATGTGTATACATATTCCACACTCTAATATCATCATGTGTCACACAATTGTAACATGGAATGGTGCTTTGAGAAAAGAACATAGCAATACACAATGCTGAGCTATGTAACTTATAGTATTTTAAAACATAAAATAATGTAAAGTAAATGGATGAAGGGAAATAAATAAAATAAAAGTAATGTATGCATACCTTGATTTATATTTATTGTTGGATGGTTATTTTTTGTGTTTCTATTTTTTATCATGGAGGGTGCAAAGAATACATTGGAAAAATCTTAAGAATACCAAACTTAAAGAGAGAAAACAAATAAATATAGGAAAGCCAAGATAACTAAAATGTGTAGGCAAGACGTACTTGGAAATTTGGTAAGTTAGGCTGATATATGCTAATTTAGGACCAAATGACCAAGTCAAAATTTAGAGTAAATCAGGTAACCAAAAATACAAGGCTACTAAATGACGAAAAAACTCAAACAAGTCTACTTTAATTAAGAAAGGAAGTAATCCAAATCAAACTAAGGATACAAGAAAAATGAAAATCTAACATCAATGTGAAAGTAGTAACAATACTTAATTAAAAAAATATGGACAATAAATGGTAAAAAAACATTGATGAGTGATTAGTAACAATCTTTACTTAATCAAGAATGGAGCAAAAACATAAAAGATAAAACAACATTGGTGAGTGAGAAGTAATAATCCAAAGTCACTAAATAATGGAAAAAGTATGGAAAATAAAAATAGCATTGATGAGTGAGAAGGATCAATCCAAACTCACTCAACAATGGATAAATGTATAAAAAAATATAAATGGACATAATTGTCTGAAAAAAGGGGAATGTTAACAAAAATTTAAAATAAAACCAAAGAAATTATGGTAAAGCAAATAAATTATGTAAAGAAAATAATCTAGTCAGTCAAGGACACTGTTTTAATCAAAAAAGAGATAAAATCATAACAATGTAGTGATAGAATGTTTTAAGATATGAATAAGAAGGAATATATAAGTGGGGAAACAAATTTAGAATCAAAATTTCATTTTAAAGAGGGAAATGAAATGGGTGGTGGGGTAAATGAAGTAGTAAGATAGAGAATATTCTTTATCAAAGTCAATACAATATAATTAGGTTTGTCAAAACACGAGGACTTTTGACACTAAGGACTTTGAAGAACTTATCCTAAGTACAAAAATATTGGATCATCAAATTAAGTATGAACATCATTCCATAAAGGCTATATGTAGGAAAAGTAAAATGGACCTACCTTTCCACAACGTGTTCCCCATTCCTTAGGACCCATTACAAAGTCATCGGTCTACTATGAAGATTAGGTGCTTACATGAGAAAGTAGGCAACACTAAACATTTTGAATTATCCTATCCTAATATACTAGCCTACTATACCCCCATGGGCCTCGACCTTATCATGAGGCCAACTATGGAATTTGAGATTCAATTAGAGATAGGAGATGCGCTATGAATCAAGTCTTTGGGTGTGATGTTGACTTTTTGATTTTATATTCATCCTTTTGATCATTTCCTTTTGTCTTAAATGATTTAGATTTTAACTTTTAATAGATTTTTATAATCATCCTCCATACAAATTTAAAGAACTGAACATGGGTGCTAAAAATGAATATCATTTAAAAACTTTGGACTTGGTAGTTAAGAAAGACAACTTAGAGAGCATGGTATATAACAGTCTTTTTTATTCATGTGAAATAAAAGTTCTATATTGACCTTGACCTTGTTTATCCAAAGTGGAATGAAAGGGAATGAAATCAAGGGAAAAAATGAACGTGAAATGATTTGAATTTCTTCAAATCACAAAAAATATGATAATGTGAAATGGATATAATGATAGGTAAGTATGATTCACTATCATAAGAATATATGTAAGTTTAGGGAAACATGCTAACATAGTTTATTTATGCAAGTTTTAACCACAAAATAAACATAAACAAAGGCTAAGAATATGGGATCACAAACTTGTAACTATTTTTTAACATTATAGAAACTGAACAATCAATTTGGTAAACAATTTTAAAATAATATGAAGATTTTATGAAAGCTTGGTCCTATACATGGTATTACACTTAAACTCCTAAAAGAGAAACCCAAGCAGGTTCAAAGAGTGAAAAATGGTATTTGTGAGGAGACCCTAGTCCGATCCATGGTATTGCACTATAACTCATAAAATAAAAACCCAAGTGAGTGAAAAATGGTAAAAATTGTACTTGTGAGGAACACCTAGTCCTATTCATGGTCTTACATTGTAATCACAAAAGAAAAACCCAAGTGGGTGTAACATTGTTTGAAATATAAGACACTTGTGATTAAGAGGGAAACAAGTATGAAAAGTTGATGTATGAAATAAAAAGTTACTCATGGGGAAAACCAAGTCCTATCCATGGTATTAAAATTTAACTCATAAATTAATGAAACTAGAGGACCAAAAGATGTAAATATGGTTTGTGTATAAGATATAATGTTATAGAGGGTGAGATCCTTGGATAAATACTAAAATAAGTGTTAGTAGGATAGTGCATAGAAGTATGAAAAGAAGGGAAATATTTGAGCAAACTATTTCTTCAAAAGTTATGCATTAGTGGTTTATTAAAAAACATGACGTTCATTAGTTTGTAGGCAATAAGTGTTAATAACAAGAATGTCTTCATGAAATAGGGGCCCCACCATTTTTGGGCATATTTTCCTTATTTATATTGGGTTTAGTCTAATAAGGACTAGATCATTAACATTAAAAGTGCAAATTTTGACCTTTTTATTATGTTGTTTGGCGGTGAAGACCTTGTATTGATGGTTATATTAAAGAGAAACTATATGGTGTTCATTGAGAAGGTATAGGGAATGAAGGTGAGTTTCACATAACTATTAATCAAGAATGATACCATGAAGATATATACTTAAAGATGGGAGTTTGAATTCTAATGGTAAGATGGATTTAGAACCATATACTAGTGAGAATGGTGTTGGCTTAATTGTAGTACATATATTAATATGATAGGGTGTGGGATATAAGTGAAGATGTCATTCATTAAAGTTTATCAAATGGTATTTTGTAGGATTTTGTTGATAATTTTATTAAAGGAATTTGTTTGGCCATTACACTATGGATGATAAGTGTGGAAAATTTGTTGTTAATTTTAGATTTAACACATAACTATCTCATGTCTTTGTTTTTAAATTTTCCACCATTAAAAAAATTGATAGTATGGGAAACACCAAAGTGAAAAATTATTTGGTTAAGGATAAATTTATAAATAATGGTTCCTATGGCATTGATAATAGGCATGGTTTATACTCATTTGGTAAAATATTCAGTAGCAATAATGATAAAAAAATAGGGCCATCTTGTGATTGAGGTAATTTACCAATGAGATATAATCCCCACATAGAAAAAGGCCAAAGAGATTCCAAGGTTTTGATCTCAAATACTGATGAATAGATTCTATCATCATAAAATTGGAGAAGATTACCCTTTTTGGAAAAATTGATACCATATTTATTTAAATTAGGCCAATAAATATCCTATACATAATCATTTGCATGTTGTAACTTGTTCTCTATACTGGCCACTGCAAATTCCCCCATGTGTTTATTCAAGGAGAGGAGGAACCTCATCTTGCATCACAAAAAAAAAATAAGGTACCTTATGAATTATGGAAATAACGGGTGTTGTATTAAAATACATATTTAGAGGTTTGTTTATGTATTCCAGTCTTTTCAAGAGAATCTGTTTGGAGGATGAGTTTGATGTTTAAGGAATTGGATGATGTTTTTGTACCATGGGATTTGTTGAATAGTGACAACCTTAATATGAACAAATGAGAGATTCATTTGGTTGGATAGAATAATTTGACTTTATTATTTGGATAAGAAATTAGGAATCATTAAGTACTTGATCAGGATGAAAGAGAGATGTTGAATAAGCAAGATAATCAACTATACAATTTTGATATCTTGGATTTTTCTCACTCATAAAAGAAGTAAACTATTTGGAAAGTATGGTTTCCATTTCATGATAAGTAATGAGATTTTCACTTTTACACTAATAATCACCATTACCTTGGTGGTAGATAAGTTGGGAGTCATCCAAAACATGTAGATATAGGATATCTAAGTCAAGTGTTACTTTCATATCTAAGATGAGAGATTTATATTTAGACATGTTATTAATAACATCAAATGTTAACCTAAATTCCAAAGGGATGTTCTTACCATGAGGTCTGGTAAGAATATAACCTGCCCTAACTCCTTATAGGCATTTTACACCATCAAAGTGGATATTCTAGGTGTATTCATGCAAATCAATGGTAATTTCAGGAAGATTTATGATAACTAATTTATATTTAGTAGTATATAAAATGATATTGGTATATTCTTGATTATTTTCCTCTAAATCAGTAGTGAAATTTTGTAAATAATGTTTAAGGGAAATAAGCTAGTTGAGACCTTAAATATAAAGAATTTTTTCATCAGGGAGATTATCTTGAAGGTGATTCATAGCTAGTATAGGTACCATAAAAGTTGGTCAGCAATAACTTTCCATTTTATAAATTTTTGTGTGAAAATATGAAGATAAAATTTCATTAAGAGGACCATTGATTTTCCAGTTAGATCTCTAGGTTGAAATGATTTGGATAAGTGATGAAGTGGATTGGAGTGGACAATGACATAAGTGGTTTGATAAATCATATAGAGATGGAGCTTTCCAGATGTGAATTAGATAACAAGACAATCAAATTATACTCTATTTTAATGATTTTTATACTCAATGAGACCTCAAATAATATAGTAAATAATCTATTCTTTTCTAGTATCATCTTGTTGGGAAAGCATTGCCCTAAATGACATGGGAGTAGAATAGGTATATAAAATTAAATGACAGTCATTAAAAAGTGGTTGAATGGTGAGAGGATGGAGTAAATATTATTTCATGTTATCCAAATATTTATGGCATGAATATGTGCATTATATAACATTACCTATTTTAAGAAGAGAATTAACATAGTATATATAGTAAGACTCTGGGATGAATCTTTGGATTGACCGAATATTTCCAAGATAATTGCAAATGTCAGGAATGGAACAAGGAATAGGCATGTTAAATATTAAATTAATTTTGGTGGGATCAACATCAATACCAGAAAGAGAGACTATGAACTGTATAATTTTACTAGATGTGATGTTAAAGGCACACTTGTATGGGTTAAGTATAACGTTTTATTTGATTAATATATTAAAAATGATAGCTAGATCAACGAGGTGTGTTGTGTAACTCTTATATTTAGAAATGAGGTTGTTAACAAAAGTTTCCATGATATTATCTATAATATTGTGTAAAACATGAGTCATGGCACATTGATAATTGGATCTAGTATTTTTAAGGCTGAAAGGCATTTTTGACATAGCAATAGGTGCCTCATTCCATTGTAAATATTGTTTTGTGTTGGTCTTCAGGGGTTATGTGAATTTTATTATAGCCTAAAAAATTATCCATAAGTGATAACATTTCATATCTAATAGTGTAATCTATGATGGAATCAATTGAAGGTAATGATAAATTATCTTTTGGACACACAAGATTAAAATTTTGGAAATCAATGCATCTACGAATGGGCATGGTAATGTTTTTACAAATGGGAAGAATATTTTATACCCATTACAAAGAGTCAATAGGTTTTATAAAATTGGCTTCCAAAAGTTTGATAATTTCTTTATGGCATAAGGTGTAAATTTTAGGTAGAAATTTTTGTTATTTTTTTAGATGGGTTTTGCATTTGGGAAGGTGACGATGTTATGTAAAATTATACTAGGGTAAATACCTATCATATCCTCATATTAAAAAGTGAACGTTTCATGGTACTTATCTAATAATATACTAAAGTTATCATGCTCTATTGGTACAAGTTGTTTAGAGACATTGATGGGTTGAGGACATGATGACATACCATATTCTATTCTTGTTGTTTCCTCCATGAGCATAATATTTCCATATTATTAATGATCTGGATAATTAGGAAGAGATGAAGTAGGATTTTTTTTAGGGTCTATTATGGAAATGAAGTTATTAAAATGAGGATCTTTTTATTTGGAGTTTTCAATTTTATCATGTTGCCATAGAAGTTGAGGTTCTAAGCATTGACTAACTCAAGTATGGCTTCATAATATAGTTACCATCATAGGTGTGGGAAAAAGTACATGATTTTATCTCTAGAGCATTGTAAAAAAGAGATACACTTATATCACTAAATTTTCAAGGTGACATGGTCAAAGGGTCTTGAAATAGCCTAGCCACTACATATTAATTACATGTGAATTCATTTTCTATGTAATAAGATTCATATACATTATATATAAGAGGTAGATTAGTGAGCTCATTAAATAGAGGGATAGTACGATCACTTGGTAACATAGAAAGAGGAAGATAATTCAAAATATAAAAAGGTAAATTTTTAGTATTCCAAGTATTTTTTAAGTCATTTAGTTCATCATCATCTAAATCAGTTAAAGTGACCTATAAATCTAAATTCATGTTAACAATTTAAGGTATAGGTGCATTGTTAATTCATGGAATGGTTAGAATATGATACTAAGATTTAGGGTTGAGTAGCTAAATATTACATGTATTAGGATCAGCCTTATGTTTATAATATTTACCATTATGGATGAATTTGATACATTTACTACCTGAAGAGGCAATAGTTCTCATGTTCTATGTCCATGGGTGATCTAAGAGTATATTTTAGGATAACGATAAGTAGAAACCATGAGTTTGGTATATATGGTCTTGGGTTTGATAGTAAGTAGGAGCCAAATACAACCAAGCTATTTTTTATTTTTATTATCAAATCCTAGACATGTGAGATGTGTTTTCTTAAGGTGATGTTTAGTATACCTAAGTTGTTAAATTAACCAAAAAGAGGTAACATTAATTCCTAATCCTTAATCAACTAAGTCTTTTCAAATAAGGGTGGTATTAATTCTAATTTTAATGAAAATAGGTGGATCATCTAGTCAAAAAATAATTTCATCATTGATCATATCTTCTTCGATAAATTATATGAATGGTTTGGAAGAAGGACACAAAAACGTTAAGTAAATTTAAGTATTTTAAATCATTAAATAGCTAAAATTAAATGAATGAAATAATTGAAATAAATAATATATTCATACCTTGACTTGAATTTATCACTAAATTTTTGTCTCCTATGTTTGTATTTTTTATCGTGGAGGGCGAGAAGACTACTTTGGAAAACCCTAAAGATACAAAAATTAAAGAGAAAAAACAAACAAATGTATGAAATTCAAGATAACTAAAATGTGTATGCATGACATAATTATAAATTTGGTAAGTTAGAGTGGTAAATTATAAGTTAGGACCAAATTACCAATCCAAATTTTAAAATAAATTGGGTAACCAAAAAATACAAGGCTACTAAATGATCAAAAAACTCAAACAAATGTACCTTAGGTAAGAAGGGAAATAAACCAAATCAGACTAAGGATACATGAGAAATGAGAATCTAACATCAATTTGAAAGAATTAATAATCCTTATTTAAATAAATATGTTTAATAAATGGTAAAACATTATTGATGAGTGAGAAGTACTAATCCAAACTCAATCATCAATGTAAAAACAACATAATGTAAAAACAACATTGGTGAGTGAAAGGGAACAATCCAAACACATACAAAAATGGAAAAAGTACAAAAATATAGAATAAAATGTGTTCAAAAAAATAAGAATGATAATGAATTTTTTTTGAATGAAACCAAGGTTATTCTATAAATGTAAATCAATGGTGAAAAAAAAAATACATAATCACTCAAGCATACTTCTATGTTGTAAATATGGATAAAACCAAAGTCAAATAATGCTAACATGTTGTAAGATGTGAATAAGAAGAAAAATACAAGTGGGAAAACATATGTATATTCAAACTTACCCATAAAGGGGGAATGAAATGGGTGTCGGATTAAATTTAGGAAAAATTAAGGTAGATAAACCTTTTATCGAATTCAAGACACTAAAATTAGGTTTGTCAAAATAAGATGACTTTTGACATTAAGGAATCTAAATAACTTTTCCTCACCTCACAAGTATTGGGTTATAAAAATGAAGTATTAGTATTATCCAATGAAGGATTTATTCATGAAAATTAAAATGGACCTACCTTCCAACAACATTTTCCCCTCTAGACCCATTATAGAGCCATCAATATACTATGAAGATTTCATACTTATGTGAGAAAGTAGGTGGCACTATAGATGATTTTTAATTCTCATATCCTAATCTTATGTCCTACCACACCTTAATAGACCTTTAATCTATTATGAGGCCAACTATAGAGTTTGATATTCTATTAGGAATAGGAGATGTGTTATGAATCATGTCTTTTGTTATGATTTTGACTTTTATGATTTTTATGTTACCTTTTGATCATTTACTTTTATAAATTATTTATATTTTAATTTTTTTGATGGATTTTTATATTACTTATGATTTTTCTCTAATATAAACCCATCGAATCTCAATATATTTGAGTGTATACCTTGAAGGGTGAACCAAGAAAGGGCTGGGTAGACCATTAGTGCTTTATAGGATTGTTGTTCCCTATACCACCACTTAAAACAAACAGAAACCTCTCATATACACTTCCTTAAGATTTTAAACCTCCCTTACACACTCCTCCAAGCAATCTTTCACCTCAAACAACCCTACCTAAGCCAAAACTTCTTCTTGACATTTATCAAACAAAGTCATCCTAGGATGACTCTCTTCTTAAAATACAATCACATTAAGCAAACAGGTTGGCCTCGATCAACCTAATCCAAGACCTAAATACTTTATTTATTAAAGAATACGGTCAATTGGGATGAATCTATAGGCTAAGAATTTAGAATATTTTAGGGTTAGATCAATTTATATAAACACATTATTTTGACCATTTTAGAGAGAGAAATATAATTAATAATTCATTTGTGCTTCTTTACAATCTAATCGTCCACCATTTTACTTGAGGAGGCATTGCTTAGGGTTTACACTTGGAAATAAGAATATTATATTGTGGAAAAGTCTTTGATGCTTAGTAGAAGTCATATATCTTAGAACTAGCCTATCCTAGGGATGCTTACAAACCACAACAACATCTTGCAAAACACCATTGGCCAAGGAGGAGATTGAGCCTCAATAGGTTCATCTTCAGGGTAATTATCTTTAACTCTTACTCCTCTATTTTAGTATATATAAATAGCATATGTAATGGATTTTTAATTTATTTATCTCTCCATGCCTCAATTTATATTTATATCAACTTAATTAGAGTTCTTTTGTGCATTTTTACTTTTGTTAACCCCATTTTATGCCACATGTTTTGGTGAGCAGTAGATTAGTTTTACTTTATTTGGTCATTTATTTTCATAAGAAAACATATGATCTAGCTAGGTTTATCACACGGTATTGTTTATGTGTCCTTCTTCCAAACCATTCATATGATTTATCGAAGAAGATATGATCAATGATGAAATTATTTTTTGACTAGATGATCCACCTATTTTCATTAAAATTAGAATTAATACCACCCTTATTTGAAAAGACTTAGTTGATTAAGGATTAGGAATTAATGTTACCTCTTTTTGGTTAATTTAACAACTTAGGTATACTAAACATCACCTTAAGAAAACACATCTCACATGTCTAGGATTTGATAATAAAAATAAAAAATAGCTTGGTTGTATTTGGCTCCCACTTACTATCGAACCCAGGACCATATATACCAAACTCATGGTTTCAACTTATCATTATCCTAAAATATACTCTTAGATCACCCATGGACATAGAACATGAGAACTATTTCCTCAATTTATATGAATGGTTTGGAAGAAGGACACATAATTTAGATCATATGTTTTCTTATTGATAGGTGTGGGAAATAGTACATGATTTAGATCATAATTTAGATCATAGTTCTCATGTTCTATGTCCATGGGTGATCATAGTTACCATCATAGGTGTGGGAAATAGTACATGATTTTATCTCTAGAGCATTGTAAAAAAGAGATACACTTATATCACTAAATTTTCAAGGTGACATGGTCAAAGGGTCTTGAAATAGCCTAGCCACTACATATTAATTACATGTGAATTCATTTTCTATGTAATAAGATTCATATACATTATATATAAGAGGTAGATTAGTGAGCTCATTAAATAGAGGGATAGTACGATCACTTGGTATCATAGAAAGAGGAAGATAATTCAAAATATAAAAAGGTAAATTTTTATTATTCCAAGTATTTTTTAAGTCATTTGGTTCATCATCATCTAAATCAGTTAAAGTGACCTATAAATCTAAATTCATGTTAACAATTTAAGGTAGAGGTGCATTGTTAATTCATGGAATGGTTAGAATATGATACTAAGATTTAGGGTTGAGTAGATAAATATTCCATGTATTAGGATCAGCCTTATGTTTATAATATTTACCATTATGGATGAATTTGATACATTTACTACCTGACGAGGCAATAGTTCTCATGTTCTATGTCCATGGGTGATCTAAGAGTATATTTTAGGATAATGATAAGTAGAAACCATGAGTTTGGTATATATGGTCTTGGGTTCGATAGTAAGTGGGAGCCAAATACAACCAAGCTATTTTTTATTTTTATTATCAAATCCTAGACATGTGAGATGTGTTTTCTTAAGGTGATGTTTAGTATACCTAAGTTGTTAAATTAACCAAAAAGGGGTAACATTAATTCCTAATCCTTAATCAACTAAGTCTTTTCAAATAAGGGTGGTATTAATTCTAATTTTAATGAAAATAGGTGGATCATCTAGTCAAAAAATAATTTCATCATTGATCATATCTTCTTCGATAAATTATATGAATGGTTTGGAAGAAGGACACATAATTTCAATAGTGTGTACTTTTGTTGGTGTAGGATATTGAAGAGGTTGTTCCAATTCAAGGGAAAGAGGTTATTCAATGTATTTTAATTATCACATTAACAATTTTTTGTGATATGGAGAAGTATAAACTAAATCCATATGAGTTATTTTATAGTGCACGGAGTTAAGCCATTGTAATAAATTCCAATGGGATCTAGAAGATGAAGAACCAACACAAGGCTTAAAGGGTAAAATGTGTTTGGGAGGAAGAGAACTGGTTTGAGGTTACAGCTATGGAAAGTTATCCTTATTTATGTCATAAGGTATGGTAGTGGTAGTGGTATTTTTGAGAATTTGTTCTTCAAGTCAAGGTTTCTTTAGCTTAGTGACAAGATCTTTGTGGGCAGATTTTCATCAATAATTCACTTTAGCTACATTCACATATTGATAATTGATACAATATTGGTCATGTTTTGCATCAATTTCACATATAACCTTGTTTTGATGTTTTGGGTTGGAGGTATAATTATTTTTGGGATGTTTAGAGGAAGAAGGCTTAAAAACTTGTTTATTTTGAGAAACATTAACATAATAATAATGACTTATTTTTATCATATTGTCATTATTGAATTTATATCTTAACATATAAAAAATAACAAATTTGTTAATCACATAACATGTTTCATAAGAATGACCGACATCAGCATGAAACAAAAAAAATTGTTAGGATCATACCATGTAGGTGGATTATTGGTGTAAGTGAAAGATATAGAAGGTGATAAATATTATTTAATTTATTGAAAAATTAAAGGTGCATGCAAATATTTGGGATTATCCATTTTGGCTACTTCTAGTTTTATTTTAAGAGGATTTCTAGTGATTGCATTAGTAGAGTTTTGAAAATATACCTTGATGGTTTTAATGTTTGGCTCAACTATTTCATAAGAAAGTACTATCTTTTAGCTCGATCGATAGCATTGTTTAGAGTTTGGGGAGAAAATTTTTAAACCTTGTTTTGAGTGGAAGGTGTTAAGGTAGTTATGAATAATTTGAATAAGTTATCATTATTCATGTTATGATAAACTTTGTGGTCCATATTTTTCCATCATTTAATGAAATCATGAGATAATTTAGAAGGGGATTGTTTAGCATTAATGAAATGGCTAAGATATTTTTTAGGAAGATCATTGAGTTGAAATTCCTTAACTAGAAGATTGATTAAATCCTCAATTTTCCACAAAGAATCTTTAGGGAGTTGATTATACCATTATAATACATCTCTTACAAATTCTTTAACTAAAAGTTTGGTATTGGAAAAAGTATTAGTTGGAATCCACTCTTTATAAAATTTTACCAAATGCTTTAAAGAAAGATGCAGGGTCTATAGTCCCAAAATATTTAATAGTTATAGAGATATTTCCAATATAAATAGAAATAAAGAAGGGGTTAAAGGTTACTTTTGAATACTTTTGAGCATATTTTTGTGCACAATGGGTTGGGGAATGATATTTCCCATAGTATCTCTAAGAGGTGGAGGGATAAAATTTCATTATTTGATGTATGAGAATAAGAGTTTGATTAGCCATGTTTAATAATTGATGTTGTATTTTCATAATTTAATAAGTATTATATGTTTGCATAATGTTCATTTGTTATGCTATTTATTCAAGAAATTGAGTGGTGTCAATTAGTGGATTGTGATTATTAGTGTTGATAGGTGGAGTTTTTGGATTGATAGGAGTAACATTAACTTAATTGGTGTTAAGTGATGTGTTTTTGGGTGGAGGATTATTAGGGGATGGGGTTTTGGTGTTTAAAATATTTATTGTAGTGTTATTGGTTAAGTTTGCATCAATTTCCCTCTTTAAATAAATAATTATCTTGAAAAGTGTGAAATAGATTTGATCCATTAGTCTCATCATTTGGATTAATTTGGAACATATTGCAATCTAAAGATGAGGGGTGATAAAAATTCCACCAAGAGTGAGATTCCACTTGGGTAGTAAAGGTAGGAAGTAAAGAACATCACATATATTGTCTAAATGGATTAAGGTTATCCAAAATTCTTATGATAAGGGATTTAATGATGTTGGGAATAATAATCTAAGATAAAAAGGTGAAAATTAGGAGTAAAGTCAGCCAGATACAAAAAAATATTAGATAAGAGTTAGAAAGTTGATTGTGTCAACAAATTTTGGAGAGAAGGTCAATAGAAAATTCTAGGAAAGGACATAATCAGGTTAGTTGACTTTGTTCTATGGGTCAGCATTAAAGACCAACCTCTGTGAGACTAGGTCATATAGAATGGCTATATTCTATGGAAAAGAATCCTGACTAGTCTATGAGAGACTTGATTAGATAGGATGACTATTTCCTATAGAAAAATATAGAATGTAGGAGACATAATCCTAGAGATCAACTGTGTTCTAAAGGTAGACATAGGTTTTGATATTTATTACTATTGATGATCTAGTATTATTTTTTAGAAAATTTTAAATAAACACACAAAAAATTGTATTGGTCTAGTCAATCTATTTATGGCACACAACACAAAACTTGTACCAACGCTAGCTTATATAAGTTTTGCAATACAACATACAATTATAAAAAAAAAAAAAAAAAAAAGAGTATAAATTATAATATATGTGGTCATTCTTGAATGTTTTGAATTAAATTTTTGTAGTAATAAATGTGATAGAGAGTTGGTTATAAGAAGGAACTAGAAATACAATCTAAGGATGGTTTTAGGTATTTGATGTTAAAAGCGATCTGCATTTGTGATGGTATTGGCTTGGAATTAGGGCCTACCCCCTCACTTCATAATATTGTAATGGTAAGGGTGTCAAGTGCTTTTCTAATATATACCATCAGTGATGTCTTTATAGTTGTCCAAAAACTAAGTTGGCATCCCCCTTGTGATGAAATCCATGTAGGTATACCTGGGTTAGAATGTGGTTAATGCTTTTTGATGTTATGTGGTTTAGAAGTGTGTGAAAAAGAAAAATATTGTGACTAAATTGATAAATGAAAACCTCCCATTTTATCTATGTGGGTTACTTTAAGCAATCAAGAAAAAAAATAAAAAGTGAATTAATTACTAACAATATATTTTAATTCATTTATTTTAAGGGTAAAGTGTCAGTTTAGATGACCAAATATGTAAACATTATAGAATAAAATCAACTAGGTCAATTCTATTTATTGAATCAAGAGCTAAAAAAATAGAGTCAAATAGGTCAACTGAGTCTTTTAGGTATGAAGCAAAGCTATAGAATTATGTCAAACTAGTCAACCTAACTAATTACAAGGTTATAGTTTTATATACTAAAAATTGCGAAAAATAGGACTATAAAAGAAGAACAAAAATGACTAATATGGTAAGAATGAACTTGATAATTTTGAAGATGTTTAAATTGATATTTTATCCTATTTTGTTCAGATGATGATTTTTAGCCTTGTAATAGAATTGACTGGATCGATTGAGTTTGAAAAAGAAGTAAATTAAGTTGAGTTGATAAATTTAATTACCTATAATTGAAGATGACCTACACAAAGAAATACATAATCGATTAAAATTAATGTGTGTTAAGCCTATGTACAAAATACTAGACTGTACCAATAGATTTTATCTATTACTATTAAAATTAAAATATATAATAAATGATAATAAATGAAAGCGTGAAACAAAAATTTTAAGGCTTAGTTCATGTTAGGTTCACTATAATGTATATAATATAATGTGAAGATGATCTATAATTTAATCCTATCTTGGAGAAGGTAAATTTCACTAGTCCTTCTACTTGTTAGTATATTTAGATAATTAGGGTCATGACCAATATGGATCCACTAGACCTAACTAAGGGGTCCTTACCACACAACATCACAAGGGAGGGTTAAAAATACTATATTCAAACAATATCGTGTGATAAACCTAGCTAGATCATATGTTTTCTTATGAAAATAAATGACCAAATAAAGTAAAACTAATCTACTGCTCACCAAAATATGTGGCATAAAATGGGGTTAACAAAAGTAAAAATGCACAAAAGAACTCTAATTAAGTTGATATAAATATAAATTGAGGCATGGAGAGATAAATAAATTAAAAATCCATTACATATGCTGTTTATATATACTAAAATAGAGGAGTAAGAGTTAAAGATAATTACCCTGAAGATGAACCTATTGAGGCTCAATCTCCTCCTTGGCCAATGGTGTTTTGCAAGATGTTGTTGTGGTTTGTAAGCATCCCTAGGATAGGCTAGTTCTAAGATATATGACTTCTACTAAGCATCAAAGACTTTTCCACAATATAATATTCTTATTTCCAAGTGTAAACCCTAAGAAATGCCTCCTCAAGTAAAATGGTGGACGATTAGATTGTAAAGAAGCACAAATGAATTATTAATTATATCTCTCTCTCTAAAATGGTGAAAATAATGTGTTTATATAAATTGATCTAACCCTAAAATATTCTAAATTCTTAGCCTATAGATTCATCCCAATTGACCGTATTCTTTAATAAATAAAGTATTTAGGTCTTGGATTAGGTTGATCGAGGCCAACCTGTTTGCTTAATGTGATTGTATTTTAAGAAGAGAGTCATCCTAGGATGACTTTGTTTGATAAATGTCAAGAAGAAGTTTTGGCTTAGGTAGGGTTGTTTGAGGTGAAAGATTGCTTGGAGGAGTGTGTAAGGGAGGTTTAAAATCTTAAGGAAGTGTATATGAGAGGTTTCTGTTTGTTTTAAGTGGTGGTATAGGGAACAACAATCCTATAAAGCACTAATGGTCTACCCAGCCCTTTCTTGGTTCACCCTTCAAGGTATACACTCAAATATATTGAGACTCGATGGGTTTATATTAGAGAAAAATCATAAGTAATATAAAAATCCATCAAAAAAATTAAAATCTAAATAATTTATAAAAGTAAATGATCAAAAGGTAACATAAAAATCATAAAAGTCAAAATCATAACAAAAGACATGATTCATAACACATCTCCTATTCCTAATAGAATATCAAACTCTATAGTTGGCCTCATAATAGATTAAAGGTCTATTAAGGTGTGGTAGGACATAAGATTAGGATATGAGAATTAAAAATCATCTATAGTGCCACCTACTTTCTCACATAAGTATGAAATCTTCATAGTATATTGATGGCTCTATAATGGGTCTAGAGGGGAAAATGTTGTTGGAAGGTAGGTCAATTTTAATTTTCATGAATAAATCCTTCATGGGATAATACTAATACTTCATTTCTATAACCCAATACTTGTGAGGTGAGGAAAAGTTATTTAGATTCCTTAATGTCAAAAGTCATCTTATTTTGACAAACCTAATTTTAGTGTCTTGAATTCGATAAAAGGTTTATCTACCTTAATTTTTCCTAAATTTAATCCAACACCCATTTCATTCCCCCTTTATGGGTAAGTTTGAATATACATATGTTTTACCATTTGTATTTTTCTTCTTATTCACATCTTACAACATGTTAGCATTATTTGACTTTGGTTTTATCCATATTTACAACATAAAAGTATGCTTGAGTGATTATGGATTTTTTTTTTCACCATTGATTTACATTTATAGAATAACCTTGGTTTCATTCAAAAAAAATTCATTATCATTCTTATTTTTTTGAACACATTTTATTCTATATTTTTGTACTTTTTCCATTTTTGTATGTGTTTGGATTGTTCCCTTTCACTCACCAATGTTGTTTTTACATTATGTACTTTTTCCATTGATGATTGAGTTTGGATTAGTACTTCTCACTCATCAATAATGTTTTACCATTTATTAAACATATTTATTTAAATAAGGATTATTAATTCTTTCAAATTGATGTTAGATTCTCATTTCTCATGTATCCTTAGTCTGATTTGGTTTATTTCCCTTCTTACCTAAGGTACATTTGTTTGAGTTTTTTGATCATTTAGTAGCCTTGTATTTTTTGGTTACCCAATTTCTTTTAAAATTTGGATTGGTAATTTGGTCCTAACTTATAATTTACCACTCTAACTTACCAAATTTATAATTATGTCATGCATACATATTTTAGTTATCTTGAATTTCATACATTTGTTTGTTTTTTCTCTTTAATTTTTGTATCTTTAGGGTTTTCCAAAGTAGTCTTCTCGCCCTCCACGATAAAAAATACAAACATAGGAGACAAAAATTTAGTGATAAATTCAAGTCAAGGTATGCATATATTATTTATTTCAATTATTTCATTCATTTAATTTTAGCTATTTAATGATTTAAAATACTTAAATTTACTTAACGTTTTTGTTGTTATGTTCTTTTATGAAATCACCATACCATGTTGAAACTTCATGACACATTATGATATTTGAGTGGGGCATATGTATACATATAATTTTATTTAACTTTATAAATTATTGATGCTTTATCTCTTATAGGAACCCATTGAGTCTCAATCTCTTTGAGTGCATGCCTTAAAAGATGCACTAGGAAAGGGGTGGTTAGACCATTGATACTTTGCAAGATTATTGTTACCTATACCACTACTTAAAACCAATACATGTCCTTCCTATACATTTCCATAAGATTTAACACATCTATTACATGATTCTCCAATAAACTCGCAACCTCAAATAACCCCTACCTAAGTAAAACACCTTTTTAGACCCATACAATACATATTTTGTTAATCCTTCTTAATTCTTATGTATTTTACACATTATGGGGCTAATTCAACCTAGGTCGACTTTGTATGAAACCAAAATAAACTATTTCCAAAGGACTAAACCGATTAGGATGATTGTGTTCAATTAAACATTAGAAGGGTTTAGGATTAGATAAGGCTATATAAACACATCTTTAACCCCATTTTAAATAGATATAGATAGATATAATCATTCACTTGCACTTATTTTTAATATGATCTTCCACCATTATACTTTAGGAGTCATTTGTTAGGATTTACACTTGGAGAAAAGTATCTTGTCTAGTGTAAATGTCTTGGATGTATAAGGGAACTATTATAACACAAATCTGATCTATATCTATGATAATTATGAGCCACAAAAACCTATTTCAAAGCACTAGTGTCCAAGGGAGAGATTGAGCCTCGATTGGTTCATCTTCAAAGTAAGTATTCTTAACTCTTACTCCTCTATTTTACTAGATATAATTGCATATGTATTATCTTATGGATGTATTTATTTCTCCATGTATTAGGATTATATATGAATTGACTTGAGTAGATTTTTCCTTTTCCTGTGTACTTATATGTTTGTTATACCCTATTTGTGCCATAAACTTTGGTGAACACTAGATTATATTTAATTTACTTTTTTATTATTTTCATTATAAAGTTTGGGTAGCATTAATATTCAAAAATTTATAATATATAAGGACACATAAACATCATTCAATACACATCTATCACTCAATTGGTAATTCTAATGCACGTTAAGTAAAAGGGCACTAATATATCCAATTCTAGTTATGATTTATTATAATAGTCATAGGACAAGTCTAATTTTTTTTTATTTTAGGTCAAGGACATTTATTATCAAGTATTAAAGTTAATTTAGTAGATACATCCATATAGTGAATGCATCAATATTCAAACACTCATTTTAGAAGGGAAAACTACATCTATTTGAGGCCCTTTTGGGATATGTAGGAAACACTTATATTTCATGAGGTTTTATATGTATAGATTTACTATTATCCTTTCTCAATTCCAACAATTGGATTTGATCTCTATTTGGGTTATGTGTAGGAAATAGGGCTTCTTATTATATGTACTTATTCACATTACATAATCACATATAAATATTCAATACTCCATCTCTAACATTGAAAGGTACTCAAAAGAAATATCAATCCCATAATCAACATAGAAGTGGTCATAGTCAATAGCGAAAACCGTAGTATGCCTCTACCCACCTTATTTTAGTCTTGTACCAAACACATCATAAAATTATGCTCTTAGGTTTTAAAGAGTTCATAGATTATTCCATCCACTTTTACATCAACGATATGCATGCATAGTTAGCATAAGTCAGATCCAAGCTAGGTTTTCCTGTTTTATTGGAAATTAATATTTATAGCTCCTTTCAATTTTTTTAATTTGAAATTTAATCTCTTTATATTTTATAGTCTATATTAGTATTTCAATCATTTATTATTTATTAAATTTTATTTGGTAAATAAAAATAACCATTATAGAACTACCCCTTTTTCTTAGTTCTGACCCAGAATATACATAATCGATAATTTTAGAAACTAATAGAATGCAATCAATTCACATAGCTTTAGACTAGAATATTAGTATCTATATAATAGGTTAGTGTGAAAAATAAGATGCATTTTTATACCCTCTTATGTTTATTTATTTTGAATTGTCGAACTTTCATAATTAAATCATTATTGTTGAACTATGGTTTTGTTTATATTCTACCAATCTATAGTCAACTTGTATTCTTTTCGTTTTTATCTAATCAATGGGCTATTATTGCATTAATCCAATTTTAGATAAAATATATTGGTGAAAATATATAGTTTATTTGAACTTCACTTAATTTCTTTTGACTAAGGGTTAGTATGTAGGAATGTGTTTTATGAATAGTTCTTATCCCTTTATTTCTCACCATAGTAGGGTTTAGAATCTCTAAAATTTATACCTCCACTAGAACCATAAAAGTGTTCATCCTTTTGGTTTTTTATTTACTAATTAATGTTATACCCTATGATTACTCTAGTGAATGGAGTAATGATAATTAGTGTATGATTAGCAATGATAATGGTGTATATGATGAATATGATTGTCACAAAAATGAATATAATTAAAATTTTGAAGAAGTATATAGCGAGGAAGAGGAAAAATATATTACTTATGAAATAAAAGATCCTAGATCCCCTTGTGAATTTTTAGATTATTTTCTTAATCATACATTATAATAGGAGGAACATAATACTAATGTGCATATTCCTACTTCTCCCCTATTGCATGAGTTATGATATGAATAATATTTTTTTGAAAATACACATATCTTGTATTTAAATTTTTTTACTCCACTTCATTACATTTATTATTAAAAAATAAAAAAGTACAAGAATAAAAAGAAATACATAAATCACATATCTGATAAAATTATTATTACATTCTTAGATATATCCCATGATATATACAATTAAAATGTTACAAAAATAAAATGTCATTCTCCATTTATCCCTCTATATAATGTGAGTGTTATGACAATATAATGTGATTTTCCTTTTCTCTCTCTAAATGATGCAAATGTGAAAAAAAATAAAATGTGATGTTCCTTTGCTCTCTAGATGATGCAAATATTACAAAATTATAATGTGATTATACTTTATAATCTCTATATGATGCAAATGTTAAAAAAAAATGAATGTTATTATCCTTTTCTCTCTCTATAAATAATAAATTTTATTCCTTTTCTCTATATACAAACAAAAATAGATACACATTGGCAAGATATTTCTTTATTTACTTATGAAGAAAAATGTGATAGTAAAATAGTACATCTAAATCCTAGTGACATTCAAAAGAATGTAATTCCTCCTTGAAAAAATTCATGTTATATGAATTCTCTTATATGTAATGTTTCCAAAATATGAAATGATGTGGATTTCTAATGAAATTATAATACATGATAAATTTCAACCCATAAGTGCATATTTTCAAGATTCAATGTTAGAAGCACATCCACTGAGAGGGGGGGGGGGGTGAATTATTGTCTTCAAAACATACATTAAATTCCACTTATCATTTATGAAGAATTAATTCAAACAAATACATCAACCAATGCATAAATAAACATACAGAAGAGTATGAAGCATAAAACACATTATATATGTGGGAAACCCTCAAGGGGAAAAATACCCACTAAAACCTGCAAATGGAATATATTATTATAATGAAAATATACAAATTTATTGAATCACCAACTCCACAAATAACACTAACCCCTACCTAGTCAAGTACCCACTCAACTAGCCTTTAACAAGCAGAAAATTACAAGGAGGCACCAACCCAATAGATGACTCATCACTAACTCATCCACCTATAACTTTTGATCACGTTAAAAAACATATGTTTCTCACACAACATATTATTATCACCTTCTTATTCTCTTCACACACTTTTATCTCTCTCAAACCTACCTCTTAGGCTTCCTCACTTAAAATGCCTCTTACTAGGCTTATTAGGCAAACTGAACTTGACATACACATGCAACAAATCTATTATATGTTCATCATAGTATCTCTCCTATATTATAATTGTATTCAATTATTCCTAATCATTCACATTATACATTCTTATTTGCTCATAGGTGTCTTCTATAATGCACACAAAAATATGCCTATTAGGCCTTACATAAATACAAGTCACTTGCTCACATACTCTCTTGGTCAGCCAAAGCAATTTAAAATTTAGATCAATCCTAAAAGATAAATAAAAATAAATTACACATAAGACTCAATCAAACTCATATCAATTTTAGGTTGAAAAAATACATTTATACCTCATTCTTCTTTTAGGCCTAACAAAGACCTAATGCATTAGGTCTATCATCTTCATAGAATGACTTGATCCTTTATGGTCTATATGGACTTCACCAAATAACTCAAACCTTTTAAACATGTAAATTTATACCTCAACCAAATTCCTCTATACTCAATAAGTTATAAATCCTTTGATCATACCTTGAAAGCACAATTATGCCTTAAAGACCTATTGGGCCTAATTACCTCAAAAACACTACCTTCAAAGATGAAACTCATACCACCTATGAAAATACATTATAGGAAAAAAAATGGATTAAAACTTCATGACCTCGAGGTAATAAATAATTCCATTAGACATATTCTATCAATGTCCAAAGACTCAAGAATACCTCATCAATAAGCTCACTTAGAACTACCAATTTGCTCAAAACCCAATCATTAATAATATGACCTCAAACATAAGTATAGGCATTTGAAAAAAAAATATATGAATGCATAATACCACATGGATCATATATAACATCAACAAATTATTGGTATATATCTACTCAGGATATAATAGTTCAGGAACGACTCTTCACTCAGATTACTTAAGTCTGTCAAAATACCTTAAAAATAAGTCATGCATACTTGGACCACCAACATTTAAGATAACACTTACCATGAATAATAAATAATAAAAAATATAAGATTATATATTTATAAAACCATCATATTATTTAAACACAATCAAACTGGGCATAATGACTCGAGAACATCAATCTTGCTAATACATTAAAAAACTACCATAATCCCTAAAAACATAGTCCTTATGAATGTTGTTTCAAACTCCTATAAGGACACTTCCAAGTAATTTATGTACACACATAGTTCCAATGAAAAATAAATAACATATTAAAATAGATATATTACAAGTTATAATTTCAACTATTGGTCTTGTAGACTAATTTATTAATCTTCTCTTTCACAGTCCTTGCTTAGCTAGATAAGCCATTTTGGCTTCATTAATCCAACCTCATATATTGACATAAAAGATTATAAAAAGAATTTATAGGTCATTAAAGTCCTAAAAAATATCATGTGTATTGTTTTCTTCATCTAAGACTAAAGATCCTTCAAATCCACACTCCCACTAGCTTACTCAAAACTACCATTTTGCTTTGAAAACTAGTCATGGTGAACATGTCTTAGAGAACCTATAGAATCAATTTAATGAACTTAAAAAGAATTTATATTATCTTTAAAAATAATAATATAAACTTAAAAAAAAAATATTATAATATCAAATAGAAATGTTGGTCTTTACAGACCAATCTCATGTCTTCACTGTATACAAACCTCAGTGTGTTCGGTAGGTCGATTTGAGAACAAATTTATACTTATATATAAAAATATCCAATATGGATATATTTTACATGTCTTGAAAAAAAACCATAATCAATTTTATCCAATTATAATCTATGGAAACACATCCCTAGTCTCATTCCCACTTTTGCCTATTTTTCTCACTATCTTCCTCACTAGGCCTTTTTAGTGATATGTTAACTTTGATGACTAGTTTAGCATATTTGAGGTCTATAAATTACTCATAAACCACCATTAACATTAATTTAATGTCATAATATTCAACCTCCATCCATTGTGTAACTTTGAATCAGTCAAACGTGCCTACTATACCAAATTTATGAGAAACAAGTATTTTTTGTGGGGTCCAATTACTTGCCTAACAAACCAATGCCACCTAGGGGTACGTGGAAGATTAAAATTCATGATCCAAACATAAAAAAAAATTCATCCAATCCATTATGATCCATTTATATAAATATCTTCCATATCAAGTCACTATGAGGGTTTTAGACTAGTTTCCATTCTTAACATTTATTCATAAAGATCTACTAAAACCAACTATTAATGATTTTAAATAATGTCTATGACCATTTTAAATTTCTCCCTAAGATTCGATATTCTAATTCAATAGTCACATGTTCCAAAAAAATGATAAAATCCTTATTATGTCTGCAACACCTCATTCTAGCACTTGAGATACCTCAAATCCAATTTTTTATGATTTATTCTTCAACTCAAGACCTAAAACATCACCAATTTTTTTAAAAAAAAATGTCAGACCTCAAAACATGCTAAAATTATCTCAAAATCCTCCAAAATTGATCATGAAGCATCATCATGCCACTTAGGGTCTTAAGATAAGGTCCATGAGAGGACCACCAATGAAGAACTTACCCCTTTGGCTCAATCTGAGAGTCATGTGACTGACTCTACATCTTTTTTTAATTTTCTAACACTATATTTCATAAATTCAAGACCATAAACATCCATATCATCATCATCATCATGAATCTACAATCCAGATCCATGCTCAAGAACTAGTCCATCAAATAGACATACTAGGCACCATACCACTTGAGACCCTAAATACTCCTTCTGTAGCTCAAAAATCATCTCTAAATATCAAATATATGATTCATAACATCTTTTATCACTATCCATTGAACAATACTTCTCAAACTATATAGGTATTTTTCCAAGTTTGAACTAGCCTTCTTGATCACATAAGACATGAAGGCAAAATATGTTAGTTATCTTCAAATTCTCTCTAAAATCATGAAGCCTTGAATAGCTTGTTTCCACTATAGATACACTCTAAAAATCACTCTCATGATATAAAAAATTATAACATGCTCAATCACTACCACACATCTTCTCTCAAGCCTCAACTCACTTGATTTACTAATCTTCACTATTCATGCCTTCACAAAGATAAGACTAGGCTTCACAATTCACCTTATCTATAAATACTTGATTCTTATGAACTTGGTCAACAATGACCTTATCAAAACAAGTAATTAAACACAATCAACATTCTCTTTTTGATTATATCTAATATCAATACAAAACAACACTGCTCATAATCTTGTCACATCACAACATTGTGTCAAGACCTTATGCAAAACTTAAGGACCTACTAGACCATGCTTAATCCATCATGATCACTTACCATGAATTTTCACAAGAGCACCTCTAGGACATTAATTAAACTAACTCATTTACCTTTTAAATAAATTGTAATAATAATGCCTCAACATAATAACATGAACATACCTCAACACTACTTCTCCCTTATTTCATGAGTTATGATATAAAGAATATTTGTTTGAAAATACACTTATCTTATCTTTATAATTTTATACTCCACTTCACTGCTTCTAGTGTTACAAAATAAAAAAAATATAGTAATAAAAATAAATGTATAAATCACATATCTTATAAAACTATTATTACATTCTTAGATACATCTCATGATATATACAATAAAAATGTTACAAAAATAGAATGTGATTTTCCTTTGCTCTCTAAATGATGCAAATATTATAAAATTATAATATGATTCTCCTTTATCATCTCTAGATGATGAAAATAAAAAAAATAGAAAGTGATTATCCTTTTCTCTCTCTAGAAACAAAAAATGTTATTCCTTTTCTCTATTTACAAACAAAAATAGATACACATGAGCATAATATTTCATTATTTACTTATTAATAAAAATGTGCTAGTCAAATAGTACATGTAAATCCTAGTGACATTCAAAAGGATGTAATTCCTCCTTTATAAACTTCATGTTAAATGAATGCTCTTATATGCAATGTTTCCAAAATATGAAATGATGTGGATTTAGAATGCAATGATAGTACTAATAATTCCATCATACCTATCATTCAAGTAAATGGTAATTTTTAACCCATAATGATTTTTTTTAAACAAAAATTATTCCTATTAGTCATATTGTGTCTATGATGAATCCTATAGGAGATCATTAAAAAAAAGTTTCAAATATTTATTTACAATTGTTATCTTTCATGCTAATTTCAAAGATATTATATTAAAGATCAACCTATAAAATAACATGTATTTAAGTATACTTATATAACAAGTTTGTCATGCCTGTGTTTCATTTATTTCATGGTTATGGGGACTTTGCTAATCACTTAACATGAAAGTATGTTCCTTTGGTCTTTGTGTGGATAAATGCATATTATTAAAAATGTTACATCGAAGTTTAATGAAATATGCTTGGGATTGGTTATATATTATTCCTAATTGCTATTTACTTAATTTTAAAAGATTTGAATACATATTATTATTATATTACCACAAAAATGAAATGCCTAAATTAACATTCAAATATATAAGATTTTTAAAGAAAGGTCATGATGAGTCGATTGGAGATTACACTATATGAATCAAGAATGCTTTACCTTCTTTGACATATAGATCCTTATATTCAGAAATAAAATTCATCTTTAGTAAAAGTATTATTTATCTAATTAGAGAAAGAGCATTGCATACTATTTATACTTCTTTAATAAAATTATATCATGATGTATACCACTATGCATGTGATATTCATAGTAATAATACAAGTAAGTTAATATCATCTTCAACAAAAATATAATTTACCACTCAAAATTTGGAATTTAATTCCTCTTATCTAAAAGGAAATATTGTGGTCAAGTATTCCAATAAAGAGAAAGAAACCACCAACAAAAGAAATAAGGAAACCCTAGTAACTTCTCCTTCAATGAAAAAAGATTCACAATAAGGAAATTTACCAAAGGTTTTACACAAATGAAAAAAATTAGTTTATGGAATAACACCTAAAATCAATAAATATACTTTTGATAAGAGGCAACCACTTAGGTTTGATTATTTTAGAGATTGACCACATGAAATTTTGCATTCATTATTAGATAAGGTGATCAATGATCTTCCTCTAAAATATTATCATCCACCTAACAGGATTGAAAATATAAATGGTTAACCAATTTTAATCTACCATGGTATTAATGGACATTGTGATAATGATTGTTATGATTTATAAAAACAAATTAAACAAATTGATAATAGAGGAGTTATTAAATTTGAGAACAAGACAACAAGGTATTCTTCTTACACTTCTTATAGTTGTTACTCTAAGAAAACTGACACAAACCAAAAAATTCATACTAAGGAGTGAATTGTCTATTAAACTTTGTATAATAAAATCACTAGAATAAGTACTTATTATAGTTCACATTATACTACAACCAGATTATCCAAAGATACTCCCTCTCAAGAACCATTGTCATTCAAGCTCTCGATAAAATTAATACTAAAAAGGGAAAGGTTATGGATACTAAAGAACCATGTTTTACAAGTATATTTATATTATAATAAATAAATATGGAATAAAAAAATGAATCCATTATCTATTGTTCATTTAAAAGTAAAATTTAACAAAATACTTAAGTAACAAGAAGTAAAATTGTTTCAAATTGTTCAACAATAGATTCTATAACTAGATTACAATGACTTCATTTTTAAATGTAGTTTTAGTAGTCAATTTTGTGTAATATTATCACACACACTATTCTAAATATCATAAATGATAATATATGAAGAATATTATAAATCCATTATACATCTGTGTTTTTGAGACATTCTATTATAAACAATAAAATCATTGTATGTATGCATGTATGTATGTATGTATGTATCTAAATTTCATTTTTAGTATAAATTCTAATCAATTATAGGGCATATGCATCATCTAAACTATCACTACTAACTTTCCCTATAGCCTATGAAGTTCATGATCCATATCATCTCGTTACTCTACATGATCACGACAATGAACTATATCATCTGATATGGATATCAAGTATCTCAATATAAACCATCATTCATTTGTACCTAGATTGAAAATAACAAATTACCTTGAGTAAATCCCTTGATAAATCATAATCAATAGTAAGGGTTATCCATCTATTAATGTTTATTTATAAATCATCATGCTCACTAGAAACTACAATATACTGATAATGAGTAACCACTCAAGGATCAAACATATGTGCATACTTTCCAATAATTTGATCAACTCACTTTATGAAGCCATTACCCACTACATCATAGGGCACATTTTGTGTAAAAGTGTGGATGATCACATCTACCATCAAGAACCAATATGCACCACTTGAAATAACCAATATGCACCACTTGAAATACCACATTATATGAATACATGAGAAATAAATTCTAAATAATATTAACTAACAAAAAATTCAAATACTCATGCTTAGATATCATAGTTGGAACAACTAAAAAGGGGAATATACATCAATCAATTATGTTGTAGGCTTAGGTGAAATATAGGGTGTATCATATAGTGTAGGTATATATCCTACTCTTTCTCCACCTCATACATAACCATGTCCTCCATATACAACCCCTCGACCTTGTGCTAGGGGCATAATGTCAAGATCACCCACTACAACTAGAAATAATATAGTCAAGTGTTTATTTATTCACCACTATATATAATATATGTTACATCTCACATCATCACCCTATGTCAATGGACCTATAGGATTTTTATACCTAAAAATTGAGGAATCAAGTCACCACCTATAGTTCTTTAGCTTAAACCTAATCTAATAAAATCTCTAATACTCTATGGCTAAGGATAGTGCACTAAAGGCACATCCTAAATTAGCCCAAATTATCAAGTAACTTATTCATACTAAAATATCTCATATACACCAAAACTTTTATCCTATATATAATATCTCATATATGATGAAACTCTCATAAATCCTTAGGACAATTCTAATATGCCATATAATTATTCCACTAAATCATTGCAGGTGTCAATCTATCCAAAATCACCCCATACTCCATAGTACTCAACCCCCTCTTCCATGGTAACACCCACTAATATCTACAAACACTAGAATAAGATAAATCGTAGATAGGCCTTGCAAATAGATGCGGCATAGTGATATGGTAATATTCACACATATGCAATAATGTCTCTACTCCAATACTACTAATATGAACCTCTAATGTAAATATTTACAAGTATCATTATAATTGTGCTAGCTTGCTATGCCCCCAAGATTATCTGGTATAACTCTCATCATTTGATCGAATAATATAAAACATAATATATGATATAGATAAAACCCCTCTACCTAATGATATAATTTAAGTATATATATAACATATAAATTTATGAAACCATTGAACATTTTATTGTACAATTTACTCATCTAAGACTTTGTCACCTTGATCGACACCCTATGGTTTCCCTTTCATATATCTATGTGTTAGATACATTTATCTTAGACCATTTACATTAATAAACATGGACTATCAATAATAATAGGAAACCATAAGATATCCCACATGTCCTCCAATGTGGTGATAATCTCACCCATTAGTAACCAAAATGTAAACAAATTATGATTTCACCTCTTAGACAATACAATCATCAAATTCATGTTATATGAAACTTGACCCAATCAATAAACATAAGCTAAATTAGAATCCTATAAAATCTATGAATCTATGCCATATTACCTAAGATTTAGTAATTTAATCATATGTAAAACATATATAAATTCTCATGCATGAAAATCATGCTAAAAAAAAGAATACACAAACACCATAATATTAGTTTTAATTCCAAGTAAATGCAATATAAACATAAAATATTTATTATAAATATCAAAAATAAAAGGGATATCATCAACCAAATAATGTCATAAACATTAGATAATAACATCCCATCTAGGAAAATATCACCCCATTCTAGATAATAATGTTATAAATAGGAGGATATTGTCTCGATAGGTGAAAATCATCCATTTTACATTGGCGACTCTCAAAGGTGCCAAAATAGAAATACTAAAACAATCAAAATTTCATCAAAAACAACATTAGATCTTAAAATTTATTAACAAATTGAGTAATTATGATATTTACTAGATCATATGTAGTATGTGTGTAGGGTAGTCTATAAACAATCAAAATGAAGTAGAAATACAACTCGTTGGCTAGGCATCTTGGAAACTTAGAGCTGAATTTACACAATATAATGGTGAAAATGAAATTACACAACCATTTTCACTCACTACTTATATGAATTAAAATTTTAAAATGTTATTTGCCATGATTATTTAGTGATTAATTTGATTAGGGATAAAAAAATATATAACTGATACCTCAAGTCTTCCTTATTGAAAGTGTGTCTTATCAATTGAATTGGGACACATGTGATACCATATCTCACATCATAGTGCTATTTTATCACTTACACAAAATAAAAAATATATCAATTTCATAAATCATGATCCAAAATTCCTTTGCCTTAAAAAATCATACTTTAATCGAATGCAATTGTCTCCCATTCTATCATTTATATTATGTAGTGACTAATATAATTCACATAATAATAACATGATACAATTTCATACTCACTCTAATAATTATAACCAATTTAAGCTTGTCTAAATCACTATATATTTTTACATGATCAATTAAATAACATTATCTCTCACATTTAAAGTGGACAAACATGGGGAAATTATAAAATTACTACAAAATTGATGTAATTAATATATTCAACTATTCCGTATTCCACAATGAAACCTTAGGCATTTAGATTATTGATACAGAGTATGGGGGTATATTTCATATATATGCACTGACATAATAATAACAAATTATAGATTCATATATTTTTAGAACATAATATAACTTCACATACACGATTCAAACAAAGATTACAAATTTACACACACACACACACACACACACAATCACAATCAAAATCACAATCAAAATCACAATCACAATCACAATCACAATCACAATCAAAATCAAAATCACAATCACAATCACAATCACAATCACAATCACAATCATAATCACAATCACAATGGGGGCATGATATAGATTCATGACATTTTATATACTAATTTATATCCATGATCATGGTAGAGGTATGGATGTTATCAATTTTATTTTGATAATTCACAAATGAACTAAGGAACATAATGAGAATTGAATCTAAAATCCACTAATAGTGATTAATTAAGTTAAAATGTATAGTGCATAACACGGAGATTCTATAGCTTCCAACACTATAGTCTAAAAACCCATTATGGATTCCAACCTATTTATACCTTTGGGTAAAAAATACCAACATCATAAATTGATATTTGTCCATCTCTCAATGGTTTTTATTTTATATACCAGTATAATTAGAATATGGCCATGATCACCCTAATTATCTAATCTTCAATAAAAGGACAAATTTATCCAACATCATGGTTACTAAAGTTAACATATTGAGGTTTCTATGTCCCTCAATGGTTTCAATCATCACACTGACCACTTGAAAGTTTATCTATTTCCATATTTAGGAAATCAATAGATGCTATAGGTTCCTAATGAACCTTGTTTAGATCTGCATAAACTAAACACATAAATAATGAAGCTGAACATAATAATAATAATAATAATAATAATAATAATAATAATAATAATAATAATAATAATAATAATAATAATAATAATAATCCTTTTTAATTTTACTCATTCATCATTACATAGTTATATGGAAAATATTTTTCCCATACTCTAGGTATTCAAATCCCTACAATCTCTCACTATTAACCAACTAACTCTATAAATATACTCATATATTATTATTTTTATTCACAATAATAACATACCAAATAATATAATCTAACTTAGCTAATAGTATAATTATTATTTACCATAGTAAAATATCTAATGTAAATTCTAAACTCTAACATACCCCCAATTAGTTTTTACATGGGAAGAAAGTACATCTTTAAGAACTGGAAACAAAATCATATGCCAATGCATACTTTTAGGTTGGCATAATACTATCCCAATCTTATTGTCTGGACCTTGCTACACATGACCACTACTATGTGAATAATGCATCCCACATTTACTCCATGCGAATGCAATTTATGTTTCACTTATCGATCATCTCAATAAATAAGTATGATAGTCAAAGGATCTATGTAGTCATAGGATTTATACAATTATCAACCCTCTTATAAAACTATTATCACATTTCATGATATCTACATTATCCTTTTCTCTAATTCAATAGGGGAATGATTATAAACTTTTATGTTCACACATATTATGAGGACTAATTGCTCATTGTCTTAATTTGTATCCTTTGTCCACGTTTATTTCCACCTAAATAAAAAATATATAGAATATCTTCACTGCCACTAAATTTTTTTTTTGGCATTAGTTAATTTAGCACAAAACACACCACACAAAATATGTCACCAAATCATTTGATCACCATCATTGGTGACTAATGAGAGGCACAAAAATCATATTTTCTCTATTTCCTTTGACTTCTAACATAGTAAGCGACTTACTCAGCGAATGTGTCAATGAAAATCAACCTTTGCATGTCATTTTTGATGACAAGACTCTAACCCATAATTTTAGCATCATATACAAGTAATAATGTGTCCATTATAATAAAGGGTTTGACTAACGACATATTTAAAATAACACCTAAAGGCAATTTTTTATTTTTTATATTAATACATTTTATTGACATTAAAAATTACTATTTAACTTAAGCATAGGTCTCAATAAACTTGACTAAACTCATAATTATAGTAAACTTAAATAATACTAGAGTAATATATGATTATTTTATGACCACCTAAAAATAAATGAAGTCACACTACCTAAAGATAATAAATGAACTCTTTAAATATTTATAAACTTAAATCACTTGACTTCTTGATTTATTAAAATTGAATTAACACTATACCTAAATCACTTTAATACACACATGTAAAACTAACTAAAAATATATAACAAAAAAAAAAAAAAAAAAAAAAAAAACTTTTTAACTAATTATTAAAAAGTCATGACTTTAAATTTTAGTTTTAATATCTAAAAACCTAAAAATAGGCAAAAACTCAAAATAAAGCTAAAAAACAACTATAATCTAAAATTACATTATTTTATGACCCTAGTAGTGTATACACTGGCATGCAACAATGCCTAGAAAAATTTGACAATACATATACTTTACCTTCACATGGAATATAAATAACCACAATCAAGGTGACATGATAGCATGCATGGGTTAGATTTGATTGAGAGTATTTGGTCTAGATATTGACATTGATATGGTAGAATGAATAAATCCTAAGTGCTATGCAGTTGATAAGGAGATAAGATGTATTCGATAGAAAGAATAAAACTTGATTTGAAAGGTGAATAGAACTAGTGAAATCATAATAAATTCAACAAAATCCTATATTAATTCAGATATGCCATAATGAATGCATAGTTGAAGCGTGATAAAGGAGATTTTTGTTTGTTATAGCTAAATTACACACTGAATATGGATGCTAAAATAAATGGTTTTATTTGTTCCTCTATTAATTTAGATAGAATATTATTAGCTATTTCAAGTTCCACAAATGTTCCTCAAGTTGGTTCTCCCAATAGCATCCAAATTACAAAATTTAGAAGACATCAAAACTATGGTGATGCCATAAGGAGTCAAGAATGTAAAGAGAAATATGAGAGAATGTCTAAAATCAATTAAATTCTAAGGAAAATAATTTCTCTAAAACCAAATAATTAAATCTCATGCATTGGGGAAACAAGGACAATAACAAAACTACCCCTATAAAGAAATTATTTGTCCATCATAGGGTAAGGCTTAAACTACTTTGATATTAGATAGCGAGTCTATTTCAGATCTCCATAAACTAAACATAGAAATAATGAAGCTAAATACATAAATTATAATAATAATTCTTTGTTATTTAATTCATTTAGCATTATATAGTTATATAGGAAATATGTTTATTATACTTGGGATAGTGAAATCCCTACAACTTCTCACTAATTAACCAACTAACTCTAAAAATATACCCATATATTATTATTTTTATTCACAATAATAACATACCAAAATTATAATATAACTTACGTAATGATATAGTTATTATTTACCATAGTAAACTACCTCATGTAAATGCTAATATATAACAGTTCCCTCTTCTTCTCTGCAGTGATTGGGATAACTTTTGACCCTTAGCATTCTTATTACTCCATGACACACATATCGGTTTAGTTGTTCCTTGAATAATATTTACAATATTTCATTTATAATTATATATATTTTTTATACTTGGAAAGTTAAACATACTTAATTACACACATTATTTTCATAAGAATACTTTGTATCATTATGACACATGACAACTCTACATAACAATCATCTATGAAAGTGTTTATTCTCTTTTCCCCTTTTATCTAGTACTTGTAGTTTCACTAAAATTCTAGATTAAATGGGGGGCAAATGTAGACACCCAAATTTGGCACAATCAACATTTTATAATTAATTTTAGCTAGTTCGCTTATATGCACCTTAGCTAAGAATTAAAGATGTAGTGGTTCATGTATTTTATGCTTCCCCTATTCATTTATGATTTTTATATGAATTTATAGTCCCCTTTTCCCAAACACATTATCTGAGTCGCATTTATTAAATGATATCTCTAAATTCTTTTGTTTTTTTGAGGTTTTACTTATCTTGGGATAAGATAGAATAGTAAGGGTCAATATCAACCATTGATCTCTACCCATTTTGGTTGATCATAATCCTTTATCTTTAAATCTAGTTTTCACACATTTCACTTTTATCCATTGATTTTATTCCCTTTAATGTTGTTTGGGTCTATTTTATGCACCAATAGGTTTTTAATTCAAATTCTAAAAGGTTCCTATATATAAATAGTTTCTAGGAGATATTTAAGAAAGACAATTTCAAATTTCAAGAGCTATACAAAAGTTACATATTACTTGCGTTGAATCATCAGAGCTAAATCTAAAATATTGTTAAATTTATATGTTTGTGCCGGGGGTAAGATAGGAGAAGGATCATCTAGGGTTTTCATCATAATTTCACACAAAAATGTAAGTAGGATAGCTACAATTGAATTTTATCTCTCTTTGGATAATTGTAAATATAGTGTAATGCTTTTATTTTAAAAAAGATTAACCAACGTCAATTTAGCTCAATCCCTTTTTCTTGATTCACCCATTATTTGATATCTCAAGTGTTTGTGAAGGAAACTAGGGGTTTGATATTGTAGGTACATGTGTACATGTTGAAAGGATAAGTATATGGGAAAATACATAATTGAAGCAAGGGAATCATCTTTGAAATAATGTGAAACATACTATCATAAGATCAAGATTGACTGCTAATACTTTCCTCCTTCTAACTTAGACTAGAAACAACCATCAATTATACATAATTACATGTAGAGGTTAAATATAAACCCATAGGGGTCAATATAGACTATTAATACTATCCCTTTTCTATCAGTTCTATCCTAAAATAAAAATACTCATCAATTTTAGAAAAAATAGCACAATCAATTAAAACAACTTCACATTAGAAAATTAGTCTATATAGATCAGGGGAGTGCAACAAATAAGCTATGTATTTCTATACTCTTTTATTTATTTATTGTGACTTTTAAATTGCATGATTGAATCATTTTTTTGTCAAACTATGGTTTTTCGTATATTATACCAATCTATAGGTAAATATATTGTATTATGTTCTATTTAATTAAATGGTTTAATTATATCATTAGTATAAATTTAGATAAGGCACATACATGATAGATATTGGCATATCAATACAAATATTTGGGGCATATGACATGCATATACACTCAATTTACAAAGACTTGACTATAGAATTATACACACTTGAGTGGATATGCATGGGCATATGAAAAATAATTACAAGAGAAATAATTACAAGTTTCACATACAATTATAATTGATCATATATTATTATATATAATTTGACTTAGATTCAAGGGGAATGTCAAAAATTCATGCAAATATACACATTTTATATGTTTGAAAGGCATGATATTTATTCATGCACATTTTCAAAGTTCAAAATGCATGATACAAGGTCATGCCAATATGTAATAAAATATAGTTTACAACTTCAAAAAAAGGTTGTTATTTCAATTCAAATTTATTGGGACTATGGTCATGCTGAGGGCATAAAATATTCTTAATTTTATTTTGATCATGCAATTATAATATATATTCACTTGTAGTTGCAAGATTCAATCTATTACAGGTATTGTATGTCTAAGTTGAGTGACACTCAATAGTGCTAGTATTACTTCTAGTGAATACATTGTTTGGTTCCTTATTCTATTACAAGTGATGTATGTTCAAGTCTAGTGACACTTAATGACACTGGAATCACTTATAAGGAAACCAACATGATTTTACCATTGCATTATTACATTAGGTACTCTTCCCCATTCATAAGAGTTGGATAATGTATATTTACATCTCAATGGATTGTTTAGTTATTCGAAATTGATAATTGATCACTCTAAATGCACCAATGGTTTAGCATGAGGATCCATATATCCATGTGCTTAAACAAGGGGACACATTTTTCTAATGCTTCATCATATTTTACATGTTATACGATGATATGGTTCTACCTCTTAACAGGTGTACTCCTTTGTTGCTCTCTTTTAAATTTAAAGATTTTAGAGTTCAAAATTTTCAAATTGAAAATATAAAAAAATGACCAATTCATGTGTTATTGTTAAATTTTCTAAGATGAGTGTCATGCATAACTAAAGTTTCATATCAGAATAAAAAGTATGTTTTACACACTCAAGTTTTTTTAAG
>JARHVA010001703.1:1080000-1082500 GCA_037957365.1 Torreya grandis
AATATTTAGATAGTAATATATGCTTACCTTTGGGGTCCACTTTTATTTCATCTAGTTCTTCTATGTTTGACTTTTGGCCATTAGTTTCTTCATATGCAACTAACAATTTTGTATATTGAATGACTCTCATTTTTCCCTCTATCTTATCTTCTTATTGATTATTTTTATTCTCACTTTAGTTTAATATAACCTTTTATATTGATCTAATATCTCTTCATTCCTCTTTTTATCCATTATTTATTCTATAGTTTTATATTCCTCTTGGTCTTCAATAATGATAATCATATGATTTTCCTTCCATTCCATTTGCTCATTATTTCTCATGGGGAAAAGTCTATCCATATGCCCTAGTTTGTGATAGTTTTTATAGATTATATTAGATATTTATATTCCATAGATTCATTATAAACCCCAAAATAAATTAGTAAACTTGAATTTTAATTATTAAAATTAAAAATAAATAAATGTTTTTAATTAAATTTTAACTAATTAAAGTTTTAGTTAATAAAATAAATTATAAAATTGATTAATTAATAAAATAAAATAAAAAATAGCATTATTCAATAAAAATAATGTATGTAATAAATTCATATAACAATTTAAATTATTAATTTATTAAACAAATAAAATTTATATTAATTTTTTTAAGTTAATAATATTTTCAACACCTACCCTAAAAATTGTTAAGAATGGTCCTCTAAGTGTGACCTATCTCTAAACCCTTACCTCTATTTATATTATGGTAATGTTTACTAATTTTAATAGCTTCCCTTCATTATAAATTTTTGAAAATGGTTTTCAATTTTTATAACCTTGGCATTTTTAAGTAGATCAGATGCTTATTTTTACAAAAGTGCTTATCTAGATCCAACTTCTCTTTCCTTTTGAGATGAATATCAACAACATGTTTTTTTATTATTGTCTATATGGACCTCCCCATTTATTTGATGTAAGTGTCATGTCTACCTTTTTGGCCTGAGCATGGACATGACCCTTGGCCTAGTTCTTTTGGCATTTTCCACTCAACTAAGGGAAGAAGGGAAAAATGGGAAGCACTATTTCCCTCTCTTCAAAGGTTAAAAGTGATTTTTATATTAAGTAGAACCAATCATACATTAAGGATGACCCTTTTTGACTTAAAGGACTCAAAAATCATTTAAGTGATTCTAAATAAGATAGCCAACCTTATGGTTCACTTTTACTCTCCCTTCATGTGGGGCACGCAACTAATAAGATGAAAATTTATAAGGGATTGTTATTTTTTTGATAGGACATGCTAATGTGGAAAACTGAATTTTTAAGCTTAGATCACAAAATTACTTAGCCTATCTATTGAGGATAAAACCCTTCAATGGAAGTCTGAAGGAAGAATAAAAACCCTTACTTTTAGCTATGGAATACTCATTTAAGGGTTGTAAGGAGCTTCATTGGTCTGATTTTTTAGCGTTTTCACGAATTCATAGATAAAACACAACAAGGTGGCATTCATCAAGGTGGGGAGTTATTCACCAAGTGTGGAAAATCAACCTAGGGCTATACCCAGGGGAAAAAATAACATTTTGAGGGGAAATAATTTAACATAAGGGAAGAAATTATAAGTGTAAGGCAACACTTGATTCCCTAGAAGGGTAGAATACCAATACTAGAAGTGGCACCCCTCATTAAGGGCTTATGATAGTGATTTAAAGGTCTTAATGAAGCTAAACCTGCTTGTGGAAGAAATGAATTTACTTATGATATTTTATCTTGGGTGGGTGACCTATTTGAGGGGCTTTATTGTACCAAGTAGGGATATGATTAAGCCCTAAATAACAATAATATTCATAGGGTTGTGACTCCCTTGGGAATCTGATTTTACTATTTAGGATTACTATTTAAAACCAAAAATTATACATTGACATTCAAAAATTATTCTCATAAGTTAATATAATATTCATGATATTTTTACATTCCTAGTTCATACAAAAAATTATGATTTATGGGTATTTATTTCATTGTAATTTTTTGGGTGTTTTTGGTGAAGAAATAATAAAGATTATTCATTTATATAATCCTTAATTCATGGCTAGAGCTTGAAGGTTTATTTATATAATTTTGATGATTAATGATAGCGTTTGAAGGAATAATTATAGCTTGTTTGTTAGGGCATGATATCTAAGTTTTTACTAGAAAACATAGAAAAACTATCTTTTTAATAGGGTTTGTGGATAATATCAATTTTTAGGATATGCTCCAATTTGGGAACATTAAAGTGATATCAAAGCTTAGATACTACCATCTTGTGGTGTTAGATAAAATTCTTAATGTGGCATGATGGAAGAAGTTGGGAAAGATAAGTTCTATAGAGTAGGGAGGAAACTAGAGCATGCATGTAAATGAATACATGACCTAATCATCTTCTTATAAGAAGTAGAAAATGAGTTATCCAAGGTAAAATAGTCACACTATGTGACAATTGAATGAGAGGTGAAAGCCTCAATAGTTTCCTTATTCCAGCTCC
>JARHVA010001703.1:1087500-1145000 GCA_037957365.1 Torreya grandis
ATGAGTATAAGGGGAAATGAATGGGTTGAATCCATGATAAGGGATCTTTTATCCCAAGGTATGTGCATAATTTGGAGCTTGTAGGTCTTTTTTGTGAATTTTAGTAGCTATTACATGCTTAAAAATAAAGATTATAGCTAGGGTAGACTTTGGTATGAGGGAGAAGTAACAATACTAGGCTATCATAATGCTTCTAGAACATAAGAGTAGCCATATTATTATAGGTACAGTAGAAAGAAGCTTTAGAATAGGGAATCCTTTCTATGGGAAGAGGCGACAGGAGAACTTTACATAGGGATAATTATTAGAACAACACCTTAGATGTTGCTATTATTTAAGGATAAAACATTTCTAGTGGGGAAGACTGTCATGTCCCCCTTTTTTGTGTGAGCATGGACATGAAATTTAGCATAGCTATTTTGGTGTTTTCCCTTAGGTTAAGTGAAGAATGGAAAAATAAAATGAACTATTTCCCCCTCTTCAAAGGTAAAAGGTGAGTTTTGACTTAATTGAGTATAAATTTTGCATTGAAGAGGGCCCTTTTTGAATTAAAGGAGTCAAAAAGTCTTTAAGTGATTCTAAATAATATAGATAACCCTATGGATTACTTTTACTCTCCCTTCATGTGGGGTGCCCAAATAACAAGATGAATATTTATAAGGGATTGCAATTCATTTGAGATGACATGTTAATTTAGAAAATCAAAATTTGAAGCTTAGAGCACAAAAATGCTTAGTATATCCATTAAAGATGAAACCCTTTAATAAAAGTCTAAAAGGACACAAATCGTTACTTTTTTCTAGGGCATCCTCATTCAAGGGTTGTAAGGAGTTTCATTGGTCTGATTTTTCAATATATTCACCAATTCAAGGATAAAACATAGCAAGGTGGAATTAATCAAGGTGGAGAGTTATTCACCAAGTATGGTGAATTGACTTATGGTTACACTTAGGAAAAAATAACATTTATAGGGGAAAAAATGTAACATAAGGGAAGAAATTATAGGTGGGAGGCAATGTTTTATGCCTTAGAAGGGTAGAAAACCACTAGTAGAAGTGACAACCCTCCTTTGGGGCTTATGATAGTGAATTGGAGGGATTATGAATATGAAATTATTTAAAGAATAAATAAATTTATTTATAATATTTTATCTTGGTTGGGAGACCTATTTGAAGGACCTTAGAGTACCAAGTCAAGATATGAATAATCCATAAATAATAATATTGTTTTTCTATAGGGTGGTGACTCCCTTGGGAGTCTAATTTTTCTATTTGGGATGGCTACTTGAAGCCAAAACGTCTACTTTGATATTCATAAATTATTGTCATATTTTTTAATATAATATTCAAGATATTTTTATAGCCCCAATTGATCTAAAAAATTAGAATTTTTGGGTATCTGTTTCATTGTAATTTTATGAGTATTTTTTAGTGAAGGAATAACAAATAATATCTTGAGAATGATTCCATAATTATTCGTTTCCATATTCTTTAATTCATGGATAGGGTTTTAAGGTTCATTTCCATAATTTGGATGATTAATACTAGGGTTTGAAGGATTAATTACATCTTATTCATCAGAGAATGATATCCAAGATTTTATTGAAAAAATTATAAAAAGTCATATTTTATTAGGGTTTGTGGATAAATATCATTTTTTTAGTGTATGCCCCAATTTAGGTACATTACAATAAGGGATTCCACAAGATCATTCAAGTATGTATACTCTATTTCATAGGCTAGGGTCTTGAGGGTATTTGTCATAAAAAAAAGAAATTCTTAATTTATTAATAGGTAAGAAGGTGGCATGGATAGTATAGAGTCTTTGGACTTTTTAAAATATGTTTGAAATTTATTAATAGGTAATAAATTTACTAGGCCCTAGTTGGAGGTCTTCTTTTCCTAAGCTTGTCGATACTATCCTTGGTTTGTTTGATAGCCCTAATATTTTGATTTCACTTGTAAACATTCCTCTTATAATCCTTTTTTAAATGTTTAATTTATTTTCTTATGTTTTCATCATCACAAATATGAAAGATATAATAGCTAGATTCTTTAATAGCCCCACTTCATGTGTTTAGGGATGATGTAAAGAGGCATACACATAGAGGTCTCTTTGGGTGCCTTTTTTGAAGATCCTCTTAGCCATAGATCCTTCCATTTTTTTGGAAAGGAAGACATCTAAGTATGGTAGGATATTTTTAGGCTCAATTTACTTTTTGAATTTAAAACTTGACATCAGATTGATAGGTGGGACTAAAATCATTCTAAATTATTCGTACCATGTTTAAAAAAAAAATCATATCATTGACATACCTTTTCCACCATTTGGTATTAAGAGCAAAGGAATGCAGAGCCCTATCATCAAAATTTTCCATGAATAGGTTAGCTACCATAGGGGAAAGAGGTGAGCCCATAGTTATACCTTGACATTTCTCATAAATAACACCTTTAAAAGAGATCATGATAGCATTTAGATAAGGAAACCAACATATCCATTTCATCATCTATGATAGTTCTAACCAACATGAGGTGGTTAGAACTCTCAGAGATGAGGAAATGACTATGTTGGTTACATTATGTTTGAATTCCACCTTTTTCTCCTTTAAATGTGTTATTTATGAGAAATGTGAAGTTATGGATATGGGTTTGCCTTTCCCTTATGGTATGTAACCTCTTCATGGAAAATTTTGAGGATAGGGCTCAACACTTCTTTCTTCTTAAGTCCAAGTGATGGAAAATGCATGTCAACAAAATGAATTTATATAAGTAACATGGTAAGCATAGTTTAAAATAATTACACTCCCACCTTAACAATATGATGGAGATAATTAAGTTCACAAAGGAAATTGAAGCCAAATAGAACCTACAATTCTTAGATGTCTTCCTTTTCATAAAATGGGATGAATCTATAACTAAGAGGCTATTAATAAAGTGCACCCACAAAAACCTTTCCATGCTTGCCTCATTACATTATCACCTAACATATAAATTATGATGTTTAAAGACCATGGATGCTATAATTTGTAGGATTTATGATAACGATAACCTAGAACAAGAAATTGAACATTTGAAAATAGTTTTTAGGAGGAATGGTTACAAGGAATATCAAATAAGCCAAGGATAGTATCAATAGGCTTAAGCAGAGAAACCCTCCAACTAAAGACCCAATATAATTATTATCATATGTTTAATGGGTTTCCAATAGAATTATAAAAATCCTTAAATGCTAGAATATATAGTCCAAATTATTACCTATTTATAAATTAATAATGTCTTTAGTTTATGCCAAAGACCCTAGTAAATTCTACATTATTGAATTCTCTTGTTGAATCTCTTACATAAAAGAAATGAGAAGGTCCATTGACTAAAATATATGAATGAGCCATTGATATTCATTTGGAAGGGAAAGAAAATTGAACCCTCGATGAGCATGTCTAGAAATCCAAGTAATTTTCATTGAAGATGTCAAGGTTATTGACATGGGATAAATTTTCAACATCATAAATTAAGGGAAGATATTGAAATTAGTAAACACTTCAAAAATATGAATATAGATGAGGTTTTAGGGATAGGTCACACTAGGATACCTATTGCTAATTTTATTAGTGTGGAAACTTTAAGTGTTTCTTACTAATATTTAAAAATATATGTATTTATTAATTTTAATTTTAAAATATAATGTTTATTAATTTAATAAAATAATTTATTGATTCATTATATTAATTTATGACTTATTTCATTAATTTTGTGGAAGAAGTTTATTATTTTACTTTATTTTATTAATATTATAATTATTTTTATTAATTAAAACTTTATTTAATTATTTTTAATTTAATAATTATTTAAAATTTTATTTTTTTTTTAAATTTTAAATAGTGCTATAATTTTAATATCAGAATAATAAAACATAATTTTAATAATTATTAAAACTTAGATTTTAAGCGAGGTTAGTTTTTTGGATTTTATACCAAACATTGGGTCAATTTAAGGTATGATCTCACTTTATTTAAAAGGGAGATGGACACATAATTCCAAAATATATAATAGTGGCTATTTTCACATTTAATACCCATTTTGACCATTATCACTTACCTTTATAAGGAAGCATAGGTTTGTTATTCCACCATAAGTCTATTTCTCCTGATGATGGATCATGGTTGGTGATTTAAATAGTTGAGGTAAAAATAGGTAAAAAGCTTACTCCCAAATATCTATATATAAGATCAACTTTTTGTGTTAAATATATCTATTCCAATTTCTCATTGATGGGAAACTCTTAGTGCATAGTGTACACAAGATTACATAACAATAAAGTCATAGAATATTTTTTTAGACACACTAAAAGATGAAGTAACATGGTAAGTATAGTTTAAACTAATTACACTCCCACTTTAACAATATGATGTAGATCATTAGGTTCACCAAGGAAATTGAGGCCAAATAGAACCTACCATTCTTAGATGTCTTCCTTTTCATAAAATGGGATGAATCTATAATTAAGAGGGCATTCATAAAATGCACCCACAAAAACCTTTCCATGCTTGCCTCGTTACATTATCACTTAACATATAAATTATGATGTTTAAAGACCATGGATACTATATTTTGTAGGATTTATGATGATGATAACCTAGAAGAAGAAATTGAACATTTGAAAATAGTTTTTAGGAGGAATAGTTACAAGGAATATCAAATAAGCCAAGGATAGTATCAATAGGCTTAGGTAGAGAAAGCCTCCAACTAAAGACCCAATAGAATTATTATCATATGTTTAATGGGTTTCCAATAGAATAATAAAAATCTTTAAATGCTAGAATATATGTCATGTCCCCTTTTTAGTTGACATGTGCAGAGTTGATGGTTATCCTATTATGCAACCCTCGTAGGCTGATAGGATGGATAGAGGGTCATGGTGGAGCTTGGCTTGGCTTCGATTAGCAAAATTTGTCCAGTTGGCTTATCATTCAAGCTCTTTCAGACACGTTTCCTGAGCTCCTATTATATAGGGAATGTTGGCACTCAGTGGACCATCCCTATTATGGCATGATCAGGTATGGAATCACTCCTTGGTTCACCAGCTTTAGACGGTTCGAGGACCTGACATGTATTGAGGGAGATATTAATATTTGATTGATTTAATCAAATATTAATTATTTGGTCTAAATTTAAAACCCTAATTCTAATGTAAGAAACCTTAATTCTAATTTAAGAAAATCTAATTAGGGAAAGCACACCTTCTTGAGGGTATAAGGGTTTCTCATGGAGAGAGATGAGAATTATGGATTATTGATTGAAGATAATTTTTGCTAAGGATTTTCTTGAGAAGACTGAGCTAGGGGTTCTTGTATTCTATCTGCATTAAATAACATGCCTTCTTTAGTGTGTGTAATTCAGAGGCTGTGAGATATTAGCTGATCTATTGCCAGGTTGAGAGATAACTTCACACAGAAGTTATCACAAGTATTTACAAGGATTTATTTTATTAGGTTTTGATTCAGGGTTTTGATTCAAATATTTCACAGATAAAGATATTCTATATTATAGCCATATATCTTGAGATCAGGGGTCTAGCAAACAAGTTGTGCTACATTGGCAGCTGTACGAAGTCTGTACAGATCCGTGTAAATCCATACGCATCAGTGGAAAGTATAGAGATCGACATTCATAGGCAGAGACCGATAGCAACTGACATCGATCGACTCCTCACCGATGTCGGTAGGTTAACGACACCAAGAAACCAATGGTGGTAGTATAACCGATGTCAGTGATTGTGTTTTTAACACAACAAGCTAATATGTACTAGATTCAGATTTTATTCCCAGTTTGCAGAATACTCTAGTTATTAAGACTATATTTTTAATATTCTTTCATATACTTGATAGAGGACATCTATTGTAATCATCTGAGTGAATAAATAAGAGATTATACTGTGGTTTATCTATCTATTTAAAGATATTTTTTCATGAATAAAGATAAGCAATTCAATAATATTCAATTTTAGATTAGAAGGGAAATAGGGGATATTACAGTGGTATCAGAGCTAAATCCTATCATCCTGAGGGTTTGATAATCTTATGCAGCCACAAGAGTTGGGACCACACATGTATTTCACACGTAGTAGAGCTTTGCTTGAAGGTGATCAGGTTTTAGAACAACAGTCGATCACCATGAGTGACAGGCATGAGGGTAGCCCACACAGGGGCCACAGGCATAATGATGATCAGGACACTCAAGAATTATTTTGAGTTTATGCTATAGGCTAGCAATAGATGAATCAGGCACTATAGGCACTCACTACTATGGTAGAGAGGATGAACACACCTGTTAGATAGAATGGGGAGCAAGGAGATAACAAGAGTGATACTGTTAATCAGAGACCACAACTGACCCATTCTAGGACAGCTGATAGGCCTACATGGCGTACATTTGTTCAGGAGGAACTAGAGGCTCTAGCAGAGGAGGTGGTAGGAGACCCCCTATTTGCTGACACACTTATGGTAGTGAATGAGGAGTGGGAGTTATTATCACCTAAGGTCAGAGAGAGGATTACTTTTGATCAGTTCCTCACACAGAGGAGAGAGAATAACTGAGGTCGACATGACTAGAGACCTAGACACCAGAATAATGATCTGAAGCATGCTACGAGTAGGCTCACACTAGTAATGTTTGATGGTAGTGGCAAGGTCATAGCGCAGGAGTGGATTAGTAAGCTAGACACATTTCTCACATTGTGACCAATGGCTGAGGGAGATGCTATCAGATATGTGACACTACATCTTGAGGGAGTAGCTCACGATTGGTGGCACCACGGGATGGTGACACTCCATCATGATCGGATCACATCTTATCAGGAGTTTGTGGATAGGCTAGTGGAGCATTTTGATAGGAGGGATCCAGAATCCTATTTTTGAGAGTTGGCACAGTTACACCAGAGTGGTAGTCTAGAGTCTTACATTGGTGACTTTCATAAGTTATCAGTCATGGTTCTTAACATTTCAGAGAGGTGACTAGTAGTGCTCTTCATGGAAGGATTGATAGAACCATTGAGAGGTTGGATCAAAGGCTTTGATCCTCCTTCATTACAGGTAGCTATGAAGGCGTGTAGCATGGAGATGGCAGCCCCATCCAGTAAATTTAACTCCAGAGGTACTTCTTCATCTAGGGACCATAAGTGCTCCAATGAAGATAGAGAGGGATTAGATTTCAACAAAGATAAATCAGGTGTTAATAATGATTCAAAAGCCAACCCAATAGCACCACCTTTGGATCGAGAGGCTCTTAGCGATCTACGCAAGAAAAAGCTTTTCTTCTACTTCAAAGGTCCATATGATATCCATCACGATTGCCCTTTGAGGCCTAAGGGCAAGGCAAATCATGTGATGTGGGTATATTATGAGGATTTAGAATCAAAAGATTCCAAACAATAAGATAGTTCTGAGGAGGTAGAGGCTTCAAAGCCTAATGTAGAGGCAGATTTAGAGCTTCACATACAAGAGGCACGCCTATCCAGCATTCAGTCAGATGATTCATTCAAACTCTGTGGAGTTTTGGTAGGGCAGAAGGTCATCACACTTCTTGATACAGGAGCCACACATAATTTTATAGATGCTAGATTTGTGGATAAGCATGGACTCACTACTGAAGATTTCAAGGCCATTAGAGTTAAAGTGGCCGATGGTCACACTCTTAGGTATGAGCGGATGATTAGAGACCTCCCATTGTGATTGAACAACTATGAGTTCAACACTGATTATTATGTGGTGAACATGGGGGACATAGACTTAGTCTTGGGTATGAAACAAATTCATTCCCTTGAGGAAGTCACTCTTCATCTTAAAGACATGGAGGTTCATTTTGATGTTGGTGGGAAGACACATATTCTTAAGGCAATATGGGGCAACAACATCAAAAACATGTTCTTTCATCAGATGGAGAGGGTCATACAACATGATATGGGAGAGTGCATTACCAAGTGCACATTGGCACCAATACAAGAGAGACATGTGGACGAGCTTTGTCTTGAGGTGAGTTCAATTTAGGAGTTAGCACATGTGGTAGAGACTCAGCTTTCTTTTACAGGTGGGTCACATGTTGATGATGATATGAGTATGTCTAGCATTCACACTCTGGATTTAGATATTGTAGTGGGTATAGGAGATAGGGATGATGTGACGCCATTGGATGAGAGTGGTGATGGACATGGCATGGAGTTTGTGTTGATTGATAGCAGTGTAGATCGTGACTTCATTTGGGATCCAGGTGGATTGATTGGTCTATCATTCAGTGATTGCTTGAGGGTAAGCAATTTTAGGAGGGGTAGATTGTCATGTCCCCTTTTTAGTTGACGTGTGTAGAGTTGATGGTTAGCCTATTATGCGACCCTCGTAGGTTGATAGGATGGATAAAGGGTCACGGTGGAGCTTGGCTTGGCTTCGATTAGCAAAATTTATCTAGTTGGCTTATTATTTAGGCTCTTTCAAACACGTTGCCTGAGCTCCTATTATATAGGAAATGTTGGCACTCAGTGGACCATCCCTGTTATGGCATGATCAGGTGTGGAATCACTCCCTGGTTCACCAACTTCAGACGGTTCGAGGATCCAACATGTATTGAGGGAGATATTAATATTTGATTGATTTAATCAAATATTAATTATTTGGTCTAATTTTAATTAATTATTAATTATTAATTATTTGGTCTAATTTTAAAACCCTAATTCTAATTTAAGAAACCCTAATTCTAATTTAAGAAAATCTAATTAGGGCAAGCACACCTTTTTGAGGGTATAAGGGTTTCTCATGGGAGAGAGATGAGAATTATTGATTATTGATTGAAGACAATTTTTCCTAAGGATTTTCTTGAGAAGACTGAGCCAGGGGTTCCAATATTCTATTTGCATTGAAGAATGTGCCCTCTTTAGTGTGTGTGATTTAGAGGCTGTGAGATATCAGCTAATTTATTACCAAGTTGAGAGATAACTTCACACAGAAGGTATCACAGGTATTTACAAGGATTTATTTTATTAGGTTTTGATTTAGGGTTTTGATTCAAATATTGCATAGATAAAGATCTTCTATATTAGAGCCATATATCTTGAGATCAGGGGTCCAGCAAACAGGTTGTGTTACATTGGCAGTTGTACAAAGTTCGTACAAATATGTGCAAATATGTACGCATCAGCAGAAAGTACAGAGACCGACATCAATAGGTAGAGACTGATAGCAACTAACATCGGCTGACTCCTCACCGACGTCAGTAGCTTAGTGACACCAAGAAACTGATGGCGATAGTATAACCGATGTCGGTGACTGTGTTTTTGACATAGCAAGCCAAGACATACCAGATTCAAATTTTATTCCCAGTTTGTAAAATACTCAGGTTATTAAGACCATATTTTTAATATTCTTTCATATACTTGACAGAGGAAATCTATTGTAATCATCTAAGCGAATAAATGAGAGATTATACTGTGGTTTATCTATCTATTTAAAGATATTTTTTCACGAATAAAGAAAATCAATTCAATAATATTCAGTTTTAGATTAGAAGGGAAATAGGGGATATTACAATATATAGTCCAAATTATTACCTATTAATAAATTAATAATGTCTTTAGTTTATGCCAAAGACCCCAGTAAATTCTACATTATTGAATTATCTTGTTGAATCCCTTACATAAAAGAAATGAGGTCTATTGACTAAAATATATGAATGTGCCATTGATATTCATTTGGAAGGGAAAGAAAATTGAACCGTCGATGAGCACGTCTAGAAATCCAAGTAATTTTCATTGAAGATGTCAAGGTTATTGACATGGGATAAATTTTCAACTTCATAAATTAAGGGAAGATATTGAGATTAGTAAACACTCCAAAAATCTGAATATAGATGAGGTTTTAGGGATAGGTCACACTTGGATACCTATTCTTAATTTTATTAGTGTGGGCACTTTAAGTGTTTCTTACTAATATTTAAAAATATATGTATTTATTAATTTTAATTTTAAAATATAATGTTTATTAATTTAATAAAATAATTTATTGATTAATTATATTAATTTATGACTTATTTCATTAATTTTATGGAAGAAGTTTATTATTTTACTTTATTTTATTAATATTATAATTATTTTTATTAATTAAAACTTTATTTAATTATTTTTAATTGAATAATTTTATTATTTTATAAAATTTATAATTAATTTTAGTAATTAAATTTAAAATAAATTAATTTAATAATTATTTAAAATTTTAATTTTTTTACTAAATTTTAAATAGTGTTATAATTTTAATATTAGAATAATAAAACATAATTTTAATAATTATTAAAACTTAGATTTTAAGAGGGGTTAGCTTTTTGGATTTTATACCAAACTTTGGGTCAATTTAAGGTATGATCTAACTTTATTTAAAAAGAAGATGCACACATAATTCAAAAATATATAACAGTGGCTATTTTCACATTTAATACCCATTTTGACCATTGTCACTTACCTTTTTAAGGAAGCATAGGTTTGTTATTGCACCATAAGTCTATTTCTCCTGATGATGGATCATGGTTGGTGATTTAAAAAGTTGAGGTAAAAATAGTTAAAAATCTTACTCCCAAACATCTATATATAAGATCAACTTTTTGTGTTAAATATATCTATTCCAATGTCTCATTGGTGGGAAACTCTTAGTGCATAGTGTACACAAGATTACATAACAAAAAGTCATAGAATAATTTTTTAGACACACTAAAAGATGAAGTAACATGGTAAGCATAGTTTAAAATAATTACACTTCCACCTTAGCAATATGATGTACATCATTAAGTTCACCAAAGAAATTGAGGCCAAATAGAATCTACCATTCTTAGATGTCTTCCTTTTCATAAAATGGGATGATTCTATAAGTAGGAGGGCATTCATAAAATGCACCCACAAAAACCTTTCCATGCTTGCCTCATTACATTATCACTTATCATATAAATTATGATGTTTAAAGACCATGGATACTATATTTTGTAGGATTTATGATGACGATAACCTAGAAGAAGAAATTGAACATTTGAAAATAGTTTTTAGGAGGAATAGTTACAAGGAATATCAAATAGGCCAAGGATAGTATCAATAGGCTTATGTAGAGAAAGCTTCCAACTAAAGACCCAATAGAATTGTTGTCATATGTTTAATGGGTTTCCAATAGAATTATGAAAATAATTGAATGCTAGAATATATAATCCAAATTATTACCTATTAATAAATTAATAATGTCTTTAGTTTATGCCAAAGACCCCAGTAAATTCTACATTATTGAATTATCTTGTTGAATCCCTTACATAAAAGAAATGAGAAGGTCTATTGACTAAAATATATGAATGTGCCATTGATATTCATTTCTAAGGGAAAGAAAATTGAACCCATGATGCGCACATCTGGAAATCCAAGAAAGTAATTTTCATTGAAGATGTCAAGGTTATTGACATGGGATAAATTTTCAATGGCATAAATTAAGGGAAGATATTGAAATTAGTAAACACTCCAAAAATATGAATATAGATGAGATTTTAGGGATAGGTCACACTTGGATACCTATTCTTAATTTTATTAGTGTGGGCACTTTAAGTGTTTCTTACTAATATTTAAAAATTTATGTATTTATTAATTTTAATTTTAAAATATAATGTTTATTAATTTAATAAAATAATTTATTGATTAATTATATTAATTTGTGACTTATTTCATTAATTTTATGGAAGAAGTTTATTATTTTACTTTATTTTATTAATATTATAATATTTTTAATTAATTAAAACTTTATTTAATTATTTTTAATTGTATAATTTTATTATTTTATAAAATTTATAATTAATTTTAGTAATTAAAATTAAAATAAATTTATTTAATAATTATTTAGAATTTTATTTTTTAACTAAATTTTAAATAGTGCTATAATTTTAATATAAGAATAATAAAACATAATATTAATAATTATGAAAACTTAGATTTTAAGAGTGGTTAGTTTTATGGATTTTATACCAAACTTTGGGTCAATTTAAGGTATGATCTCACTTTATTTAAAAGGGAGATGGACACATAATTCCAAAATATATAACAGTGGCTATTTTCACATTTAATACCCATTTTGACCATTATCACTTACCCTTTTAAGGAAGCATAGGTTTGTTATTCCACCATAAGTCTATTTCTCCTAATGATGTATCATGGTTCGTGATTTAAAAAATTGAGGTAAAAATAGGTAAAAAGCTTACTCCCAAACATCTATATATAAGATCAAATTTTTGTGTTAAATATATCTATTCCAATGTCTCATGGGTGGGAAACTCTTAGTGCATAGTGTACACAAGATTACATAACAATAAAGTGATAGAATAAATTTTTAGACACACTAAGAGATGAAGTAACATGGTAAGCATAGTTTAATATAATTACATTCCCACCTTAACAAAATGATGTAGATCATTAAGTTCACCAAGGAAATTAAGGCCAAATAGAGCCTACCATTCTTAGATGACTTCCTTTTCATAAAATGGGATGAATCTATAAGTAGGAGGGCATTCATAAAATGCACCCACAAAAACCTTTCCATGCTTGCCTCGTTACATTATCACTTAACATATAAATTATGATGTTTAAAGACCATGGATACTTTATTTTGTAGGATTTATGATGACGATTACCTAGAAGAAGAAATTGAACATTTGAAAATAGTTTTGAGGAGGAATGGTTATAAGGAATATTAAATAAGACAAGGATAGTATCAATAGGCTTAAGTAGAGAAAGCCTCCAACTAAAGACCCAATGGAATTATTATCATATGTTTAATGGGTTTCCAATAGAATTATAAAAATCCTTAAATGCTGGAATATATTGTCCAAATTATTACCTATTAATAAATTAATAATGTCTTTAGTTTATGCCAAAGACCCCAGTAAATTCTACATTATTGAATTATCTTGTTGAATCCCTTACATAAAAGAAATGAGAAGGTCTATTGGCTAAAATATATGAATGTGGCATTGATACTCATTTGGAAGGGAAAGAATATTGAACCCTCGATGAGCATGTCTAGAAATCCAAGAAAGTAATTTTCATTGAAGATGTCAAGGTTATTGACTTGGGATAAATTTTCAACAACATAAATTAAGGGAAGATATTGAAATTAGTAAACACTCCAAAAATATGAATATAGATGAGGTTTTAGGGATAGGTCACACTTGGATACCTATTCTTAATTTTATTAGTGTGGGCACTTTAAGTGTTTCTTACTAATATTTGAAGATATATGTATTTATTAATTTTAATTTTAAAATATAATGTTTATTAATTTAATAAAATAATTTATTGATTAATTATATTAGTTTATGACTTATTTCATTAATTTTATGGAAGAAGTTTATTATTTTACTTTATTTTATTAATATTATAATTATTTTTATTAATTAAAACTTTATTTAATTATTTTTAATTGAATAATTTTATTATTTTATAAAATTTATAATTAATTTTAGTAATTAAAATTAAAATAAATTAATTTAATAATTATTTAAAATTTTAATTTTTTTACTAAATTTTATATAGTGCTATAATTTTAATATCGGAATAATAAAATATAATTGTAATAATTATTAAAACATAGATTTTAAGAGGGGTTAGTTTTTTGGATTTTATACCAAACTTTGGGTCAATTTGAGGTATGATCTCGCTTTATTTAAAAAGGAGATGGACACATAGTTCAAAAGTATATAACAGTAGCTATTTTCATATTTAATACCCATTTTGACCATTATCACTTACCTTTTTAAGGAAGCATGGGTTTGTTATTCCACCATAAGTCTATTTCTCCTCGTGATGGATCATGGTTGGTTATATAAAAAATTGAGGTAAAAATAGGTAAAAATCTTACTCCCTTATATATATATATATATATATATATATATATATATATATATATATATATATATATATATATATATATATATATATATATATATATATATATATATATATATATATATATATATAAGATCAACTTTTTGTGTTAAATGTATCTATTCCAATGGCTCATTGGTGGGAAGTTCTTAGTGCATAGTGTGCACAAGATTACACAACAATAAAGTCATAGAATAGTTTTTTAGACACACTAAAAGATGAGTACCACCTTATCAAACACTTTTAGAATGAATACATCAATTTACATGTAGTTACCTAAAGATAAGAAGTAGTCAATGGAATATTACACTAATAAATCTTGTGAGTAAATGCATGGCTAAAAGAGAATTTGATAGTAAAAAATAATATGTTTAAATATGATATAGGAGCATCAACTCATCTTTGTAAATCTTGTATCTTTTGTATATAGTGGTACATTTTAGTCTAATAAGCTTTCTTTTGAAGGACAAGAAGCCATATCAAGATTCTTAATGCATGTAAAAATCCTAATAAGGCCCTAGATAGCTTATGTAGTCTTAAAAATGGTGTTAAAACAACAAATCTAAGCCAAATTTAAGTTTTCCCTCCAAAACCTCCTTTTTGAAAATTCTAATTTTGAAAAGAGAGGGTCATAATATGTTGTAAAATCATTTATACCTTGGTAAGTGTAAATAGACCTCATTATCCTATCTTAAAGAACAACTCCCACATTGAAAAGGGATACAGATCCAAGTTTATTGAGGAGGTTTTAAATTACAAATCTAATCCAAATTTAAGTTTTCCCTCCAAAACCTCACTTTTGAAAATTCTAATTTTTAAAAGAGAAGGTCATAAATATGTTTTAAAATCATTTATACCTTGGTAAGTGTAAATAGACCTCATTATCCTCTCTTAAAGAACAACTCCCACATTGAAAAGGGATACAGATCCAATTTTGTTGAGGATAAATGTAAAAAGAGAGATTGTTGGCCTATTCTAAGACCATAATAATATAGAAAAGTATGTTTATTCATGATAGAAATCAAACCTCAAGCTAAGGAGGATGAAAGGCTATAAATACAAGTCTATTTATCCTAATGATAGATCATGGTTCATGATCTAAAAATTTAAGATAAAAATAGGTAAAAATTTCATTCTAAAATATCTAGATATAATATCACCTTTTTTGTGTTGAATATATCTATTCTAATGTCCCATTGGTGGGAAACTCTTAGCACATAGTGTACACAATATTACATAACACTAATGTTGTGGAATAATTTTTTAGACACACTAAAATATGAGTACTAACTTATAAAACACTTTTAGGATGAATATATCAATTTCTAGTAGTTACCTAAAGATATGTAGTCAATGGAAGATTAGACTAATAAATATTATGAGTAAAATACATGGATAAAAGAGAATTTGATAGTGAAAAATAAGGTGTTTAAACATGATGTAGGAGCATAAACTCATCTTTGTAAATAGTGTACCTTTTCTATATAGTGGTCCATTGTATTATAATAAGTCATTTTGTGAAGGAAAAGAAGCCATATCAAGCTTATTAGTGCATGTAAAAAGCCTAAAAATACCCTAGATAGGTTATGTAGTCTTAATAAGGTTGTTAAAACAATTAAGAGGCCTTAAATTATAAATCTAGGCCAAATTTAAGTTTTCATTCCAAAACATCCCATTTTAAAATTCAAATTTTGAAAATATAGGGTCATAAATATGTTGTAAAATCATTTATACCTTGGTAAGTGTAAATAAACTTCATTATATTATATTGAAGGACAACTCCCATGTTGGAAGGGGATAAAGAAGTAAGTTTGTTGAGTATAAAGGTCAAAAGAGAGATTATTGGCCTATTCTAAAACCATATTAATATAAAATAGTCTATTTATTCATTGTATAATTTTAACCTCAAGCTAAGGAGGATGGAAGGCTATAAATTTAAAGTTTTAGGATTCATTTGGTAGCATTATTGAACATTGAATGATAATTATTGAGGAGGATCTTGAGGTTTCAAACCTTTGAGAAGATTTTGTACATAATTAAGTATGTTTTATAGATGTAAATAATGTTATTGATGAATATATGAGGAGTTAAGGTGATTTGAGTCCATTTCCAACTTGTAAGTTTTGACTTTGGTATGTGCAAGTCCTTTATAAGTATGATTATTAATGTATTTTTAGGCCATTCAAGTATAATAGTCTCGATGATGGGTGGTTGATCATGATGGAAATTTATAGGAAGGATAATAGGAATGGTGGAAAAAAGGTATTTTGATTTTTAATCAATTTGACACAATATTTTTGTTGAATTTATGATGAAAGAAATGATTTTGTTTATGGATGTTTCTTAGGCTAAAAAACAGGGTTTATAGTCTAAAAACAAATAAATCTAAGTAGATACATACATTATAAATGGTATGTGTCTAAATATAAAAGTTATATGATAAAAAAACATAATTTTTTTTAATTGTAATTAGGTTTTAAAATGATATTTTCTCAACCTATGAGTTTTTAAAGCTTGGTGCCATGTGATAGAAAACCTAGAATTTCTAGACAAAAATCCATTTTGTGTGAAATATATGATGTATCTATGGTTATAAATGGTTTTAAAAGTTATATAATGTAAAAATATAAATTTAAAGACTAATTTGAGTCGTTGAAACCTTATATAAATCTCAAAAACTGGAAAAGTATAGTCATAAGCCTATAAATTGTGTTTTCCTAGGTTGTCAAAATAAAGAAACTCATCTATAAATAAAATTAAAATCTTGAAAATAAAAATTAATTGGAATAATATTTAATATTTAATTAATTATAATATCCAAGTGGTTTTAGGTTGATTGGGTTTGTTTTGACACGTGTGAAAAAGATTGTAGTAGTCATACTAAGACCTAATTCCTTAGGTCCAAAATGCAAATTTCAATTTGGGTCAAGTTTAAAGCTAAATAAATGTGGAAATAATTTTAAAAAATTTATTTATGCATGTTTTATTTTATAATATTAATTCTACATATTTTATGTGATAAATACCACCATTAGAGTTGTTGTAGGCTTATTCAAGGCCTAGTTAGGTCTATTTCAAAATTGAAATCTAAAGAATAAGTTGGTGTTGACAAAGTATGGAGTATTTTAAGTTTAAAATAATAAAAAATATAAAAATGTATATCTATAATGATGCTAAATTTTTTAAAATTATTTTTTTTAATTAAAAAAATGTCAGGAAAACCCTTAAAAGAAGGCTACAATGATAAAGGGCAAGTTAACAAAGGAATTATGTGATAGAGGTGGAATAGAAGGTTGTAACATTTGGAATAATTAAATTGGGTTTAAAATACAAATTTTAGGTTTTTTTCATAAGTACACAAAGCGTATAGACTCCTTTTTCAAATAAAATCTCAATTTCCTTATATAAGGCCTAGTGAAGGAATTTGAAGAATGCTTGTGAGAAAATGGTATGACAAAGTAACATTTTTTTGAGTTCATACAAAACTATTATGGGTAATACAATATATTTATATCAGTCATATATTATTTTAATTTTTTTGGATCATGATCAAGGAGCCATCACCATATCATTATTGGTCTTATGCATAACAAGCTTTGAGACAAACAAGGTAAGTGATAGATTGGTCATCAATTTTGTTATTAGAGATAAAAATATCTTGGGATTGGTATTTTTTTTAAAGTTAGATACAATTTATAGTTATTTTTTTAGTTTTAGGATGTTGAAATAAGTTGGTTATGAAGTTTTAAAACCTTATAAAGGCTTAAGAATAAGGCAAAGAGCTAGTGAAGCTAAAAGAGAAGACTAAAGTGATTTCCCAAGAAATTGATCCAAGGAAAGAGCTTGGATAAAATATATTGAATAAGGTGGAATATAATTTATTGAGAGAATATATATGGTGAATAGATTGATTATAAAACTACCTAATGTAAATGACCAGATAAAGAATCAAAGAGAATGGGGATGAAAAGGAAGCAGAGACAGGTAGACTTCCAAAGGGAAATAAATGAGATAAAGAAAATAATATAACTGATAAAGTTTATGATAAAAATCATGAAGAACCCATGGATTGAATGGGTGATGAAAATGAAGGTAAGATAGATACTTAAATTATTAGAAAGGAGAAGAGATATGACAAATAAGTTGTTATGAAAGCAACTAAAGAGTGAGCTAAAGAATCTCAAGATGAAAATATTTATGGAAGAAGATATTCAAGAGGAAAATTAGCCTCATGTTTTTATATTTGACTTTGTTTTGATGTTATTAGTGAAGGTAAAAAAATGTTGGAGGAAGATTAAGTACTTAAGTCAATAAAAATAATAATGGGTGAATAAGATGATAGAGAGAAGGATAAATTCATAGCCTTAACCCTTGAATAAGATATTCTAAAGGAGATAGATAACTTTGAACAATAAAGTGATCAAATAATACTAATTAAGTAATCAAACAAGTTGTTTGTCTACCAAATTAAAGAGAAAATGTTAGAATAAATCAAATAATTGGAGCATTCCATAAATGATGGTAAAGAGGATAAATATTTTCCTAAAATAGAGATCCAAGAATTGTATAAATGGGTTGAGGGCATTGAATCTCAAAATGATGAAATTGATGTTGTGCGGAGAGAAACCTCAATGTCCCAATTTTTTTGTTTCTAGTATTAAATTGAGTTGTGGTTGTACATGTTTGATACAATATGAGGTGAAGTGCATAGATAAAATACCTATTATAAGTTCTCAAAACAATAAAATTAAATTTGAGATCCTAATTCAATAAGATGAACATCTAAATAACAATATTAAAGAGAAGAAGAAGCAACATAACATGGAATGGATGGAGAAGATAAAAAGCAAGAAGAAACATAAATGTGGGATCAAATAACATGCCCATATGTATGAATAGACAATTGACGAAAATAATTTGTAAAATATTTTCACTTGTATTTGAGACATGTAAATAAATCTCATGATTAGGAGCTCATGAAATATTCTATGTCTAGGGGTTTTATACAAGATCATCAACTCATCTTTGTAAATATTATATATTTTATATATAGTGATCCATTTTAGTCTAATAATTTTGGAAGAACAACAAATAAGATTTGAGGGGGTGAGTAAGTGTCCTAAAAAAAACCTTTCTTTCCACTTAACATAAATAACCTTTCAAACCAATACAGTGATCAAGCAAAGCATATAGAAGCAATCACATAAACATGAAGCAAGATATCAAAATATGAACATAAGAGATATGTGTGAAACCCTCACGAGGGATAAAATACATTGAAAAACTAGTTTTACTACTGTCCTATAAGTAATAAATAAATATTTAATGATGCACCAAAGCCTCACTAGTCAAGCACCAACTCAACTAGTCCTTTAGCAAGCTCCAACTTGCAAGGAGGAACCAACACCTGTAAGTGACTTAGAAAAAAATCAGACACTTAAAGGAAACTTATTAAATCACCAACCTTCAAGGGACCTCCCACTCCCTCTTGACTAAGTACCAACTCAGCCAAGACATACTTGATCACCTCAAGACACCATTTTGTTCAATCAACAGATGGTGACCTCTTCTTCATCTCTCTACTTGATCTATATAATTTAATAAATAAGGATAATATATATTATGAAATATGATGGTACCTCAAACAAAACAATATCACTCCTTGAACTCTTTCAAACTACCTCTTCAAATAAGCAAATATGCCCTTCTGTTTTGCTCTAACATCCCTCATATGGCTTGATTAGGTCAAATGACCTTTCTCATCATACTAAGAACATATGATGGATGTTAATGAATTATAATATTATAACATATGATTATCTACATGACCTATTTATTTTCCTCTAATATCTTTTTTCTTCTCTTTCTCTCACACTCCTTAACTAGCTTCAAATAGGCCTATTATGCCTTGTACTTATACCGATCATTAAAACACTCACACTCCTGGTCAAATAAGACATTAATACATTAGGATCAAACCAAAAAAATGTTTAGGAACACATTAAAAATAATAATAAATAAAAAATTATCACCATTATTTTGGTCAAACTCATTTAGATGCCAATCTTCTTCTAGGCTTAGTTAGAGACCTAATTACATTAGGTCTATCTTCTCTACAAAACAACTTAAACCACTATGGAAAATATGGGCCTCAAAAAAGTCATAAATCATAAAAAAAACTTAAATTTTATCCTAAAATAACCTCCTCCATGATCAATAAGTCACAATTAATTCTCTTACCTCATGAATGCTCCATTAGGGCTTAAATACATATTGGGCCTAATTACCCCAAAAACACTATTTTCAAAGATGAAGCTCAAACAACCTATTATTATTTTTTAAAGGAATAATACACATATGGATGGAAACATAATTAAATTATTTTCATCATAAAACTAAGTATACTCCATCGCCTAGGATCCAAATACTTAGGAACACCTCTACAAAAAGCTCACTATAATCTCCTAGAAAGATCTAAAACATATTCAAGAACCTTTGATCATTACAAAATATACAAGAAATTTAAAGAACTATATATGAATGTATAAGATCTTATGTAAACTATAATAAATCACTAGATTTTTGGTATACTTAAAAACTGGTCAAAATTACACAGGAACATCAAACTCACTAACACACATAAAACTACCACTAGCTCCAAAAGCACAATGATGATGAATGTTATATTTAGCTCTTGTAAGAATAGTTAAAATATAGATAATAAAAATTAATAGTTCTTATGTGATATATATATATATATATATATATATATATATATATATATATATATATATATATATATATATATATCATTAATTATAGTGTCAACTATTGGTCTTTTAAACCAATTTGCCAACTTTCTCTTTCAAAATTCTTGCTCAACTAGATAAGCCATTTTGGCTTCCATATTAAAACCTCTTAAAGTGACTCTAAATATTCCATAAATAATTTATAGGTATTTTAGGTCATGAAAAACAACATAATACTCATTATATGCATGATATAAGTGCAGAGATCCTCCAACTCATCAATCTCACTTACTCAAAACTATCATTCTACCTTGTGAACCAGTCATGGTGAACATGCATCCCAAAACCTATGTATACATAATAAATATGTATTTATGCATGATTATGATCTTTATACATATTTATAACATATAATATATATATATATATATATAGAGAGAGGTAAAATAAAAATATATGAAATATATGGACCAATCTCTGAACCTTACACCTTCACTATCACCTCTTCACTAGACATGTCATCTTGTGAATAAAATTCTTATTGTATGTAAGCATTAAAAAATATTATATTCAAGGGGTAGAGTTATATGGGTCTTTAAAATTAAACCCATTAAATTTGATTCATTTCTAATTTATGGAAACACATCCCTACTCTCATTCTCACTCCTGCCTAGTTTTTCTAACTATCTTCACTATTAGGCCTTTTAACGATAGGTCATATTTAATGAAAAATTTAGAATTTTTAAGGTATATAAATTGATAATAAACCAACTCATTCAGCATCCATTGTGCAACTTTTACTCAGTCAGCCATGTTTTTTATACAATTTTTTTGAGAAACAAAGGTTTTCATATTGCTTCTACTCACTCTTCTGATAGACTAATTCCACCTAGAGGTGATTGGAATATTCATATATATGATATAATCGTAAATATATCCTTACTAATCCATTATGGGTACTCAAAAAAAAATCTTCACTATCAGGTCATTATAAGGGTTTTAAAAGGGTTTAAGACCAGTTTCCATTCTTAACATTTTTTCATAAATTACGCCATTAAAATCAACTAATAATGATTGTAAAACATTTATATAACCCTTTTAAATCTATCCCTAATATATCACCTTCCCATGTAGTAGTCACATGTGCCAATAAGCATCAAAATTTCCTTATCGGGTCTACAACTCTTCAATCTAGCTCTTAAGAGACCTCAAGACCCACTTTTCACGTTTCATCCTTCAACTCAAGACCTAAAATTTGGTTAAAACACTTCATACATCATTTAAAATATAAAATTCTCAAAATATCTCAAAATCCTCCAAAACTGATCATGACACCTCATTCTGCCACCTAGGGTCTTAAGACTAGGTTCATGAGAAGACTACTAAAGCAGAACTTACTCCTTTAGCTTAATCTAAGTGTCATGTGGCTGACTCAACACCTTTATCACATAATATAAAACTTATTTACATAAATTAATGTCCATAAACATCCATATCACCACCATCATGCCTCTACAATTCATACCCATGCTTAGTAACTAGTCCATTAAAATAGACATACTGGGCATCATACCACTTTGAGACCTTCCTGCCACAATGATGTACTCTAAGACTATTTTTCATATGAAACCACCTTTATACGCTACTCAAATACTGATAACCATCTTCTTACTAGCCTCAGTTTACTCACTTCACCAAGCTTCACTATACATGCCTTCACCAATAAAAGATTAGGCTTTGTGAACACCTTGTCCACAAGGATTTGCTTCTTATAGACTTGGTCAATCAATGAACTTATAAAAACACATTATTATTAACAATAAAAACTCTCTTTTAGATGATCTCTCATAAAAATAATAATCAATCACTACTCATAAGATTATCATATCTCAACATTTTATGAAGACCTTATGTAAAACTCAAGAATGTACTAGATCATGCTTATGATATCATGATCACTTACCATGAAACTTCAAAATAGAACCTTTTTTAAAGAAAATGAAAATTAATTACCCTTTACATCAATTAAAACATTAATGACTCAATACAACAATAGGAACGTACCTCAACAATCTCCCCCTTTATCATTGGTGGCAAACACTCTAACACAATATATCATTCTCATCTCCTCAAGTTGGATCTCCACCAAATTAATATTTTTCCCAATAAAGTCTTTCTACCCCTTTTAAAATAATGATAGAGGGTCATACACATTCTTACGTACTCATCTACACACAGTCCACTGATCCTTGGACCTAGAGCAATTGAAAAATTATTTTTTCTCTCCAAACAAGATTAATCTTTATTTGATTAATCCAAATATAATCTCAACTCACCTAAGTCTCATATTTACTGAAGAAGGCAACTTATTAATATTAGAGATAAAAGGCCCCCTAGGACCATGATCTCTTTTTAAATTTGCCCAAACCATCATAGGCCTTCATACACATGAACACCACTCTTCTTTCTTGATATATGGTAACACCTGAAGAAGGAAAACCCTTTTTGGAAAAGCATCTTATTAGAAACATATTCAATTAGATATTATAGAGACCTACACACATTAGGTCTGTCTACAAACAATATAATTATTCCAAAGAACAATCTTAGTTTTCTACACACTAATATATTTGTTGTCCATATGTCATATCAAAATATTATTCATACAATGGTCTATCCCCTTTATGTTTCACAATCCACCATGGATCAAACCAACTCAAAATATATTCCATGTAGTAAAATACCAGTTAGGTCTATGAGATCTCAATCTTTATGGCATATTTCTATTAGATAAACATAAAACTTTGTCAAGACTATTATGTCATATAACACTTTTGAGTAGGAGTACATTGATCAGTTTTGTACTTGACACACTTTATCAAGGTATTCATACATTTTTCACATGCATTACATGATCCTAATGTCACTTTTAAATTCACCAAGATCACTCAACTTCACATGGATCATTTCAAGACATTCCATATGATGTTCTTTGAAATTCACTAGTCTTTATAAGTTTATTCACTTCATAAAAGATATTATAGGTTGTGGAGTCATGAAACCCTCATTATATAACAATAATGTCATAATCTTGAAACACATACATCATAATCCAAACTAACCTTGTCCACCATTGATCATGCCCATACGGTATAAACATCTTACTAGGTCTTTATACACTCAAATGCATCTTCATAAATTGAAAATAATGAATTGAACAAAGTGAACATACAATAAGATCCCCATTTTTTATTATAATTTATACCCTCATAAGAGCACCTCGGAAATTCAACCCAAATTCACTATGCATACTTGAAACATCACTTTCTTTCATAGTCAACCACCTTCTCTTCTTAGGCCTAGCAAAGACCTAAAGCATTCATTCTTATTCTCATCTCTGTTCTCTACCATTTCTCAACTATGTATCATATGATCATGGCCTCATCAAAATACTTAGGCATATAACATACCTTTTATCATCTTTGATAGCTTCATAGACTCAACTTAGCTCCTCTAGATTGATGATCAATTTAGTCTTCACTTGCATACCTCTACCTTTATAGAAACTAATGACTTACTTGTAGATCTCTTTGTGATGTTTCATCATTGATACAAATCACATGATCATATGTCATGGATTAGACTACTTCATAGCATATTCATGGAAACATAAGGTCAAACATATTCTTTAGATCATCTCTAGTCCTTAAATATTATAGACAATACCTTTACAAATAATGGCATTGGTCTTATAGGCCAATCAACAACTCTCATGAGCCTTTTCTTACTTAATTCACCAAGATACCTACAAATACATTTTACAAGGCTAAGAACAAGGTTATAAAAGACACCTTGATGCCTTGACCTAATTCATCCATGTTATGACCTCAACATAACATTGATCAAGACAATTTAGACATGTTCATTTATTTCTACATGTCTTAAAATTCCTTAGGTTTGATTTTTGACTTGGATTCCATATAACCTTTCTTCTTCTTAGTAAATCTTGTTAGTACCATCATGTATTCCTCTATGCAAACCTTAACCATGACCTTCACAAGCTCATCCATCTTGTGCTTCTAGGATCATCTTCAAGTAGTCAAGCCTCCTCCAAAGGACCAAATATGATACAAATTATTGGAATCATAACCACTAGGGGGTGAATAAGTTTACTAAAACAATCCTTTCTTTCCACTTAACATGACTAACTTTTCAAACCAATATAGTAATTAAGCAAAGCATAGAGAAGCAATTTCATAAATACATGAACACAAGATATACATGGGAAATCCTCATGTGGGATAAAAACCACTAAAACACCACTTAGACTACTATCCTATAAGCAATGAATCAATATTTAGTGAGGCACCAACCCCATAAGGAACACCAACCCCTCACTCGTCAAGCAATAACTTAACTAGTACTTTAACAAGTTCTAACTTGGAAGGAGGCACCAATACCCTAAGTAAATCAATACCAATTAGGAAAATTCAAGTAAATTTATACAAGAACCAACCTAAAATATATCTCCCACTCCCTCTTGACTAAGCACCAACTCAACCAAGTCACACTTGATCACCTCAAGACACCTTATTGCTCAATCAATAGATGGTAACCTCTTCTTTAGATATCTACCTGATCTATCTGATATCATACATCAAGAAAAAATATATTATTCAAATCTAATGATCTCTTAATCAACACAATATCACTCCTTCAATGCTCTCAAATTGCCTCTTTAAACAAGAAAATTTGCACTTCTATTTCACTCAAACAACCCTCATATAGCCTGATTAGGTTAAATAACCTTGATCATCATAATAAAAACTTATGATGGATATTCATGAATGATACTATACTAACATTTTATAGTCTACATGATCTATTTATTCTCTTATAATATCTATTTTCTTTGCTTGCTATCACACTCTTTAACTAGCTTCAAATAGGCCTATTATGCCTTGTACTTATATCAATCATTATAAAACTATTACTCGTGGTTGTACAAGACATTAATACATTAGTTTTAGACCCAAAAAATGTTTAATAACATGTTCTAAATAATAATAAATAAAACTAGGATCACCATTAGGTCATCCAAACTCATTTAGACCTCAATCTTCTTCTAGGCCTACTTAGAGACCTAATTGCAGTAAGTCTATCTTCTCTACAAAAAAAATCGAACCACTATGGTCCATATAGACCTCAAAAAATTCCTAAATCCTTTCAAAAAATTAAATTATAACCTAAAATAACATTCTCCATGATATATAAGTCACAAATAATTCAATTACCTCTTGAAATCTCCATTAGGCCTTAAAGACCTTTTAGGCATAATTACCCCAAAAACACTATCCGTAAATATGAAGCTCAAAAAACCTATATAAATAATTTAAAGGAATAATAAACATATGGATGGAAAATTCATGAAATAAAGGTAATCATAAAACTGATTATACTCCATCACTTAGGATTCAAAGACTCAAGAACACCTCTATAAAAAGCTCATTCTGATCTGCCAAAAATTTGTAAAACATAGTCAAGAACCTTTGATCATTAAAAATTATATAGGCACTTTAAAACACTCCATATTCATGTATAATATCTTATGTAAAATATAAGACATAAACACATGATTTTATAACTTCCAAAATGGTCAAAATGACATAGGAACATCAAACTAACTAACACATAGAAAACTCCCTGTAGCTCCAAAAACACAGTCATGAAGAGTGTTGTCTTTAGATATTGTAATAAAACTTACAAGATAGATCATGAACATTAATATACACTAGAACCAATGAACTATTGGTCTTGTAGACCAACTTGCCAACCTTATCTTTTACAGTTCTTGCTCAACTAGATAAGCCATTTGGTTTCCATATTACAACCATTTAAATTCAATATAAATATTCCATAAATCATGGATAGGTATTTTAGTTCATAAATAACAACATAATATTAATTATATACATCAAATAAGTACAAATATCCTCCAACTCATCAATCTCACTCAAAATTGTCATTTTACCTTGTGAACTAGTCATGGTCAACATGCATTTCGACACTGATGTATACACAATAAATAGGCCCCAATGAATTTTTAATATCCTTATACATATATAAAACTTATAAAAACATAAATATATAGAGGTAAAATGTCAAATATTAAATATATAGATCAATCTCTGAACCTTACACCTTCACTTTCACCTCTTCACTAGATGGGTCATCTTGTGAAAAAATTATGCTTATATATAAGCATAACAAAGTATTATCTTAAAAGGGGAAAATTTATATAGTTATTTGAAAATTAACCCAGTTAGATTTATTCATTAATAGTCCATGGAAACATAACCATACTCTCACTCTCACTTCTACCTAGTTTTTCTCACTATCTCATTATTACACCTTTTAGAGATATGCCATCTTACATGACTATCTTAGAATTTTTAAGGTGTATAAAATACTAATAAAATACCATTAACATGAATTAAAATTCACAAGATTCAGCCTCTATTGATTGTGAAACTTTGTCTCAGTCAACCATACCTACTATATAATTTTTTTGATAAATAAGGGTTTTCATGTAGCTTCCACTCACTCTTTTGATAGACCAATGCCACATCGAGGTACATAGAAGAATCCTATATATTATAAAATAATATAAATATCCATAACAATCCATTTTGGGTACTAAAAAACAAAATCTTCACCATGAGGTCATAATAAGGGTTTTCGAAGGTTTTAAAACCGACTTCCATTCTTAATGTTTGTTCATAAAATTATACCACTAAAAACAACTCCTAATGATTGTAAAAAAAAATTAGGACCCTTTTAAATCTCTCCCTAATATATCATCTTCCAATGAAATAATCACATGTGACAATAAGCATCAAAAGTTCCTTCTCAGGTCTATAACTCTTCAATCTAGCACTCGAGAAACCTCAAGACCAACTTTTCATGCTTTCTCCTTCAATTCAGGAACTTAAAATTGGTCAAAACACTTGATTTATCATGTTAAAATTCAATCCATGATAAAAAAAAATCTCAAAATATTCCAAACCTGATAATGACACCTCATTCTACCACCTTGGATCTTAAGACTAGGTTCATGAGAAGACCACTAAAGAAGAATTTACCCCTTTGCCTCAATCTGAGAGTCATGTGGCTCACTAAACACATTTATCACATGATATAAAACTTATTTTAATAATTTTAGGTCCATACACATCCATATCACCACCATCACGCTTTTACAAGCCATATCCATGCTTAAGAACTAGTCCATTAAAATAAACCTACTAGGCACCATACCACTTTGAGATATTGTTTGCACTGTAGATGATCTATAAGACTCATTTTAATTCCAATCAACCTTAATTTACTAATAAAATATGGTTACACATTTTCTCATAAGCCTCAGTTTACTCACTTTACTAAGCTTCACTATACATGCCTTTACCAAGACAAAACTAGGATTTATGAATACCTTGTCCACAAGGACTTGATTCTTATTAAATTGTTCAATAAATGACATTATAAAAATAATAATTTCAAAATAAAAAATAGTTTCTTTCAGATTATCTCTCATAGCAATACTAAGCAATCACTACTCATAAGTTTGTCACATCTCAACATTTTTCCAAGACCTTATGTAGAACTCAAGAACATATTAGATCATGCTCAGGTCATCATGATCACTTACTAGTATAATTTTAAATAGAATCTATTGGACATCAATGACACTTAATAACCTTTTACATGAATGATAAAAATAATGACTCAACACACCAACAAGAACATACATCAACAAATAAGTCTTAATATGAAGGATAAGAAGCCATATCAAGCTTATTAATGGATATAAAAATCTTAATAAGGCCCTAGATAGCTTATTTAGTCTTCAGAAATGATGTTCAAAAACCTAAGAGGTGTTAAATTTTAAGTCTAGGCCAAATTTAAGTTTTCCATCCAAAACCTCCCATTTGATGAAAACAGACTTGTAAACCTTGTATATTAAATAAAAGGGTTTAGACCTTATATAATGATCCTATAGAGTCATAAATATGATTTAAAATAATTCCTACCTTGGTAAGTGTAAATACATCTCATTATTCTACCTTGAAGCATAACTCCCACATTTGAAGGGGATAAAGAAGCAAGTTTGTTGAGGATAAAGGCCAAAAGAGATATTATTGGCCTATTCTAAGACCATATTAAGATATAAAATTCTATTTATTCATGATATAATTAGAACATCAAGCTAAGGAGGATAGAAGTCTATAAATTGTAAGCTTTAGGAGTCATTAAATAGCATTCTTGAACATCAAAGGACAATTGTTGAAGAGGATATTGAGGTTTTAAGACTCTGATAAGGATTTTGTACATACTGAAGTGTGTTCTATATACGTAAAGAATGTTTTTGAATAATATATGAGGATTTATGGTTTAGTATAATAGTCTTTTATATGCATGTTTTTTAATGTATTCTTAAACCATTTGAGTATAATAGTCTAAATGTTGGGTGGTTGATCATGTTTTAAATGTATTGGAAGGATAATAGGAAAGGTATAATAGAGGTATGTTTATTTAGAATCAGTTTGACACAATAGTTTTGTTAAATTGATGACAAAAGTAATTATTTTGTTAATGGATGTCTCTTAAGCTAAGAAATAGAGTTTGTAGTCTGAAAACAAAGAAATATGAGTAAATACATACATTATAAATGGTAGGTTTATAAACTTAAAATTTATAGGAAACAAAAACATAACTTTTCCAATTGGAATTATGTTTTGAATTTTGTTTTGGGATCAAATTATGATTTTTTTTATCTTGCTTCCTTGTGATAGGACAACCTAGAATTTCTAGACAAAAATCCATGTTATGTGAAATACATAATGGATATAAGGTTATAAATGTTTGGAAAAGTTATATAATGTAAGACAAGGAAACTCATTTTTAAAGAAATGTGCATGGTGAAAAATTACAAAAAATTAGAATAATATGTAAATTTACATGTATTATAATATTTAAATGTTTTTATGTTAATTGGTTTTGGTTTGGCACGTGTGAAATGGATTGTAATAGTCATATCAAGACCTAATTCCTTAGGACCAAAATGCAAATTTGAGTTTGGGTCAAGTTTGAAGCTAAATAAAGGTGGGAATAGTTTGAATTTTTTTATTTATTCATGTTTAAGGGTAAATTAGTTATTATAATTCATTTATGTGAGAAAAATCACTATAAGATTTGTTGTAGGCTTATTCAAGACCTAGTTAGGACTAATTTGAAACTGAAGTCTAAATAATTAGTTGGGTCAGACAAAGAATGGAGTCTTGTAAGTTTAGAATCCTAAAAGTGATAAAAATGGGTATATATAATGATTCTTAGTTTGTTATAATTCTTTGTGTATATAAAAATATGCCTAGAAACCCCTTAAAATAGGGCTACAAGGACCAAGGGCAAGTTAACAAAGGAAGTATGTGATAGAGGTGGAGTAGAAGGTTGTAACCTTTGAATCAATTAAAATGGGTATAAAATATATGTATCAAGGTGTTTTAATAATTACACAAAGGGAAGAGAGTCCCTTTTCAAAGAAAAGCTCATTTTGCTTATATAAGGCCTAGTGAATGAATTTGAAGAATGATTATGAGAAAATTGTATGAGAAAGTAAATTTTTTTCAAGTTTATACAAAAAAATTATGGGGAATATATTTATATATCACATATAGTATTTTAAATCTATGTTATTTTGATGAAGGATCCCATCACCATATAATTATTGGTCTTATGTATAACAAGCTTTGAACAAGCAAGATAAGTGATAGATTGGTCATAAAAGTACATTAACATAATTTCACCTTAAATTCATGAAAATATTGAGTTATTTAATTAAAAAATATTATTGAAATCCTAGATAAAATTTTCCTAGGTCAAATCCAAGATAATGATGAAGAAAAAGTGTTCTTCTTCATCCAGTGCCACATGAAAAACTCAATGGATGTGGAAATTTCCATCTATATTATCACACATTATAAAACATTTCAAAAAAGGTTGGGTAGCCTAATAAGGTTGTGCAAAAATATATTATTAAAATGAATTTCACACAAAATAAATGAAATAAGAACCATGTTGATAAACGGTGTCATCTTCACCACACAGGCTCACATAATGATTCTAACTGTCATGTGTAGTAATCCTTACTTCGATTATGTAAATTAGGTCCATTTCTAATGGAATACAATGATACAAATTCCACTTGCATGATCACTAGTGCTAATTTCATTCATATCTCTAAAGGATGGGAGTATATATTCCACATTAAATTCTACATGAAGGGTTGGCCTTTCCATGTTATCATTGATAGTGGAAGAAAAAATGACATCGTTGTAGCAAATACAATCCATCAACTTGGTATTACCAATGATATGCATCTATAATCATATTATTTAGTTTGGTTATAGTTGGGGAAGGATACACATGTTTGAAAATAATGCACTTCTAGTATAAAGTCAAGGCATGGAGGAAAATGTCACATATATTGTTGCACATCTTGAAGTCTGCCACATCTTGTAGGAAAGAACACTTTTTTTATGAATATGAATCTACACATCATGTCAAGCCACAATGGTGAATTATTCATGTCAAAGATCACTTATTCAAACTTTTAGAGTTAGCTCCAAATACAAAGGTTACTTTTGCATTTTCCAAATAATTCTAAAAAATTGTGTCTCACACATATAAGTTTGTGGTACTCATAGTCTACCTAGAGGAACTTGCATTGGAGTGAAAATTTGCATTAGTGTTATATAATTTGTTTGTTGGTGTTTCCTTTGGTATCATAAATGGAGAAGATGGTTTAATTTATGGAAATAGTATGCATCCACATTTTACCTTGGCCCAAAGAGAGAAATATGACAAAGTATTCTTCATAATATCTTGAGATTTAGTGGTATAGTAAAAAATGATCCAATAGCCTTTTCTTTTAAATCTTCACTAACTTATGTAATTGTGGTTGGCTAAAAATGTCTACACAATTTATCATGAGTGGCATAGCATATTTACAATTCTTTACAACCATGTTGACAGACTTCAATAACCATCTTTTACACCTTATTTGAGAGGATAAGTTCCATTATATAGATTCAAATAAAACACATGAAATTGTTTTTTATGAAGATGATGAATGACCTATTTAGTCATTCATCTCAATTCTATATATTCTAAATGAAAATAGATAAATATTTATTACAACATATTATTGATGAAATTATATATAAGTAACCACCAAGGAAAACTATATTTCAATATAATAAATATAGAGTGTTTACATACATTTATTAAAGATTAATTACTTATTGACATTGATTTTGTTTTATATATATTAATGTGTTGTTTTTTAACTTTTAATTTGAGTTTTAATAATATAACATAAAACATAAAAATTAATCTTCATCACATCACTAGATTGATATAATATAGTGTTTAGTGATGTGATGAAGATTAATTTTTATGTTTTATGTTATATTATTAAAACTCAAATTAAAAATTAAAAAAAACAACACACACACACACACACACACACACACACACACACACACACACACACACACACACACACACACACACACACACACACACACACACACACACACACACACACACACACACACACACACACACACACACACACACACACACACACACACACACACACACACACACACACACACACACACACACACACACACACACCCACACACACACACACACACACCCACACACACACACACACACACACACAAACACACAAACACACACACACACACACACACACACACACACACACACACACACACACACACACACACACACACACACACACACACATCTATGTGTGTGTGGGTGTGTGTGTGTGTGTTGTTTTTTAATTTTAATTTGAGTTCTAATAATGTAACATAAAACATAAAAATTAATCTTCATCACATCACTAAACACTATATTATATCCATCTAATTCCATGAAATTTTGTATTTTGTAATAAAGTCTCCAGCTCCTAATAGGGGAGTGGAGGTATTTCAAAGATAACTATGATAAAAAAAATTTAGCATAAATATGTCAACTCCATTATCCAATGGACAAGGAAATTTTCACCTAAAAATTAAAGCTCTAAAATCCTCCAATTTGTACAATATCATGTTTAACAAGCTAAAAGTCTAGATTTCATTTTGAACACTTGTGGAAATTTATATTATCTTTGATCCCATCAAAGCTTTCAAAGGCTTTGTTAAAAAAATTCCAAGTCTAAAAAAGTCTTGTAGTCCTGGTTGGATCTTTATTTTTGAGAGTCTATATGTAGTAAAATTTGTTCAATGTAATGTATATTAGGTCTTTATAGATTAATAGATCTCTATGAAATTCACTTCTCAAAATGAGTAAGTCATAATATTTGTTAGGTTTTAAAACCTAAAAAAAACTAACATTTTCTAAGTCCAAAAATTTTATAATGTTAATTAGGTCTTTTTAACTAATTAGGTTTATGAGTTTCAATAAAATATATTGTATTATTAATCAAGTTTAAATTCATGATTTGATCTTGATGGCTCTAAAAAATATTTATTATAGTGATAATCAATTTTATAAGTTTGGTTAGATATTCAAATGCTACGATGAGAAATCACATAATTAATCAGGCTCAAATCTTTGATCAAGACATGAAGGCTTCAAGTTTTTTCAACATAGTGCTCAAGGTTTTATACAATGGGCGTTAAGATGGAACTCCTAACAAAGTATTGAACTAAGCTAACTTCATTTAGTATATGTGAAGTGGAAAAATATATGACAAGATCTCGAGAGCTACCAAGAAATTAGTGAAATTTTTGTTAGTAGTTCAATTTTCAAATTCATTATTTATGCCTCTTTGGAATTGTGATAACATTGATAATATTCAAATTGCATTCAGTGAAGATTTTGGAGTAGAAGGTCATGTTGGAAACTTTGATAAATATGATATAATCTAAGATATAATTCATAATAGTATCTCATAGGTCATTTTATTGATGTTTGTGGAGAATCTAGTTTCCCTTTCACTTGAGCACATTAGAGATAGAAATGTTGTAAATAAGGGAAATAATATTAGGAAGCTTGAGAAGGTTGATATTCCTAAATTATGAGAAGTTCTAATTACAGATGGTGATAATGACATTGCCCAATTCAGGAATCTCTCATTAATAGTAAAGTGGGCTCAAATCAAGGCACCTGTTAATGACACAAAAACTATCATTAGTTACTTTAGTTCTTATATTGAGATGGAGATTTAACATATAAAACTGTTGAAATAAATTATTTTTATATTCTTTCTTGCCTACCTCCCTTACTTAACATTTGAAAACAAAATTAGATACAACTATAAATTTTTTGGAGTTTTGGGGGGGAGAAATTTTGTTATAGGTGATATATCTATAAGTAATAGTTAATAGTAGATAAATAGAATAAAATAAAAGAGAGAAAGGTGTGTGTAATAGAGATATGAGAGAATCAACATTAGTAAAATATATGCATCCCAGAAGATAGAGCAATAGAATAATTTCCAATGCAATCGTACTTGGATTTTAGAGTAGTAGTAGAAGTCTATAGAGAAATATAGAAACAACTAGAAAGGGCATAGAATAGAGTAGCAGCAGCCAAGGGAAGTAGAAAATATTCAAGAAGAATCAAGTGGAATGTTTTCTGACAATAGTCAGAAGAAGGCAAGGAAAGTTCAAAGAAATTTTTGTGAGTTTTTTTATACAGATGTAGTTGTAAGTAGTTAGTTTTTAATAGTTATTTTATGTATTATTTAATATACATATTATAGTGTTTTATTGCTTCTCCTTTGGAATCCCCTATTTCAATTTATTTTATTATTGCTTACAACCCACATGGACCTAAGTTAGTTTTATATTTTTTTATCAACAATAGCCATCATAGTTGTTAGTTTTCTAAAAAATAATATTAGAGCCCATATGTAGTGAGCCCATTTAGACACGGAAATAGGCAGTTAGGGTTCATGAAAATAGGCCCTATGTTTGATAGAAAAAATTATGATGTGTGGGGTATCAGAATGAAGACTATATTCAACTCTCAAGAACTATGGGAGTTGGTTGAATGTGGATATAATGAGGTTGTATACGTATAATCTTTCAATGCATTAACTTAAGAATAAATTAGTGTTTTAAAGGAGAATAGGAAAAAGGATGCCAAGGCACTCAACTATATACAAATGGCATTCACTAATTTAATTTTTCCTAGGATAGCAAAACCTATCCATTCTAAGCAAGCATGGGACATTTTTCAAAATTCCTATAAAGGGAGTGATAAGGCGAAGCATGCCAATTTGTAGCTCTTAATAAGGGACTTTGAGATGTTATAAATGAAGGAGAATGAGTCTATCAATTACTTCTTTACAAGGATAATGAATATTGTCAATCAAATGAAGACATGTGATAATACCCTTGAAGATGATATGATCATAGAGAAGGTGTTGAAGAGCATTCCAATTAGATTTGACCCTATAGTTCCTATAATAGAAGAGTCCAAGTATTTGAGGCAAATGATGGTGGATAAGATAATGGGTTCTTTGAAAACCCATGAACAAAGGTTGTATACGTCAGCCACTTCCTCCCATGAGAAGTAATTTAAGACCAATTTAAAAGTAAAAGGAAGGGGGAGAGGATCAAACAATAGAGGAAAAGTAAGAACTTACAATATTTAAGAAGGTGGAAGGCATAGACACCAATAGTCACAGGAAAGAGGAAGAGGAAGGAGAAACACTTCTAGAGGAAGATCTACACAAAGGTATGATAAATCACTCATCCATGCTATTATTTCAAGAGGTATGTACACTATGCTAGTGAGTGTAGATATAATGATTATGACATGAATAGGCATAATTAAAATTTCTCCTATATAGAAGTGACTAAACTGAATAGGAATGAAAAAGGTGGAAGCTTGTTTATAACATGTAACATAGCTGAGAAAAGTGGCAAAGAAACATGGTACTTAAATGGTGGTTGTATAAACAATATGAGTGGGAACAAAGAGATGTTCAACCACATTGATGAATAAATCAAATCAAAGGTAAATATGGAAAATAATGAGAAGGTTCCCATCATAGGTAAATGAAGAATTTATATTCGCACCAAGCAAGGTGATAAAAGGTAGATTCAAGATGTTTATTATGTACCTGGGTTGAACCACAACCTTATAAACATAGGGAATCTTATCCAAAAAGGCTATAAAGTTAGATTTGATAATGGTGAAGGCATAATATTTTATAATAATGGCTACAATAAGTAGATTGTAGCAGTCAAAAAGTTAAATAATCAAATATTTTCATTGAGAATATAAAGTAAGATGGTAGTAACATTTAAAATAGTGATAGTACATGAGTCTACTATTTGGCATCTAAGGTATGGGAATTTGATCTTTATAGGGATGAAAATTTTTCACAATGAACACATGGTGAAAGGGCTTTCCCTAATAGAATAGTTAAACAAGGTGTGTGAAGGATGCATATTTGGGAGTAAACATAAGAGTATATTTCCCATGGGTAAATCATGGAGATCTATAGCTCATTTAGAATTGATCCATTTAGATGAGTGTGGTCTAATAAAGACCCCATCCCTCTCTAAGAATGTCCACTTCATGAAATTTATAGATGATTTTAGTCATAAGATATGGATGTATTTATTGTAGAACAAATTGGAGGCATTTGGGACCTTCAATAAATTTAAGGCCATGATGGAGAATAAAAGTGGACCCTACATCAATATTTTGAGGATGGATAGAGGGGGAGAGTATATATCTAACAATTTCATAAATTTTTTTGAGGATCATGGCATAAAGAAGTAATTTATAACTAGGTATACATCACATAAAAATGGTGTGGCTGAGAGAAAGAATAGGACAATCTAAGAGATGGCAAGGATCATGCTAAAGGCAAATGGTTTGCCCAATGATTTTTGGGTTGAGGATGTATCAATAATTGTATACTTCTTGAACATTTATCCAATGAAGAGTGTTTGGGATATGATCCCTCAAGAAGTATGGAACAACTAGAAGCTAAGTGTTGAGCATCTTAGAGTGTTTTGTTGTGTGGCATATGCACATGTGCCTAAGAAAATAATGACAAAATGGGTTGACAAAGGTGATAAATGCATATTAATTGGGTATAGTGACCAATAAAAGGTTTAGTAATTGTACAATCCCATCACCAAAGATCTCATAATCAGTTGAGATGTTTAATTCATTAAACATGAAGCTTGGGAAGAGAGACAAGAATAAGATCATGTGAAAATAAGGACTAGTGGACCCTTTATTGATATTGAAATAATAGGTGGTATAACCACCCATGTCCAAGGTTGGACACCTATTTCACAAAGGGTTGATTCATCTAGTGGAAACAACCATGAAGGAGGTCAATGAGTTTTTCAAGAGTCAACATCCTCCTAATCCAACTTAAATCAATGCCAAGCAAGGATAAGAAGCTTGAAAGAAATCTATGAGTAGTGAAGGTATGAGAAAAATGAAGATGAAAATATGAATTATTCTCTCTTTTTATTAGCTAGTCTTATCTACTTTGAAGAATTAGTCAAGGAAAATAAGTGGTGTGAGTCAATGTATAAAGAGATGCATTCCATGGAAAGAAATTAAACTTGAGAGTTAATTGACATACCAAAAGGAAAAGAGGTCATAGGAGTTAATTTGGTGTACAAAGTAAATTCTACTTTAAAGGCAAGATAGAGAGACATAAGGCAAGACTAGTTATGAAGGGTTATAAGCAAAGGCTCAGACATGACTAGAATGAGACATTTTCACCCATATCAATGCTATAAATGGTAAGGATAAGCATAACCATTGCTTCTCAACACAAGTGGAAGATGCATCAAATGGATGTGAAGTCGACATTCTTCAATGGAGTGCTAGAAGAAGAGGTTTATGTGAGACAACCATATGGATATGAGATTCTTAGGTATGAAAACAAAGTGTATAGGCTAAAAAAGACATTTTATAGACTCAAGTAAGCCCCAAGAGCATGTTACATCCATATAGACACTTAATTTTTGAGTAATATATTTAGGAAAAGGGTGAGTGAGCCCATAATATACATCAAAGCATCTAAAGAAGGTATTTTGATTATTGTATTGCATGTGGATGATCTAATATTAACATGAAATGCAAATAAGTCTATTGAAGATTTTAAAATACCCATGAAGAATGTTTGAAATTATTGATTTGGTTCTGTTGAAGTATTTTCATGAATATTTCAAGCAAATGGATGAAATCATCTTTATATGCCAATATAATTATGAAAAAGATATTGTAGAGATGTTTAATATGTAGGATAAAAAGCCAATATTTATTCTACCTAAGACAAGTCTTAAGTTGTGCAAAGATGATTGCAGTAACAATGTAGACCCCACATGTTATAATATCCTAGTGGGAAGCTTAATGTATTTGACTAGAACTAGGTTGGACATATGTATGCAATTAGCCTCATATAAAGAATCATGGAGATGCCAAAAGAGACACATTGGCAATAAGATAAGAATATATTGAGGTACATGAATAGAAAAAAAGATTATGGAGTTTAATATGTAGCAATAAATGAGGTTCAAATTTTGGGTTACACATATAGTGATTAGGTCTATAGCCTTGATGACCAAAAGATCACTTTAGGGTATGTATTTCATCTTGGGTTAGGAAAGATATCTTTAGCTTCAAAGAAAAAAACCATAGTGTCACTTTCTATAGATAAAGCAGAGTACATAACATCCAATGTAGAAGTATGTCAGAGTATATTGTTGAGAATGATACTTTTTTATTTGCATGAGGAGTAGCAAAGGGATTTTACAGTCTATTATGATAATATATCCTCCATAGTATTGTCAAATAACCCCATCTTTCATGGTAGGAGAAAGCACATTGAAATTAGGTATCACTTCATTAGAGAGTTTAAAATCATGTGATAGAGCTTAATTTTTACAATTCAAATCAATATCTAGCTGATATTTTTACTAATACATTGTCTAAAGACACTTTTATGTACATAAGAGGAAGGTTAGGGGTCATTAGTGTATAAAAATTATGCCTAAAAGGTTTTATGTTGGATTTGAACTCCTACATTAGAGATTTAAACTCCAACATATCAGTTACATATTTTAGTAGGCTATTTATGGACTTCGATATGATAACTACAAACCTTGATAATCAAAATACAAATTTTAGTAGGGTAGCTACAAACTTATATAATCTAGCTACAAATTTTGATAGGGTAGCTATGGACATAAGCAGGGTAACTACGGACATTGATAGTCCATCTACAAATTTTAGTAGGGTAGATAAGGATTTTGATAATCTAGCTACAGATTTTAGTAGGGTAACTATGGACTTCGGTAACAAAGCTCTGGACATGCATTAAAAAGGTACATAACCATTTGCGCATATAAACAAAATTTATAAAGAAGTTTTAAAGGTTGATAAAAGTATACTAACCATGGTATGAAGGTAAATAATAAGGGGGAGTGTTGAAATAAAATTTTTTATTTCGTCTTACCTACTTCCCTCACTCCACTTAATAGTTACAAAAAAAATTAAATGTAACCATTTCAATTTTGAATTTTGGGTGTTATTTGGTGTTGGGATGGGAAATTTTGTTATAGGTGAGATAAATATAAGCAACAATGAATATTAGACAAATAAAATAGAAGGAAAGAGATAAAGTTGTGTGTAGCAGAGGTAAGAGAGAAGCATCAACAACAAAATATATATAGCCCATACGATAGAGCAGCAAAAGAATTTCTAATGCAATAGTAGTTGGAGTTAAGTACAGTAGTAGAAGTTTGCAGAGAAATAAATCAACAACTAGAAAGGGTAAAAAATAGAGAAACAATAGTCAAGGGAAGTAGAAAAGAAGAATCAAGAGGAATGTTTGCTGATAGCAGTTCACAAAAAGAAAAGAAAGTTTAGGGATTTTTTGTGATTTTTGTATACAACTATAGATGTAAGTAATCAGTTTGTAATAGTTCTTTTAAGTATTATTTAATATACATTTTAAAAAAAAACATCTCTTCTACCCTCCTCTATTTTAATTTATTATATTACTTGTTTTTCACATGGGCATACATTATTTTTATATTTTATACCAACAATAGCCATCATATTTGTTAGTTTTCCAATAAAATCAAGCATCAAAAAGACTTTGAAGAGAGTTTGTGCTAGCATATACATGATAAATATGGGTGTATTATCATAAATTGAGAATCTAAGAGGGATAGAACATATTATTTTCTTATCTCAAAGTATAATTGGTTATGTTTAGAGATAAGATGGAAATTATTACAAGATGTTGAATTTCATACACAATACTTAGATGAGTTATTTTAAAAGTTAGTCCTTGTAGTCAGTATGGTTTCAATTTCAAAGAGTAGTATGTGGGAAAAATAAAACTTAGAAAAGAGGAAAATAATTTTTTTTTTTGAGGCACTTGATTTAATACCTCAAAATGGAATTAATTATTAGGTAGTTAATGCAGGAGGAGATGGTGCAAAATTGGAAATATTTTTTCACTTCAGTATCTAGAGTGGTAACCAACCATGATATGAATTTGCCTATTAAAACATTAAATTGAGTTCAAAATAGGATGTAGAAGACAAAATAGGTCCTGAAAGACTTAAAAAATATAATGAGATCTTTTATCTTACCCATGGAAAGAATACAATTTGAAAAAAGAATCAAAAGTATTTGTGGAGAAGCATAGTCTTCATGTATCATCTAAGCATGCAGTGATATTTGAAATCAAAATAGTAGGCATATTAATACACCGATTGACAAAGTTTATATCAAGAGAGAAAACACATTTACTAACTATATGACTACATAATAGTTTACAAAGAATGAAAGTACTCTTTGGAAAAAGTGCACAAGTTAGGGAACTAATTCTGGTAATCCAGATGGCCATAAGTCAAAATCTAAGGTAGTGGTTTCTAGTAGTAATAATTATAAAAGTGTATTAGATAATGAATTATCAATGCTCTACAATCAACATATCTTATAAAGAGACATAAAAGAGTGAGATGATTGAGAAAATATTGAATCCAATGGAAATGGTGGTGAAATCGAGTATTTTGATTGAATACTACAGGGTGTACAAATTCTACAAGTCCAAACCAAAGATAAAATTAATTTATAAAATTAAGTTATATCATTAATTTGTAATTAATTAGTTTTATTTAACGTTATAGATATTAATTCATTGGGAATTAATTGAATGTTATGATATGGAAGTTTCAAGGTGGGCAAGTGTAATGTCACTAAAGTAAACTCAAATTAATATAGGTTAAGTTAGGGATATGTTAAATTAGAAAGTAGTCACGCAAATACCAAAGGAGAAAATGCCTATATGGAGGATAATTTACATTGTAAAGAGGTTCATATTATATTCCTCTTTCCCTAAAAGAAATCTATACTATGTCTTTGTACAATTTTTTTTCAAGGAGTTTTGAGACTACAATATAAACATGCATGTAAGATGAATGGATTACCTTGTGGGATTTTTTTTTGTTTATTTTTAAAATCTTAATTATATTTTTTGAATAAATAAATCCATTAAAAATATTTATTTTTTTTAATTGTGTATAAAATTTATAGCTTTCCAAAGTTTGTGTTGAAAATCCTAGGGGATAGACATTGTTTTATATTATGTTTAGTCTAATTTGAAGGAAGACTTTGGGTTTTCAAGTAATTTCATAGTGTTTGTTATGTGTTGTCATTTACAATGATGAAAATAAGATTATAAAATAGGAATATTTGATGCCAAATGAAAATTTATCTTACAGCATGAAAATGAAACTTTATATTCATTTTCAACTAGAAATATTGAGGCATTTATCAGAACTGTGTCATGAAACCCCTCTAGTGATGCTCTTAATTCACTTTATTTAAGTCTATATTTCTTGTCTTTTCTAAAGATACATGTTTCTATTTTTAAATTGTCCATTCTATTCCATTAATCTAGGTCATCTACGTAGTTTTATGCATTTATTCCATTGATGATTTCCCATTCTCCCTTCCATATTTTATTTCTATCTCCATTCATAGTTTTCTCATTTCTCTTAGTTTTTATACTATTTCATATTTTTTGGATAAAATTACAAATAATTACCCATCATATGATGGATCTACCTCTATAAAATCTAGAGGAAAATCAATAGTATATTGATGATTTCTCTAATGCTATAAGTTTTATATTGCATCTACCTAGGCAAGTGATAAAAATTTTCCAAAATGCCTTGCAACAAAATCTTACCAAATTTTTTCATGAATATGATGGGAATAAATATAGATTATACATTTAATTTCAAAACATTTTAAAACACCTCCCCTAGAATGGAGGTTCAAGACTTTGTTAAACAAAAGTACCTATTGTCTACATTTGTCTGATTGAATAAATGGCATTGGTTCATCCTAACTCTATTTCCCAATATCTTATGGGTATTTTTTTGGTCTTTTTGCTTTGGACTAATATAGTGAGTTATCTTCAAGATCGAGAAAGAGATTTATGAAATTATATATATATATATATATATATATATATATATATATATATATATATATATATATATATATATATATATATATATATAATTCTAAATATTTATATGATCATATACATATTTTCATTATAGAATGAATCATATAGGGAGTTATGCAAGACAATATCTCTATGAGACCTTTTATTGAAACTTTCATTGGACCTACTGTTGAATGGTTTTGGACCTAGAATATGGATATATTTTGAAATGGGACTCCTTGAAAAACATGTTCCTGAATAGATTCAAGCCAACTATGGATGTGTGTGCATTGTTTTCAATTTTTTTTCAAAATATAAAAGAAAGAAGAAGATAAGATGAGAGAATTCATAACATGCTTCAAAAAAATTGAAATTAATTCCTCATGGTAATCAACCAAGTCCCAAAAATGAAATTTGAATTTTCATTAGTACTCCGCATCTAGAAATTACATATATCTTGGTGAGGAACAAAGTGACGATATATAATCTATTTAACAAGAAGCTATTTACATTTAGGATGACATGATCATGTCCAAGATGTTAAATAATAAAGTTTCAAAACATGTCACAAATGCCTTAAGTGGTGGAGAAGTAGTGGAATTTTATATAATGAATATCCTTCAACATTCAAAATAGAGAATCCAAAAATAAATTCCTAATCAATCAAGTCAAAAATTTAATTAATAAAAATAAAAAATTTTACTTTCTCTATATGATTGATTTAATTTTAAAATCTTGGAAGAAAGTGAACTGTTAGAGGAAAAATTACTTGATATGGAAATAAATGAAGAATTTAGCTTCCCCTTGGTAAAGAATAAAATGTTATCCATGAGATTTATTTAACTTCATAGTCCTAAGAGAAAATGAATTATCTGAGTGATGACTAAGCCCCCGATAACCAAAAAGGGAAAATTATAAATAATGTGATGTCTTTTTTTTTTTTTTAATGGAGAGGATAATAATAGACCATTTTTTTTGTAAATAAGATCCATTTTAAATCAGGAATACTCAATGGTCAAAAGAGAAGATTTTCCTAGTGCTAATTTTTCATTTACCACTATAGAAGAATTATTTGAAGGATTTAAATCCAAAGCAATCAAGCCTATACATATTAAAGATGACAGTTTTGATAAGATTGAGATCAAATAAGATGTGAAGATGGATAAGAAAAAATTATGTCCTATATTCATTTCAAGTGAAATGAAAATTGTCAAGGTAGATGAAATTGATAAACATGATGAAAATAATTCATTTAATTTTGAATTTGTCTCCATCATGGGTAGGATTCTAAAAAATAAACATTTACCCCAATCCATTTGATAAGTTGTTCCTATTTTTATTTTTACTCAATAAGAGATATGTGTCTCACTTATTTATGATTTGAGTCCTATATGTAACATAAATGCATTCAAATCCATTCAATAAGGCATAAAATAAGTCCAATATTGATCAATAATGCTCACAAAAGAATAGAAAGTTCACAATGATTCTATTTCAAAAGATGAAGACACTATTTTTTTGTTCACTCATGATCATCTTCGTATGCATGATAGTTTTGAGTTCATCCTCTTTCCACTTGATTGGTAACTTTTGTTGTAAATGTTATAGCCTTTCATGTTAAATCCATTTTTATAAAAAGGTGGTTATTTATCTTAGATATTTAATAGTTTTGTATATTCATTCTATTGTCCCCTCCTTATAAATTTTTATATTTTCCCATTTTGGCTTGTATTATTTGCTTATCTCTATTTTGGGGTGTGTGTGATGTTCAATAAATACAAAAAACCTATTTTTTGTCTTTCATCTTTTATGAGTATGTATCTCATGCTCGTAATTTGTTTTTGGTTATGTTCATTACCAAAAAACTTAAATTTGGATAAAAGTATTAAATAATCAACCAAGAATTTGATCTTATACACATACAGTATATTTTTAAAAATGAAACAAAATCATTATGGCCTTTCTTATATAAATGTTGTGCATTTTTTCAATCAAAATCAACTTATAGAAGACTATCTATTGTGAAATCATAATTTAATTTGGATATTTTTTACTACCTCTTATTCATGGTTGAAAAAGGTCATTCTAGTTATTGCTACATTTATCAAGCCTTTAGATTAAAATTCAAAAATAGTGACAACTCTTTAGACACATACCTTTGGTCCAAGAAAACCAAATATTCTTGAATTTCATAAGATATTTGAAGAATATAACTATAAGCATCAAATTTTAATACTGTGTTTTGTGAGATGTGAATTTGGATTTATAATTAGTTTTGGATTGTATTTTTGGGAGATATATAAACACTGTCTAATGGTTCCCTATTCATAGTTATATTTATTTAAATGTTTATTCTGAACTCAAATGAGTAAGACACGTTATATTCTATTCCAAGTTTCAATGTTCAATTATTCTTCAATTTTTGAATGGAATATAGGAAAGGTCCTTAAAGCATTTCATCAAAATAAGTCTCAAAGATAATAGATTTGATAGTGTATTCAAATGTTAGCATTTACAGTCATAGAGATGAAAATGGTGGTATAGATGTTTGTTCCTCAAATGTCAGGGTAGATAAGCAAATCTTCCCATGTGTATCCTCAAGTAAACTTGAAAACATGAAAAATATTATAGACAAAATATATATCCCAAAACAACATGTTCATTTCTCATGTGAATGAGATAGGTGAACTCATGTCAGTTTTTTGAATCTAAATATACATAGATTCTTAAGCTAGTGATCTAACCCAGTAATGTATTTTCAATACTCATACGATGGAGATAGGTGAACTACTTTCTATATAGTTAGATCAAGACACATAAATATGTGATACACATTTATTCAAGGATCAATAGAATAAATTGAAGTCACTACTCAATAAACATTTTTAGTGTTATCCTACAATCCACTAGGAAATGCAGTTCCATGGTCAGGGCCAACTATTGTCATGAAAATTTTCATTTCATGACAACACCTCCTTACATTCTTAAAATAGAATTAGAGGTATTTTAAATACAATGACAATAATTATTTTTATGATAAATATGTTGACTCCAATTATCAATTGACAGGGCAAATGTTACCTTAAAATTGAAACTCTAAAATCCTCCAATTTGTGCACTATTATGTCCATCTATCTTAAAATATCATATTTTGTTTTGAACAATTTTGATTTTTTTTTGTGTTTGGTCCCATAGAAAGATAATTTTTGTAGTAGTTTTATAAAATTTTACCCTGAAGATGGTTTCTAAAGTAAGGCAGATTCCACTACAGGGTTGTGTAGTTTTTGTTCCATGGCATGTTACCCTAATACTTTGCTATTGGAAGAGGCATCCCATGTATGATTTCATGTTTATCCTTCACTATCCATATATTTATTTATAGGATATTTCAATCCCATGACTTTTTACGTATCAAAGATTTTTTTTTAAATTTTATAATGTCTCTGATCCCATCATAACATTCAAAGGCTTTTTAAAAAAAAATATAAGTCAAAAAAAGTCTTGTAGTCCTACTCAGGTCTCTCTTTAATGAATTCTATATGAAAAAAATTTGGTTCCTTGTAGTGTATATCAAGTTTTTTGGCTGATTACGTATGTGAAAGTTCATTTTAAAAAATGAGTACATCATAAAGTTACATCAAGTGGAAAGAGAGGAAGGGAATGGATAAATCGCTCTACTAGGGTTTTTTCATGGTTTGTGTCTACCTACTTGAATGTTTTCTCTCTTGTGTTATACCTCTAAGACCATGAGAGTTTATAGGGATGAAGTACATTAAATTAACTTGGTGTGCTAAGATTTGGGTAGGCAAAACCTATATTTATGTGTTCTCCTCATTCTACTCCATCTATTGATGTAGGAGATAGAGCTAATGACACCTAAACAAGCTCAAAAGTTTATTTTAAAATTTTAAAAGAAGGTAATCCATCAACCCCTCCCTTTAAAGGTAATTATTCTTGTTGCTACTATTGAATAATGTTGCAATTAGCATGAATTTTTTTATATTATTACTTATTTTTTTGGCTACATCCCCTCCAAGGGTTACCTCCATAATTGGTTCTATAACCACTGGGAGCCACAAGGGGTCCATGTCTCTAGAATCTAAAACCTTACCAAAGCATTTTTATTATCTAACTTTAATTATCTATTTGAGACTCATCTAATTCATGTAAAGTCCAATTTTTAGTTCCTTCACAACTAGATAATGATTTTGTCTCCCTAGTCTTAGGATTTTAAGTTTTATGATAATATCACCCTTTATGTCCCTATCTAGGTTGAAATTCTTAGTCTATCAATCCACCTTTGGGATTTTATCTCCCAAATTATCACTCCTATAGGATGCATGGTTATAATTGAACTAGATAGGTGGTTATCCCCCTTTCCCTAATAAGTGAGTCTATATGGAGGTTAACCTCTACATAGATCTGAATGATTTCTTTGAAATCTAAGTTGGGGAGACCCATTGGTCACAACAGATTATTTATTTCAACCTTCCCAATAATTCTTTCCATTATTAGGCCTTTGACCATTTCATCAAGGATTTTCCTCACATGGGTTATCCCAAGCCTCATTTGTTTGAGAAGCCAAAACCAATATACGAAGGTGATGGATGAACCATAGCTCCCCTTAAACCAAAAAAACCACCTCAACCACTACCTCTTAAGGACTCTCCTCCAGTTGTCACACCCTTTGAGGGGACTTCTTTGTCATCACCTTCCAACCTAGCTCCTCCTACCCCATAAAACATTTCTTTAGCCTCCAAAATTTTTAGGATGCCTATGGATGAGTTTCATTAAACTAGTGTCTCATTGTCTCAATGGTCTTGCATCCCACCTCACAGGGGTTCTAACTCTCCTCAAAAAGATCATGATGCCAAACACTATTACATTATAGGTGATGGAATTTCTCGACCTTACCAACACAATAAATGTGATATGTTGGAAGATTTTGAGGATGGGTAACGGGAGATTCAAATGGATGATCCCTCCCTATGAATTTTTTATAATTAAATGTTAGGGGTTTTATAGAGTCTACCAATAAATACTCTATATGATATGCATGTCAATAAATTAATTTTCTAGACATTCTTTGTTTGTAAGAAGTTAAAATTTATGAATTTATCCTCTAGACAACCCTATGTAGTATTTAGCCAAACGCCACCCAAGTCACCTCCTTACATGATGTAGGTTGTGGTGGTGCATGTATATTAGTTACTCATAAGATATCCTCTATCATAATTAACATAGGGAACGATCCATCACATTAGGCACTCTAGATTATTCTTGACATTAATGGCCATCCTTTTGGCATCCTTAACATCTATGCTCCTAATGATGGCCTTGACGGCTCCCTTCTCTAGTGATGTTTGGAATATGGGTTACCTTCTACCATGTGGCTTGTGTGAGGTAAATTTAATATGATTGAATACCTCCATAACAAAGTTAGCGATCCGATGCATAAAAAATAAGCCAACCTTCTGGAGGCCATAACTTTTGATTTGTAGCTCCATTTGAGCTCTTCACGTGGCAAAATGACCATCTCAAAAAGCTTGATTTTGACCTAAGTGGATATATCTTCTTAGATTTAATTTAAATATTTTTTGGAGGCTAAACGTGATCATCTAAGGGTCTAAAATTAGCTTTTAATGATTTTTTTGGAATTTTCTAAATTTAGAAATTGTATACTATTAGAAATGGAAGTCAAATTTAGTTTAATTTCATCTCATAGTCTAATTTTAGTATTTAGGTTATTTCAATATTTTTTTAGAGTAGCATGTGCTTGAATACAAAACTTAATATAAATAATAGATACTAAAAAAAGACAATTTTTTTTAATTTTAGATTTTTATTAATTTTTGCATGTCAACTTTAATATTTGAGTTAAATATTATTTAAGCATGGTTTAGGTTTTTTTATTATTCAAGTAATCAATATAAATCAATTCTAATTATTTTTTAAAGATCTTGGCCTATTGGTATTTTCCTTATTCTTTTTCATTTTTGGGTTTATTATTTGGTATCAGAGCAAGTTCAAATCTTGGAGGAGAGAATAATGGAAAGATGATGAGGAGGTATGACACATATGAACTAGACTATACAAGAGATATAGAGGTAAGTTTAACAATTAATAGAGGTTATCACCAATCAATCAAGGAGACAAGGTGGTGATGAGGAAGATAAAGATCATGATAAAAAAATTAGCGAGAAGAAGAACAACAAGAGAAACCACCATCGATGGAAGAGAGGATGGTTTGGGCTTTAAAAGGAAGAAATGAAGGAATCAAGGTTGATGTTCCAGATTAAGGAGGTAATTTAAAACTAGAGGAGTTGATAGATTAGATGAATAGCATGGAGAATTTATTTGAGTATAAGACTATTAGAGTAATCAATATAAATCAATTCTAATTATTGTGTCAACATCTTGGTCTATTGGTAATTTTCTTATTCTATTTAGTTTTTGTCTTCATTATTTGGTATTAGAGCAAGTTCAAATCTTGGAGGAGAGAATAATGGAAAGAGGATGAGGAGGTATGACACAGATGAACTATATTATACAAGAGATACAAAGGTAAGTTTAACAATTAATAGAGGTTATCACCAATCAATCAAGGAGACAAGGTGGTGATGAAGAAGACACAGATCATGATGAAAAAATTTAGCAAGAAGAAGAACAATAAGATTAGCCACCATCAATGGAAGAGAGGATGGTTCAGGATTTAGAAGGAAGAAATAAAGGAATCAAGGTTGATGTTCCATATTATGGAGGTAATTTAAAAATAGAGGAGTTGATAGATTAGATGAATAGCATGGAGAAGTTCTTTGAGTAGAAGACTATTAGAGAAGACAAGAAGGTAAAGTTTGCATGCATGAAATTGAAAGATCATGCAGTGATTTGTTGGGATCACCTGTAGAAAGAGAGATAGAGAAAAGGTAAAGAGAATATTAATTCATGGAAAAATATGGAGAAGAAGCTAAGGGATAAATTTCTTCTTGTGGATTATGCACAAACCTTATACATAGGATTTCAAAATTTAAAAGATCACATTATATAAGAGTATACAGATGAATTTTATAAGCTTTCTATATGAGTGGAGCATGATGAAACCAAAGAGTAGATGGATACAACATATGTAAATGATTTGAAATTTTCAATTCAAGATGAACTAAGCATGCATATAATACTTATCATAGAGGAGACTTATCAGTTAGCTTTGAAGGTAGAAGAAAAACAAAATAGAATTTTAGAAGGACATTTCTTGGTCCAAGTAGAGGTGGATCCCTTACAATAAGGGGATGAGGTAGGTTTAATATCACTAGAGGTGAATCTAATGCCAATAAAGGTGAATCATCATGTGGTTTAGAAAGACAAGATGATAATAGGTAAGGGTTTCAATACCAACAAAGAGAAAGAGGATTTCAAAGAGGATGAAGTTATTGTGGTGCTAGAGGATGGTTTCCAAATCAATGTAGATCTTATGTCTATTATAGATGTGAAGAAGAAGGGAACAAAGAATTTGAGTGTACAAACTATCAAGATCAAGAAAAGAGGCAAGAAGATCGCCCAAGAGTGAATCTAATTGATGCTAAGATAGAGGATCAAATTACTGAAGTTACACCTATAGATGTTGGAGAGAATCTCATGATGAGAAGAACCATTATCACTCTAATGAAGGAACAAGTGAATAATAAATAAGGTGGTGATGCATGGATGCAATAAAATATTTTTAAAATAAGATGCACTTTAGGTGGAAAGGTATACAAAGTAAATATAGATGGTGGTAGTTATAAAAATATGGTTTCTAAAGAAATGATTGAGAAACTAAATTTTAAATGTGAAAAACATCATAATCCTTATCGGATTTCATGGTTTAAGAAAGGAAATGAGGTTGTAGTAGATAAAAGGTGCTTAGTCAATTTTTTTATAAGAAAAAGTTATAATGATGAATTATGGTGTGATGTCATTCTGATGTATGCATGCCATTTGTTATTGGGGATACTATGGCAATTTGAAAGTAAAGTAATTCATGATAGAGAAAAGAACACATACACTTTTTGGAAAGGAGGTATAAAGTTCATTTTGTTACCTCTTAAAAGAAGAAGAGAAGTTATAAATCATGTTGTCTACTAAATAATTTATCTAATATATGAAGGTAGTAGGTTATTGTTATGCATTAGTAGTCAAGAATGAAGAAACATAAATGGTGCCAATACAAATAGAAGCAACAAGAGTGTTGAAATAATATGTAGATGTTATGCTTGAAGAGTTACTAGATGGTTTACCACCAAAGAGATATATTCAACATCACATTGATTTGATTCCAAGATCATCTCTACCTAGTCAAGTAGCTTACAGGATGAGTCTAACAGAACATGCAAAATTGAATAAATAGTTTATTGAATTGTTAAGGAAGAAAGTGATAAGGGAGAGTGAGAGTCCATGTGCAACACCAACATTGCTAACTCCAAAGAAAGATGATGGATAATGTGTGTGGATAGTAGATAAATAAATAAAATTACAATAAAGTATAGGCTTCCTATACCTCATTTAGATGATATGATGAATATGCTTATAGAAGAAAAATATTTTACCAAGATTGATCTGAGTGGTTATTATCAAATTCAAATTCATGAAGGATATAAGTGTAAAACTGCATTCAAGACTAGGGATGGCTTATTTGAGTGGATGGTGATGCTATTTAGATTATCTAATGCACCTAGCACATTAATAAGGGTGATGAATACAATGCTACAATAATATATTCATAAGTTTGTGGTTATTTATTTTGATGATATTTTGATATTCAGTAAGGCTAAATGAGAACACTTACAACATTTGAGAATGGTAATGGATTTGTTAAGAAAGGAGAAGTTGTATGCAAATTTTAAGAAGTGTAAGTTTATGCAAAATAGTTTAGTATTTTTAGGATCTGTAGTTTTAGTAAATGGTGTGAAAATGGATGAATAAAAGGTAAAGTCAATTATTGAGTGGCTTATTCCAAAAATCATTATAGATGTAAGAATCTTTCATGGTTTAGTAACTTTTTAAAGAAAATTTATTAAAAAAATTAGTAGTATTAAGACACCAATAACAGATTGCATGTGAGGGAAGGAATTTATATGGACTAGAGTAGCCATAGAAAGATTTGAATTTTTAAAGAAGAAGATTATATAAAGGCCAATTTTAGCACTACCAAATTTTAACAAAGTGTTTGAGGTTGATTATGATGCTTTGTTTGTGGGAATTGGTGAGGTATTGAGTCAAGAAGGAAAGCCAATAGCATATTTTAGTGAGAAATTGAATGAGGTAAGAATAAAGTATTATACTTATGATGCTGAAATTTATATGATTGCACAAGAATTAAGACATTGGAGGCATTACTTGGTGCTTAAAGAGTATATCCTATTTATACATCATGAGGCTTTGAAGTATGTGAATACACAAAAGAAGTTGAATAGTAGGCATGCAAAGTGGGTTTATTTCATACAAGGGTAAACTTTTGTGTTGAAGCATAAATCAAGAAAACATAATCAAGTAGCTAATGAATTAAGCAGGAGGGTAGCATTATTAACTACCATGGTGAGTGAAGTAGTTGGATTTGAATCTATCAAAGAATTATATGATATTGATCCATATTTTGGTAAGATAGTTTATTAGTGAAGGAATCCATTAATAGGTGGGATAGATGTTATTTATAATTATTATCTTATGAAAGAAGGTTATCTCTTAAAAGGGAAACAATTATGCATTCTAGTTGGGTCTCTATGAGATAATATAATAAGAGAATTACATTGTGGTGGTTTGGCTAGACATTTTGGTAAGACAAAGACAATAGCTTTTGTAGAGGAAAATTATTTTTGGCTAAATATGAAGAGAGATGTGAAAATGTATGTTTCAAGGTGAAAAAAATGTTAGGTAGATAAAGGACATGCACAAAATACTAGACTATACATGCAATTACCAGTTCTAAGAGGACCATGGACAAATTTGAGTATGGATTTTGTGTTGGGATTTACAAACACACAAAGAGGTAATGATTCAATTTTTGTTGTTGTAGACAAATTTTATAAAATGGTTCATTTAATTTCATGTAATAAAACCAATGATGCCACTAGGGTTACATAATTATTTTTTATGGATATTATGAGATTGCATGGTGTTCCAAAAACTATTACTTTAGATAGGGACACAAAATTTTGAAGTCATTTTTGGAGGACATTTATGGAAGAAGATGGGTACTAAGATACAATTCAGTAGTGCATATCACCCAAAAATAGATGGAAAGATAGAAGTTATGAACAGGTGCTTGGGAAATTTATTGAAATGCATAGTGGGAGAGAAGCCAAAGTAATGAGAATTGGCTTTACCACAAGCTATGTTTGTATATAATAGTTCAATGAATAGATCAACAGTAAAATCACCTTTTCAAATTGTTTATGGTAAAAATCCTATGATCAATTTAAATTTGGTATAATTACCGATTGTAGATCGAATTAGTGATGATGTAGAAATGTTTGTAGAACATATGCAGTAGCTGCAAGGAGTAAGAAGAAAGTCGTAGGAAAGTAACGAGAAATATAAATCAGCAACAAATATCAAGAGAAGATCTAAGGTATTTTAATGAGAGTTGGTAATGGTTTACTTTAGGAAAGAGATATTTACAAAAGGTACATACAATAATTTGAACTACAAAAAAATTGGGCCATGCATAATTGTGAAGAAAATCAATGATAATGCACATAAGGCGAGTTTACCACAAAATTGTGATATATCTCCAGTATTTAATGTTTCAAATTTATATGAATTCCATGGATAAAATGGTGAAAATGATGAAGATGAAGAGGTAAATTAGGAGCAATAGGGTCTAAAGAAGAAAAAATAAAAAGCAGTGTAGGTTTTGGATATGAAGACAATAAACACAAGGCAAGGGGATTATAACAGGTATTTGGTGTAGTGGGAAGGATTATAGCAAGAAGACAACACTTGGATTATAGAATGGGAGCTGAAGGAGATTGACAAGGAAAAATCACAGTAGTAAAATAAGGGCAACTCACCAGAGTTGAGTTGTTTTCAACCAAAGGAGAATGATGTAGAAAAAATAGGCCAACCTTCTAGAGGCCGTAAATTTTGACTCATATTTCTGTTTGAGGTCTTCCACATGCCAAAACAATGATCTCAAAAAGTCATATATTATCTTAAGCCTCCCTATTTTATTATATTTGATTTTGATATATTTTGGAGGCTAAACATGATCATCTAATGTTTTGAAATTAGCTTTTAATGATTTTTTTCAAGAATTTTCTAAATTTAGAAATTGTATGTTTTTAGAACTAGATGTCAAATTTAGTTGAATTTAGACTCATAGTCTAATTTTAGTATTTAGGTTATTTTGGGAAATTTTTAGAGCCACATGCACTTGAATGCAAAACATACTATAAATAACGACTGCTAAAAATAGACATTGTTTTAAATTTTAATTTGTTTTTAAATTTTTGCATGTCAACTCTAATTTTTGAGTTGAGGCTTATTTAAGCATGGTTTGGGTTTATAATTATTTAAAAAATTAATTTGAATCAATTCTATGTATTGTTTCAAGATCTTGGCCTATTGGTAATTTTCTTGTTCTTTTTAGTTTTGGGTTCATTATCACCCCATGTATTGGTGTGTTGGTGAGGGTGAGGATTTGTAGTTTTTAAAAAGAAATGGGGGATAGTAGACCATATACTTTGGTGGTGTACATTTAATCACATATCTTGGTTTACATGGTCCAACTACCAATTTAGGGATCACCATGTGCTCAAATGTCTAGATTACTTTATGATGTCAGATAGAAATATTTTTTCTTTCTCTAGCATTAACGGCCAACATGTTGAATTCCAATTATATATTATTTTGTTAGAACACTTACCCATATCCTAAAAAGTGGAATGGACTTCCAGGTAATATAAAATGCCACATAATCAATTTATTATCAATACTTTTATCTTGAGTCATGATGGTACCCTTTGACTCATCCACTATATCTTGAACCTTACCCCATGGTCCCCATATAACACTAGCTAGATTGAGTGGTGGAATGAGTCCATTTTATGCACCGCCTCATTCCTATAGAACCATGGCCATCATGTTTCCTAGATTCATAAGTAATTAGAGGAGGATACACTCTAAAAATTTAAACAAATTTATGACTCCCTTTAGACTGATCCTTTTAACATACAACTTCAAAGGTTGACTACCTTCCTCAAACACCACCTCAAGGTGGAAAATAGTCATGAAACATAAGGTTTCCAACTTTACGCTCAACTGTATTGACTAAAAATTGGTGATAAATCCTCTGAAGAGTTTTTCAAATCAAAATCATGTGTAAATTAACACCATTTAAGTGGCTCAATCCTAACTTACCTCCCAGTCTAAAATATCCTCAACCTTTCTAGAGCATTATAAATAGGTTTTACATTACCAATCCTTTATATTTGAGTGGTCCCATGCTCTTCAAAATTCCCTCAATGTGGTGCCTTTCAAGATCAAACCTATAAATCGATGGCTATGTGATGCCCTGCTGACCTTGCAAGAGATTATAGATGATTTGAACTATATGAGCAATGATAAAAACCCTAACATTGATGGCTTCCCTTCAGAGTTTTAAAAATACACTTGGGAGTTTATTGGCATTGACTTCTTTTATGTTTATAGATAAACCATTCAAAATTAATCTCGTATACCCATGATCATTTAAGGTAATATAAAATTTATTCCCAAAGCTAGAGATCATGAACTTCTCACTAGTTTGAGGCTAATAACCCTAATTAATGTTTTTTACAATATTCTCTCCAAATCCCTCACTAACTATGTATGGATAATCTTACCTTCTATTTTTAGACTATAATAAATAGGCTTATTAGAGGGAGATATATTTTTGATAATCTTATTTTAGTCTGGGAGGGCATGGCTTGTGCATGTTCCTCTCTTCAGATAATTTTTTTCTAAAGCTAGATTTTGAAAAGGCTTATGACAAGAGTGAGTGGCATTTTATTCTTACCATACTCAAGGCTCTCATATTTTGTCCCTTTTTCATATACACTATGAAGACCTTTGATGACTTTGCCTACCTCATTATTAATGGGCATCAAACCCCGAGGATCAATTTACAACATTCTATCCTACAAGGTGGTCCCCTTAATCCAATGCTCTATGTTATATCCACAAATGCCTTGGGTTACCTTTTGGATTTTAAGGATTCATAGGGCTTGTTTGTGGTATTATGTTACTTGACTACAACTCTCAACTTGTCAATGGCCAATTTAAAGATAACACCTTTATGACACTAGAAGATCAAGAAGTCACTTTTAGTGATGCTAAATAGTTCTTATATACCTTTTGTCTAGCTTCAAGATACAACCTTTAATGAAATAAAATCCAATCCTTTAGGAAAATCATGATGTTTATGTTTGAGTGGATTATAGGTTTAATAGGTAATGGATTCTTCATGATGGATAATTTAAGTTCTTGGGCATCCCCTCCACTTTTGATAGCTTACCATTCAAGATTTGGTAGTATGTCCTCAATAGGATTAAAAAGAAGATTGAATATTGGATTAAAAATCCCCTCTTTGGCCAACAAGTTTCATATTTTCACCAATATTTTTGTCCCCAATCATGTTTACTATTCCTCTTCCTAGGCCCCCTCTAAATCCTCTTATGATAATCTAGCCAAACTTCTATGAGATTTACTCTAGGCCAATTGTAAGCAAGCTTATGGTTTTCATCAAGAGGCCTAGGAAATTTATTGCCTTCCTCGTGATAAAGGTGTCATGGGTATAATTTAAACATATCAAAAATGTATGGAATTGTGAAATAAGTGGATTTTTTATGATATTTAGGGAAATGAGTCTTAAAAAATCCTCATCCACCATGGTATCTCTTTGAGATCTCTCTAAGGCAAAACTAGTTGGAAGAATATTGGATTTCAGTCCCTTTTCATCACCACTATGTATGTTAAGATTTTAGGCTTCTTTTTATCAGATTTATTTAGAAGGATTTAAAATTAATCAAAACCCAATTTAAGTGGATAGGGGATGTATTTTTATTAGGGTTAGCTTTTCATGATCATAGTTTATGGTGCTCTCCTATTCTCACTAGCTCTTTGATTCCCCTAGCTGAATTTCTTAGTGTTAAAACATTATGATTATTCTGTAAAGGGATTCACACTATCCATGATTGGTTACTTATAGAGAATATATCCCATGGCCTGTTTGAATAAAAAATATTAGTTAAATATTTCCAACTTACCTTCCATACTTCAAATTCAATAATTACTTCCTAATGTTATGCTTCATAATCTTGGCCTTCAGTCTCCTAGGGCTTGGTGGAAATACTACATGTGGAACTTTGATAAGCATTTCAAAGGCTACTCTCCTAGGATTATTTATTATTTGATAAGCCCTTTATCCCTATCTCTTGATAATATCAATAGACATTGGGGTTGTCTGTCCTCTCTTAGGACTTATCTTCCCTGTTTAGAACATGTGTGGCACCCTAGTTTGGAGCCCAAATTGGCTCATTTTATTTGATGTTTAATCAACCAAGGGATATACGTAATTTTTTTATAATCATAATGAATAAGAGGGGATATGGGTGAATCAATATTCATAACCTTTCATTTAATTACACTTAATCAATCATGAACTATTTAAACAAACATATATATAAATAACTATCCACATAAGCATGAAACACAAAAAAAAATCACATATATGGGAAACCATAAATGGGAATAAAAACCATTAATATATAAAAAATGAATATAGTCTTATAAGACAAAAACCAAATTTAGTGAAGCACCAAATCCACATGGAGTACAAACCCCAACTAGCCAAGCACCCACTTGACTAGTCTTTTAGCAAGCACCTACTTGCAATGAGGAACCAACCACCTAGATGAATCATCACCAACTCATCCACCTAATTTATTTGATCACCTTTAGAACAATATGTTAATCAAATAATAGATGATGACCACCTCTTCATCTCTTCACACTCTTATCCCTCTCAAACTATCTTTTAAGCATATTCACTCAACTAGGTCTATTCAAGACTAATAAGGTTATATGACATTGATTTTCATACAAAAAAATCTTATTATATCTTTATTATAGTTTATATACACCCATATGATGGTATAAAATACCTCCTTATATTATTCAATCTT